>JAUMJL010000130.1:0-374329 GCA_033558185.1 Dromococcyx pavoninus | reverse complement strand
GGCTCTAGGCGCCCGTCACGTTTCTGCCTGTATGAAGTGGGTGCCGGGCTGAGCCGGGCTGGGCGGACGCGGCGCGAGGTGAGTGGGACTGGGCCGGGCGCGCGCCCCGCCGCCCACCGGTGCTGGGGGCGCCGCGGGAGATCGGGTGGGGGGCGGTGGTGGCGGCCAGGGGGGCACCAGCAGAGCTCCCGCTGTTCTCCGCCCGCTGGGCCCAGGTTACGTAACCCCCGCGCCGCGGGCTTCCCCGCTGCCAGGGCGAGGAGCGGGGCTGGGGGCGCGGCGGTGGCCGCGTCAGGGGCGCAGCAGGGGCGCAGCTCCCCTCTTCACCGGCGGGTGCCCGCTCCCACCGGGCGGGGGGGGGGCGGCGGTGTCCCCGTTCAGACCGGGCAGCGGTGCCCACTCTGACACCGGGCGGGGATGCCCGCTCACACAAGGCGGGGGTGGTGGTGCCCACTCACACCGATCGGGGTGCTCTCCGCTCTGACACCGGGCGTGGGGGGCGGCGGTGCCCCCCCGAACCACGCAGAGGGAGGCGATAACTCCTGCTCTGACACCGGGCAGCGGGGCTGCGGTGCTCCCGCTCGAACCAGGCAGAAGGAGGCGGCACCCCCTGCTCTGACACCGGGCGGGAGGCGTCGTTGCCCGCTCACCCCGGGCACGGGGGGCGGCGATGTTCCCCCTCGGACCAGGGCGAGGGAGGTGGTGCTCCCACTCTCGCACCGGCAGTGGTGATGGTGCCCCCGCTCGCACCGGAGGGGGTCTGTGTGCGGTGGCAGAGCGTCTGGGGTGCGTGAGCTACAGGTAGAGCAGCAACAGGCGCCGTGTCTGCATTTTGTTCCTTTCCTGGAGTTGCAGGGGCGCTTTGTTCCCCGGGACCCCGTGGTCTGTGCTGCTGTTGCCATTAGTTGCATGCTATTACCTGCGTGATTACAAAACGGTTTATGTAAGTTCAGTTTCATGCAAATAGATGAGCAGTATGGCGAAAGTCAGGCAGCCGCTTCGCAGCTGACCCTTCGGGGTAGGTTGAGGTATGCTACAGCTTTCTTCTGTGTGCTACAAGCCGAAAAAGCCCCCAGAGGTCAGTGTGAGGTGTCTGGTGCTTGGAAAGTGCAGCGCTTTGGGATGATGTTCCAGTGAAACAGTAGCTTGGCTGAGACAGTGTATATGAAAGGTCTTGACAAAACATGTTGGTTTATGATTTTAGGCTGTGAGATGTCTTTTTATTTTTTAAATTTAAGATTATGAGGTTTACTGTCCTGTACATCTGAGATTGAATAGCTACCACTTAAGTATTTATAAGTAAAAGGGGGAAAAAATAGGAGTTCTGTAATGATTCTGAGTGGTAAGACTGTCCAGTCAAATCAGAGGTAGAGTAAAATATTAATTTAGTGTAGTGAGAAACTGTTTCAAGTTGCCAGTATTGTTTCAACCACAGAGTTCAATTATAGATGACAGTTAGTGTTAGTTGACATTTGTCAAAACTGCAGCTGTCTTTTGGAGCTGACTTCTGCTTATTGTCAAGGTAAAACTTGCATTAATCACAATGATGGCAGAGCAGAATATTTAATTGAATGCAGATGGTTAGTTTTGGTAATGTAGGGTTGTTGGTAAAGATATCGAAGTGACAAGTAAGGCTTTGATGGTGTGACTCCGTTCCGTAAATGGGTTCTATTTTGTATTAGAAGGCTTGAGAGCATTGAACTTTATGAAACTCAAACTTTTCATACCTTCTGGGATGTCTCAGTGTCTGTATGTGTCCTTCATCTTCTTAGTCTTGGACACATTGCTGTTTTTGCACTTTATGCAGTAGCTCTTGAATACAAAATTTGGGAGCTGGGCCTAGAATTTGTTTTAAGTTAAGGAGGATGCCCACATTGCTGTGCTGCGACATCAAGTTCCGTCTTGGTTATGTTTGCATGCTCTTGTATTCTCTCTTTTTTGCCCTTTCTTGCTGAAACTTCCATTATTTCTGCAAAGCGAGGAAGTTTCACTGGCAAAATGGCCTGTGTCATGCATTTCCTTCATGCAAGGCTTGCTGTTAGCCATATGATTAGGGCACTGTCCAGCGGCGTGGAGTTCTTGTTCTGGGCTGTGGAGTTGCTTACTTCACTAGTAAGATACAATGGAAAAGTGAGGGCCATTGATCTAGAGTAGAAGGAAAAAGTAATACCCTTCAATTCTAGTGGGTTTTTGGCTGTTTCAGATGTTTTTCAAGGTCGGAAGGAGAATGCTTTAGTTGACTCGTTGACATGTGCCCAACACTGTGTGATGAAGGAGCATGGCCTGTCTTGCTCTGTGAAGAAGAGGAGCGTAGTATGGTTTGACCTAGTCCTGAAGGTAAAGGTATGGAAAGCGGGATTTTGGCTTTAGAGCACTTCCTTCAGAGTCAAAGTTTTCTGGTTTCATTTATGATCCAAAGACTGCATGGTTTTGCTGACCTTTTTGTTTATTTGTCAGTTGGTAGGAGTTTTAGGCTTCCAATACTTGTTTTAACACATGAATGCTATCTGTGAAAATCTTAAGTAATCTTCATTTTTACAGCTTACTCTTATTCCTTTCAGGTTTCCACACAGCGGCTTTAAAGAGAAAGGATATTGTGGCAGCTCTTAGCATAGTGCCTTACTTTTCCACTTATTTCCCCCAGATGTAAAATTAAAAGGTGTCACAACTCAGTTTATCAAATAAACTTACTGGAGCTTGTCCCTGGACAATAAATTTTTATAGTATTAAATTTCCCCTGTGAAGAATCACGTTATTTGAGTAAACCGAGATTCTAATGGAATTTAGCCACAGTGTGAGAACAAAGTGAAATGGGGGAACTGATTGGAAATAGAGTTCTGGATTTTTCTTCTACCTCAGACTTTGTTATGACTAGGAAATGTTTGGTTTAGATACGGACTGATAAACCAATTTTCCTTCTCGTGGGTTCTTGCCACACCCTTATTTCTCTAATATCTTTACAATATTAAAATGTGCTTTACTGCAGAAAAGCTTTTTTAGCCCTTTAAAGAATAAGCACCTGAGCAAATTACTGTGGGATGAGTTGTATTTGGTGTGGTTTAAAAGCAAGTAGATTGCCACTAGCCAGTAGAACAAGTAAATTATCAGTAGTCTAGATCAACTGTAGTGTTTTATACAGGGTTGCTATGGTTGGCCCATGTTAAAAGGCAACATCACGTTCTTAGCCAGGTGTTGTGTAATACTTGGCATGAATGTCCTGTAGCTGCTGTGTTATACTTATAACGTTACCACATCATAATTACTAGATAATCAAGTGTTTCTGAAAAGGAATTTTTGTGTCCAGGTTTGGTTACATGGCCTAGAATTCCTCTGAGGATGGTGGATTACAGAGATTTTTAAGTGGGTTGTCTTGCTGTATTCATACTTTCCACATCCAGTTTTATCCCTTTTGTGCAAGTCTTAAACTGCTTGAGCATTTATTTCGTTGACCTAGCTTGTCAAGCACTGAACAAATGGGTCAATTAATATCTGTAATTTTTGTGCTATGGTTTTATTGCTCTGAAGGGCTTTGACTTGCACTTTCGGGTATGAATAAGGGTGTATGCAGAAAACAGTGGTCTTCAAAGTTGTGCTGCTGATGTTTTGTGCTCTGTGTGAAGGATGTCTGTCCTCTTTCTTGTTTTAACTGCTGCTGTAAGCTTAACCACTGCTGTAGCAGGGGCCTGGCTGTTAATGTTGCATGTGTTGTCAGTGTTGAGGCAAACCTTTTGCTTGCTAGTTCTTGGTTAGTAAAGAACAGCTTCGCCTTCTGACACATAGAGAGGTTCTTGGGGGGTTGTTTCTTTTCAGCTACAGGTGAGGTACTTCATTCTGTGAAGCATGTTTAAAGGGCACCAGAAAAGAGCAGGCAGCATTCAAAAACGTGCTTCATGGGGCTAATGGCTTTGTAGTCTGTTGCTGGAATTCACTATGGCCCCTGGCAACTACTGTGAAATACGGTACGGCAGAGAAGACAGAAATGAAAAAAGGTCAGATAGTTTGGTTATGTCTGCAAAGGCTGTGGAGAGGCTCTGAAGCGCCTCCTCTTCGGAGCACGTTCTGCACATGCGGACAGTGAGCCAGCAACCATCTGTAGTAGGAACGCACCCACACACATGGGAATCCACATGCCTGAGCATACGCGCAGTGATCTGGTACTCTAGTAAGTGGCTTAGTACAGCACCAGGCATGCTCGTGCAGCCTGCCTGTACTCTGCCTGCCAGCAGTGCTGAACACGGCCAGTCAGGCTTCCGCGCTGTTTTGTGTTTGTGACCTTATCCTTTAAGTGTAGATAGGGTCTTTATGTATGAACGTCTGCGCTGGACTTGTACCAGCCCCATACAGAGTCCACTTACTTTGTCCTCTCTCCCTCCTGAAGAGTCCCTAAAGGACAGCAGCAGTGTACAGAGTTTCTTGCAAGCTGCACAGGTAATGGTTCTGAAGGGCAGGGTTTCTCTGCTTATCTGCATATGCAAGTGTGGTTATGAGAACTTTATGTGTGTTTGAAAGCTATTGTAAAGTCAGGAAGAGTTTTTGTGCAAATGTTAACAGCTGCAACTGGCTTTTGGAAAGTAGAACCAAAGCTATACTGCCTTTCAGACATCCTGTCCTAAACCAGAGGCACTTCAGTCTTAAATGATACCTGTAATTTTTCATAATTGAAGCTTAGGGAGACAAGATGAAGTGGTGAGAATGTCCAGTACTATTACTCTTTTTTTTTTTTGGTTGGTTTTGCTTCCTATCCTCCTTATTCCTTACAGCTTTTGTATCTTGGTATGATTTTTGTGCTGGACCATATTACATGTACTTCTATGTTTCCACTGCTTAGATGCTTTAATTGTACAAAGGTCTTCAAGCGTAGAAAGCACTCCTTTGATTTCAATTACATCTCTACCATGGGTTACACTGTGATTGGAGCTCTTATTTGTCAGTACTAATATAGCCAACTTGCAGGACAAGTACATTGTGTTTGTTAGGTTGCCACGCTTTGTGGAGCGTGTTGCTGATGTGAGGGGGGACCTGTTAGTAATAGAATTTATTTGGCATAGAGTCTTCCAGAGTGGAGCTTTCATTCTGACTGTAATCTTTCACTGGGTATGAAATATAGCAGTGGCTAAAGAACAGCATTAGCCTGGAACGTCTGTAAATCACCCCATGGTGAAATTCTGACCTTTTTTTAAGGAGAGCAATAGGCATGCAAGTATATTGCTAATGGAGATGTCAACAATTATTAAACTTGAAATATGGCATGGTAGGTATTTTAGATCTAGTTTTACCGATAATAAAGATGAAACATATGACTGCATGGTAGGCTGTCATAATTTTTCCCTCCTTTCTGTGGCAACATTTTCTCAAATGTATCTTTTTTGTTATTTTGCTCAAAAAGAGCAAGAGGTGACCTACACAAATATCAGACTTCTGACTACTGATCTGCTGCGTTTGATTTCTCCAGTTTTCACTCGGGGAGAGAATAGCATTTTCTGTTTACAAAGAATATCAAATGACTTTTAAAATTCACACTCAAATATAAAGAATTTTAGTTTACCTTTAAGAAGGCACCTTTTGTAAGACTGGAAAGAAGGATGTCTAGAAATGAGCATGGGACAGGTAAAGGAGACTTTATCTTCCCCATAAGATGTCTTGGCCCAGGCTCCAATAATCTTGTCTGTCGGGGCGTGTGTGTATGTGCTCACTTTTTAGTTTAGCGCATTTGCCCAGCCTGTTGGCACTTAAACTTAGCTCTCAGCCATGGCTTATTTTTCAAGGTGAAGAAGTAAACTTAAGAGACTGTTCCTGTTTGCTCTTGGAGACGATCAGTCCAGACCCACTGTGGAGACTTGAGCACAAATGCTAAGGAACAATGAATAATTATCCGAAAGGACAAAATACACTTTGCTTCTGATCTGGCAGAAAGAGAACAATTACTGCTAAGTGATGGAGGAAGGGCTCTGACAGCGTTTTGTGAGGATCAGAAGTGGAGGTTGCTTTGGTAACTTGGTGTTTTAGAGGTACAGGAAGGCAGCTGAGGAGTTGGGAGCTGGCCCAGGCTGGCCAGCATAGCGTAGGTGAGATTGACCCTCCTGGAGGCAAACTCGGTAAGTTCAACAATGTGGTGCCACTGTGCTATTCATAGTAGAACTGAACTGGTTTTTGTCCTCTCACCTCAGGCCAACTTTTTGCTATTAGTTAGTGGAGGGGAAGAATAAGCAGCTTTAAAAACAATGCCACTAATCTAAAACTGTAAGGAAATTAAATAATAGTGGTGCTGTGGGTGTTTCAGGAATAGAAGTGGGTAGTGATATAAGCTTAGGTCCATTTAGGAACTATCACTTAAGAACTGAGGGATTGATTTTTTTTCCTGTTTGGCCCTCTGGGACATAGCTAAGGAAGCTTCCTACTGTGAGATAGCAGAAGAAACTTAACTTGAAGTCAAATATACGATCCTAAATTTTATACTAGGTAATACTCTTCAGCTTGAACGCTCTCAGTGAATGGTTGATTTTGAAATTTAATGTATTGGTACCTGTTACCTAAACAACGTGCTAACAATATCTGAAGATCATGGAGATAGAATTTCGGGAGGGGTTCTTACGTTTTTAAAGGGAACAAAATTCACTGAATAGTAATTCCGTGCATTGCTCAAGAAACCAATTTAGAAGTTAGTTTACATTAATAGTAAATATTTTTGTCAGTAAAACTTCTTGCATTTCCTCTCATTTTTTATTTATATTCTTCATAACTGTTCTTCATCTGTGAAATATATATTTAACATGGTTGAACTTTTATATCAAGTTCACTTAATAATGCAATACGTTTCATAAATATTTTTTATCTTGCTTATGGAACTTTTTTTTTTTAATAGGAGTGTTGGTATTTGAAAAAAGATCGGGATTAGTACATTCATTAAGGTGAGTATCTTATGCTACCCCCAGGAAAGTGATTTGTAGTATTGGTTCTTTCTCAGCAAGTCTGAATGGAATTTTGTATTGTTGCTGCTTTGTATGCTTCCTTTGAGTTGTAACATCATAATGCTGAAAAATAAAAGGTTATTCAGGGCATTAAATTTTTAAAGTCCCATTGTATGAATCATGATGACATGGAAATGATACGGCTTCTTTAAGTTTTTAGGAAATTGAAATTTAGTGTAGCACCAGTGTCAAGTGCTACATCTGCATTGTTTGCTGTGCAGAAATTTTATTAATAACTCCCAGTCTTTTGATTGCTCCTGCAGGTGTGTTAAGAAATGTTAATGGTGAGGAAAATTCTGGGGTCCAGAAAACATAATCAGTGTTACTCAGATAATCAGGGTGGTAGCTCAGGAGAAGAAAGTAAAACGTTATGCTTCTAAGCTTTGATTTAGAGAGAAGGTCATACCTTCCAACAGTGTTTTTTGGTCAGTTGTGCTCTACTTTCTAGCAGGCTGATACTGCTTTATTCTCCGTTTGAGATGTTGAACACATATGGCATCAGAGGTACTGACTTATGCATGTTTATGCTCATTGTGTGAAGAGCTGATGGCAAAGCTTATTACTATTTAGGTGGCATATGTGGTGGATTAACAAAGCAGAATATACTGTCAGAATTATGAAAATATTTTGAAAATGAAGAAAAGTTGATGGTTATTGGAGCAAAAAAGAGGAAAAAATTGAGAGTTTAAAGGATGTACATCATCTGTGATGCAAAGAAAATGTGTCCAAGTGGTTTTGTTATTTTGTTACGTGTGATCTGATGATGGGACAGTATTGGCCCAAGACAGGAAAGGGGTGGACAACAGTTCTGGACAGTACTGTAGTATTACAATACAGATGAAATTGTAACTGATTAATACTATAGTGTCTGATTAGTCTAAATAATTAAAAGAAACCCCACAACTGTTTTTCCGTGGCTACAAAATATGATCTGAACAGGTTCTGAAAGCTGACAAGGTTCTCTTTTCAGTCCTGCAGGTGTGACTTCAGATCTCTACAGAGAGTGAACTTGGTTGGGATCCTGTAATACAGGTGTGTTCTCTAAGGCACATTGTTCATTCTTCTCTAATATTTGAAGTCTTCTATGCTTAGAATAGAAGCTTATCGGTATCAAAGGAAGTGTTGTTACAGTTTCTATATTCTTTGTATAATGGTCAAATTAGACTTCCTTCTGTCTTGAGGTGCCATACATGGATGAAGTCTTTTAGTCCTTTGGGATTTGGGCATGCATAGTCACCTATATATTGCTTCTGATAATTACTAGAAAACCAGAATATGAGATTTAACTGCCTCTAATTCTACTCAAGCTGATAAAATGCCTGGTATGAATGAATCATATTTAGTTTCAGATAAAAATCCTTTTGACATGGATTTGTCTTAGCTTTCAGTTAAATTGTAGAAAGGTTTATCATGAGAATTGAAGTAGTTTATAAGGACTGTTTTTACTTATTGTCTTCCTAAATGCACTATGTAGATGAAGCCACTATGATCCTAGATTAAAATGGTGCATGCTGCTGCTGCTGCAAATATCCTCTTCAAACCTAGACTTTGTTAAACTTCTTTTTATCTATGGCAATGTCATGATGGAAGTCATCAAACTAGAGAAGTGCTATGTCACTTCATCAATAGCCAGCCAAGACCTTCTGGCCAGTTTCTTGTAGGTCTTGATTCATGAAGGTAGAAACTTAACTCTATTAAGGAAATGCAGATTACAGGAAGACGAGTTAGTGTGGAAGAATCAAAAGAGCTATCTTTAAACCAGGATTTAACTAGTGCTGAAAGTCATTCCACATTTTTAGAGTCCAAGCTAAAAATTGCAAAATCTGCAAGTAGCTCCATATACGGCAATTTCTAACAGTTCTTCTGGTCAGAAATAGAGAGCTTATAATTTAAATCCATTTATAAATTTATGCTAAAGACAGAAGCAAAATATTTGAAGAACCAATGTACACAGATTTGTGTAATAGTCTGAGACTCGTAGAACTCATTGGCTTTGCGACGTCATGCAGAGTGGAATGTTGTGAATAAATTCTTCCTTAACTCTGGCCAACACAAATGTACTTTCAACAGTTGGTAGACGTGCAGCGTTTTAAATTAAGGCATGTTAACATGGACTGTCTTCCTAAATGGCTACCTTGGGATTTGAACACTTCCAAGTTTTTGTTCCAAACATTCCTTTTGCATATTCAAATGAAGCATTTAAAGTGACGTAATTGTTTGCCACATAAGTGTTGGTCTTCTGAACTTCTGATTTTTATTCTACTATTTCTTTGCATTGCGTGGCAGTGGCATGTACCAAAAGATTTAGTTTCCTAGATTTAACAGAAGAGCTTTCAGATTTCCTTTTTCCTGCTGAAATTCCCAGTGTCTTTGGAAGCTGTTTTTATTAGGAAGAATAATAGTGTTGCTGGACTTCACTAGTACAGACTCCTGAATGTAAGGACTCCCCCTCCCGTTTTGGTGGGTTTGTTTTGTTTTGGTTTGGTTTGGTTTTTTTTACTGTGGGTGAGTGAGTACTTGAACAGATTGCCCAGAGACTGTGGAATCTCCATCCTTGAAGATGCTTAGAAGTCATCTGGAGGTGGTCCTGGGCAGCCTGCTCCAGATGACTCTGCCTGAGCAGGGAGCTGAACAAGATGACCTCCAGAGGTCCCTTTGGACCTCAGCCATTCTGTGATTCTGTGAATTGAGAGTTTGTAACAGCCTAGTAAGCTCTTTAATGCTCATGCCAAGCCTACAGCGATATAGATGAGTTTAGATCAGGTGTTAAAATGGTGTTCTAACCAAACTTCTTCAGCATTTGGAGCTCCTATTGAGTACATCAGGCATTTTGCTCTGTTGTCTACTGGGAGGCTGGCCCTTCATATTTGGTGGGTGTGTCAGCCCATGCAGACTGAGAACATACTCTGCATGTACATAGTGTGATACCACACTGACAGTGAATTGGAAGCATTATTTTGTCTGCTGTAGAAGATGATGTTATTTTAAAACTCTGTAAGACCTTGTTTTTGAATTTTAGTGTTCAAAATGCAAATGTGTATTTGATTCATCTGCTGGATGACAGTTTCATGTTTAACCAACATTTATCTGCGTAGGCCTGGCATAGCTGTGAGCATCTCTCTGGTATCTGTTTGAAGAGGACACTGTTGGGGGGCCCAGGTATTTCTTTTATATTTTATAGTTATAGAGGTGTCCGGACTCTCTAATGGTCAAAGATTTCCAGCAGAAGAGGATGAGACAAGAATTAAATGCATGTGGGAACCTCTGGACCTAGGCACTTCATGCTTTTGTTGCTAGCGGGGACGGAGCTTGATAAACACTTTTGCCACCTTTTAATAGAAAAACAGGTAAGAAACATGCATAATTGTTATGGTTCATCTTAATAGAAAGAAATTTCCCCTCCTTCCTCCTTAAAGCTTACACAGAATATATATTGTTCTGTGTTTGTTTTATCTTAAAACTGTGATTTCAGTCTTTTTATGTACTTATTCAGCACTACTTTTGAAGTGTAAACTGGGAGTTACCTTATTTGAAGCTAAAATGTTTTTAACCTAAACCCATACTTACTCTTAAATTCAGGTTTGAGTTTCTTTACTGAGGGAACAATGTTTGGAAGCATCCTTACTATGGATACAAAAGCCCTGGCCTGGTGCTTCTGTTGTCTTCTTCCTGTGTAGGAGCTGCTATTCATTCAAGGTGGCGCTTGGATGGCTCTAGATCGAGGCTATATCTTGATCAGTTCCTCTGTTGTAAAGTGGCAGCTTTACAACAAGCAGTGATTGATTGGGATCATCTTTATAAGGATATTACTAACTTTAATAAAAGTAACAACTCTGTATCCAGGAGTGTCTTGAACTGAAAGATGAATCCTTATCAACAAATCGTGAAACGAATGCTGTGAAATTCAGATTTTATGGAAGCATTTGTGATATTTTACACACTGTTGATAGTTTTATTGACATAAGTAGAAAATTGACTTAAACCTCATTCCTTGTTAAGAAAAAGAGCAAATCTGGTTTATGATGACTTGCAGCGAGATGAGGAATCTATTAAAACAGAATTTTTTTTTTTTAATTAAAAAATTCTTAGAGGAAATTGTTAGGCATCTTTAGTTATTTTTTTCTTATAGTGAAGTCTGACGATACTGCTATCTTTTTCATTTTTTTTCTGCTTCCCAGAAAACGTGCTAGGGAAAGTATTCTGTTAATTTTTCTCTCTTTCCACAAAAAAGTGAAGCTGATGAAGTTGTACAGTTCAACAATTAACTTCTTGGATTATTTTTTGTTTTTCAACACTCTTTGCTAACGTTTTGCTACTACCAAGCATTTAATTATTGTCTAATTGCACAGGGGGAACGCGTTCATTGTAGATGTTAATTTTCAATTTTCTCCAAAATGGCATGATACGATTAAATCCCTGCTAGTTATTTGTCATACACATGAGAACTTTTACCATTTTACAAAGCAATCATCCAGAAGTCATGTGGAAATTCTTCTTGTTGATAAGATCTTCCATAAAATTGAATCTTCACTATTAGGAATGTCTCCTACTAGTTCTAGTGCAGTTAAGAGTCCCCATGTATTCAGTTGTCTGAAGTCTAGTCATAAACTGTGCCTTTTGCTTCATTTGGGAACGTTGGTGAGTTCATATAAGTGGCAAATTTAGACTCAAATTTTCAGATATTCTTCTATTCCTTAGTTCTTGAACTAAATATTTTGACTCTAGACTTTTAGGTTTTGGTTCGTTAAATGCCATTATTAGACATATTTTTTGTGTGAAAAGAAATCTGGAAAAATCTGTTCTCGGAATGTAACAGTATCTTTAAAACAAGATTTTTTTTAGTTTAAATGCCATAATTCCAAAATAAATTTGCCTTCCTGGTGTTCTACAGTCCTTCTTAAGAGGGTTTTATAAACATAACCCATTATTCCTTCAAGCATTTGTCCTATACCTATCTTGGTGTGTTTTCCTGGGGACACTGATGTTCAGGCTGTTACCATTGTCTTACTGCAGGATAGAGGAGCTACTGTAGGTAACCAATAACCAGAATACATTTTCTGTATATATCTAACTTGGCCTGTTAATGCCTACATTTGTCCTTAGTGCTCGGTGAAATTATGTTGCCTTTTTCATACACTGCATCAGGATCTCCATTTAAAAAAACTAGGATGTTTTTTGTGAGCCAGTTGCTTTAAAATCAAGCTTCACTGGTGCCAATTCAAGTTTTAAAATAATTTTTTATTTACAGAGTTAAAATAGACAACCTGCTTTAAAAGTTTAGAAAGATGGAACAGAAAAAGAAAAAAAACTGGCCTAATGTTCCTCTCTGAAGATGGAACCTAAAAGAGCTCTCTCTCTGTTCCCATGTGACTGTCTGCACTTACTGAACTTGGTACAAGATGCAATTACTTCCCTCGCACTGTAGCAACAGGAGAGGTCCTCAGGCTGGGAAAGCATGCTAGCTTTTACCTTTTTGGTCTTGATTGGTTATTGACTGGAAAATTTTTCAAGCATGTAAGTGGGATAAATATGTGCAATTTATTATGGCGTTTTGACTGCGATTAGTTTCAGTGCTCATTAATCTCTCTGGGATGCCTGACCCTCTGCGCTCCTGCAGCGTTTGCGTGGTGCTTGCGTACGCATGCAGATGTTCCACTTAAGGCTTTCCTTTGTCTGAGAGAGAAGTCTAGCCAGATGCATCAGTTCTTATCTAAAGCTACAGATGCAGAGCACGAGGTAGGGTCATTGCTAGTCTGTGCTTTTCTCGGAGTTATTCCAATCTCTTCTTAGAAAATCTGTCCAAACTTACGGCATTCAATAATATTGCTACTTTGGGGGAATCTCACCTTTTTTAATTATTTTAGAAGCTTTTGTTTTAGAAACACTCCTTTCCACAGCAGCTCTTGGAAGTCTATCATAATGTTTTTCTTTCTCCTTCGTCCTGTATTCCTTACTCTGATATGTGCCTCTGGCACTGAAGCTTTTGAGATTTTGAAACAAAAGAAATTTTGTGGAAAACTGACTTCCAGTGACATTAATCTTCCAGTCCTGCCTAAAAGCACCATTCTACCTCGAGGAGCTGAGCTAATTCTTCTTGAAATATACCTTTGCAAAGGTCTCGTATCTTCTCTGTTAGTTAGTTTCTGTTTCTGGTACCATTGTCCTTGGGCTCTGAATTGTAGTCAGTGTTATGTAGTTGTGTAGGAACTGCGTAGATCCATACTGTGGGCAAAGCTGCAGAAGCTCTGGCATGGTGGTAGTTAGAGACAGAAGTAAGACAACTTCAGCATTTCCCACCGTAAGTTTCTACCAGGTGTCAGGAGGAGGAAAATTCATGTCGTTATCTCCTATTGGCCAGCACCTTTTGTGTTCTGCTGGTGATTCTCTTAATTTGAACTCATTGCTTAAAATAAAAATAATTTTTAAAAAAGCAAGAACTTCACTGTCGTTGGGTTACTGAGCTGTTGTTCAAGGAGGCACAGGAAATTCTGCAAAAGTTATTGGACAACATATATATATATATATATTTTGGGAATGATTCTCTCCCACCGAAGGAACCACTTGAAGTGTCCTACAAGTACTTGGTGGAAGGTCGCCTGTGTGTCAGGGAAAGAAGAGAGGAGACAAGGCAATAGGTGGAGGAGGAAAAAATAATTCATCAGTGCTTTAACAGCTCAGAATTTCAAACTGTAAGACTCCACGTGCTAGCTGTGGCACAATTTCAATGACTCTTAAACTTCAAAAGATTACAGAAAAGGCTTTGGGAAATAATTTTCCAAGGAAAGTTTGTTCCAAAAAAAAATTTGTGGACACTCTGAGAATACTACAGCATGTGTAATACTCTGACTTCAGAATTCAGGAGAATAGGTTTCTCACGCTTACAGACTGAAATACAAAAAGTTTACATTCAGAGTAGGAAAGCTGTAGTACATGCATTGCTGTTCCCATAAATAGCACAATTTTCCTGATATGCATTATTATTATATTGTGCTAATTATCTTTAGAGAACTTCGAGCTATGCTAGGAGTCTGTCTTCTGATAATTCATGCTTATGAACCTATCAATAATGATATATAGGTTTTTTTAAGGGATTTAAGTATAGCAGCCCAAAATTAGGGTTGTTTCTTTCTTTGGAGAGCTCTTTCCCATACCATTAAAGAAATCACGTAACACAGTTTACTGTCAGATAGTGTTGTTTCCGTTATGGCAGTATGTTTTTCTCATGTGTCTAAAGCTCTTTCTAAGGAGCGTTTGGTGAGGGAAAATAGGAGGAAACCCCTCCCTCAAGCACAGAATATAGTATGAGGCATGATGGTCCTTGTCTTAAATTCCTACATGTCAGACCTCCTTTGCAGGTGACGCTGTGGCTGTCTTTCTTACAAAAGCTACATTTTAATCACAATAGGGTTATTTTGTGTAATTTCGATGTGCACAAAGCCCTTATTTGAAGTGGACAAAATGCTGTAGATGATGTCCAAGTTTACCTTTAACCTTCACTAAGAATGTAAAAAGCCAACCCATTGCTAGGAGAGTAGGTTGCAGGAGAACCTTTCTCACTGAATCCTCTGTAGAACTTCACAACCTCAGTGCCCTCTGGGAAATAATAGTACAGGTGACACATGAGAAATGGCTTCTTGAGAGTGGGTTCAGTTATTTAACCAGGCAGATGCTTTTATTTCTGCAATACCTGAAGTAGTGGTAAGAGCATTTCTTGGATGAGAATAGATTATTGCATTTATGAAGTGCTCCTTGCCCTTGCAGTAATAGGAGGTTTGTCTGTCCATTCCCAGTGCCCTCTTCTAGCTGCAGAGTGTCACAGGTCAGGCTCATTAGGAGTGTATGTGGTGAGAGCGGACTGTGTACAGGGACAGAACTTCATTACAGTGCCTAGCTAAGTACAGCAAGTGAAAGTGTGAGCTCTATCTGCCTATCTGCCAGCAAGATTAAATCAGCGGTGAACTGTCTGATCCAGTTAATCATTGGCCACAGGACTATGTGCCATGGTGGAATACTACGAATGTCATCTAAGAGTAAATATTCTTTTACTGTATGTCCCATTACGTAATTTTTAAGACAGAAGTGGCTTACTTACTCCAGAAAAAGCTCTTAGAGCTGTGAAAGGGTAATTGACTCTGTGCTACTGTTCAGTAGGACGGCATGACAGGATTGTCTTTCTGGTCTGGATTAGAGTGCCTGAAGGGAATACAGGCAGAAGAGTAATGTTGGTAGATTCTACTCTACTGAAAGGGGTTGTTCTGTTATTAACTGTAATGAAGTATTAGTGAATAATCTTGTCAAGGAAAAACATTATATTTGTATACCATTACTGATAGCTTAAATGAATGTCCTTAAACTACACTTCCTCTTTCAAATGAAAACAGATCCCTTGCATATTACTTTGGCCAACAAGGAGATGAGTAGTATTTTCTGAAAAACTCAAATTAAATGTAAAATGTCTGGGAAAAACAGCAATTGGGAGGGTAAGAAAATAGCCTCACTGTTTTGTTTAGGATTTTTTTTTGGGGGGTGAGGGGAGTTGAGTCATAGTGTGTTTCAAATGAGTATTAAGTTCATATTTTCTGATACAGGCTTTCTAAAGAGATACATATATATATATTTCTGTTTAAAAGGAAGCTGCTACAGTTAATACTAGCAAAACTTAGTTGCAGTCTTTTTATTCCGCTCAGAGGTTTATTAGTCAACAATTGTAATCTTGAATATTTTAGAGGAAAAAACGGGAAGGAATAAACATGGTTCTGTTGTTTTAAAAACAACTTTTTTTTCCCTGATGATGACTTACATTCTTAGTTCATGGTTTTCCAGTATTGTTGTCTGTGTGGGTTGCTGAAATAGATGAGGAAATGAGTCAGTTTGAAGATCTTTATTTTATTCAAAGTTGAGATACACTCAAGTACTTTCCTTTGATGGCTCTTTAGTATTAGTATGTTCTTAATTCACTTCCATATATGCTCTGAGTTTGAGCCTAGTGCATTAGAATTTGCTTTAAAAGCAGGCATTTTGCTTGTTTCATTTTAAGTTTGCTCTTCTAAACAATGCAAATTTTCCCCCACCCCCAGATTAGTGGTAACGAGTAAATAAAGTTTATTCTCAGGTTTCTTTGTGTCTCAGAATTTTTGTTGTTGATAAACAGGCAAGTTTGTTTCCTTAGTTTTCCTGTTCCTTCTGTATGTCCAGTCTGCCTACCTACATGGCTCTTGTACAAAGAAAGAAATGAGGAATTAGTCAAAATGGTAGAACTGATCTTAAAAGAAAAAAAAGACTTTTAAAAAGGCAAACAAACAACAACCAAACAAGCTCCCAAACCAAGTCAGGAATCCTTTTATGTCTGAATGGGATCTTTTTGCTTATCAAGGTAAATTGCAAGCCAGGGGAATGGTTTTGCTGAAAATAATGGTTGATGTTCAAATCCAGGAAGTAAAATTATCAAGTCTTAAGTAGGACAATGGAAAAGAAGTGAATATTTAAACTTTTAAGGAGTTTTTCATGTTTATTCCACTTCCTCTTTTAGTGTGGGTTTTACTAAAAAATAAATACCTTTTCCACAATAGACCATTGTTAGGTTTGTAATTGTATTTAATTTCAACTTTTTGCTGTTCAAATGATGAGTGTATTAACTATGAATATCACTTATCACTTTTACTTTCATCAGTCAATGAGAATTCCAGTTTGTTAGCAAAGGCAAACAAGAAAACTATTTTTTTTCTTCCTTCCCTTCCTCCTTAGATTTCTGGGTCTGTGCTTCCAAACTGAATTTGTGCAGAGAGAAAACTCTGAGTATGGCTTGATTTGCTCTTGATCTTGGCAGTGTTTCTCATGAGTGTCCTGTGGACTCCATCAAGTTCAGGTGGTTCCATTCTAGCACAGAGGAGCAGAGCCCTGAGCAGCGACGTACAATCAGTGAAAACATTTCTTTGTTGTTCTCTTTAAAAGAGCAACAGAAAATGAGTGATTATTCTGGACTTGCAAATAACCATAGCCAGATGATTGCTGAAGATTCAGAAATTCAGACAAAGCCAGAACACTCTCATGAAGTTCTTCAGGAAGATATTGAGATGAGCAGTGGATCCAGTGGAAATGACTTCAGTGGAAATGATACTAATGAAAACTACTCCAGTGGGCATGATTCTCATGGCCATGAATCTGATGAAAATGGGAAAGATTCAGCAATGCTCATGGAATCTTCAGACTGCCACAAAAGGTATTAGCTAATATTAAATAAATTTCACTTTTATTTTCATCACTACAGATTTTCTCAGTTTGAGTCTAATTTATGAATAATTACTATGGTAAAGTGTATCTTTAGATTGAAGCTGAATGCACTACTTAATTTGTGATCTTGTATGATGTAATTTGTGTAATGTATTAAAATTCTTAAAGAGAGTCTCTGGTGTTCTACGGGGCCACCTGCGTTTGATTTTTTTCTTCTCATAATTGTGTGTTTAATTGGATTTACTTATATATTTTCTTGTAAATCAACTTGTATAATTGTGTATCAAAAGATGTCAGTCTGTTTTTATGGGTAAGGATGCAACTGTGCTGTTTTTGTATCTTAGGTAGTAGTTCAGTGTACACAGCAAAGATAAAAAAAGTACAGTGTACACCACATTAAGAACCTCAGTAGACAAATATGTAGCAGCTATAGTTTCTATTTGTTGTATCAGGCAGAAGCTTTTAAAGTTTGGAGTTTTTTTCTAAATTACTGGACATTAACAGGAAAATACAAAGCTAAGATGAACTAGAAGTTGTTTAAGTTTACTAATATTTATCTCTTTCTATCTTTCCTTATTCTAGTTCAAGCTCAAATGCATTTAGTCTGATAATTGCAAATTCTGAACACAATCAATCTAGCAGTGGATGCAGGTAAATTAATGTACATATATTTTCAGTAATTTGCATGTGTGAAATGCTAAATGCCTAAAACTAAAGTGTTGTTTTGGTTTTTTGTTGTGTTTTGGCTAATCCTGGAAGAGTACACAAGAAATCCTATCTTTGCTTCTCTTCCTGACCTTAATCAGTACCACATCCTATTAACCACCCTATTAACCACTTGGTTGAGTTAGAGATTTTCTTTTTTGCTGTTCCATGCAAGTTGTGCGATAACCTTTCAGGTCATCTTACTTTGTTTTGATTTGGTAGCTGAACTTTTTAATCTCATTTTTGTGGTTCACTTTGAAAATTGCTTCAGCCCTAGTGTTCAGTTTTGGGTTTTTTTTAAACTTTTTCAAAAAATTTTCTACTCTTCAGAATTTAGTCTGAAGGTCTTTCCTGGGGACAGCCTAATAGTGTTTTAACATCAGAATTCACCCATTGAGTTGGATGAAGCCATATCATCTGCCTTTCCTGTGTTCCGTTCGCCAGGATTCAAGCCTCAAGTCTGTAAGGATAAACCAACATCAGCTGCAGGAATCCCTGTGTATGAACTCTGCTTCTGACTCTGATAGCCTTGAGAAACCTGGTGGCATTGAAGGCTCAAATCTGGACACTTGAGTGCCCTGTTGTGCTTGTTGGGGGTTTTAAAATCAGCCTCTGATCAGGAAACCCAAACGTGATCCTGAGATCAAGGATATCTAGCTATAGCATACTGACATTAAGAGCCCCATCTATGTGTACCTACCTGAAAGTATTTCTACCTGATGCAGTTTCTAGAGAAGTGGTAAATTAAAATTACCACTTTGCACCATTTGGTGCTTGATGAACTTATCTTCTGTGTCTGCCTTGCAGGCATCTGGAGATCTTGTTCCACGCTTTATTTTCAATTGGAAATTGTGTTTGGGTATTGCTTAGTATGAAAGACAGAGTGAACCAAAGACATTTCTTAATCTTCCTTGCCAACTGATTCCATTTTCTTCACTGCAAGATTTTTAGGTGGTTACTTGTTACATTTTTTCTGATTCCTTTTTATTTTGAGTTTCGTTAGTAGTTTTATGCTCAAAAATAAACAGGAATCCAGATGGTGGTACAGTATTTTTCCCAGCTGTCAGGCACAGAGGTAGAGGGTTACAGAGCAGAATCTGATCACCTTTGGGGAGTGGATGACTGAGGATATCTAGAGAATGATCTTTGAAGAGAAGACTAAAATAGGCTCATAAGCTATAGATTTAATTTTCAATTCAAAGACTGCTGGCCTTTGATTCAATATCGACACCAACCAACTGCATTTAATATCTGTAGTTATCTTTCCAGTTCACTGTCCATATATAGCAAAATGGAAAGCTCCTGTCTTTACAGAAATCGCTTATTCTGCCCTCTGCAAGTCATACCTTCCCTGTGGTTGGCTGCTGTGCCTGAAACTACTGATGTTTGGAAAAACACTTCGAGTTGTATAACTTTCTTTTCAAGGAGAGCCAGCTTCTATATTCGCTGCTGCCGTAGACTAATTTGGAAAGGTTTCTTTTTTTGCAAAAGAGTCTGACCACTCTCATGAAGCATACTCGGAGAGTATAAAAATAGCAGTATGCTCAATTATTTCATCATCTTTTCCCTCTCTCTTCTTCCCTACTGCCAGTATAGAGGGTTATTCTATTAACAAGGCCCTGTTTGATAGCATCGGTGCAAACTGTGAAGTCGTGCTGTAGATGCGATTTTAGTACACAGCATGAACATAGTGTTTCCCAAGGGAGTACTGTGCTCTTTGTCTTATCCCTTGCCATTATTTCCTGGTACGCAATGACCACTGATTAAGTGAATGCTGTTTCTCGTAGCACTTTGCAATGTAAGTGAGAACAATGTGTATTCTCTAGTACAAGCCAGCTCTGTCACTCTCCAAGCATGTTTGATGAAGTACATCCAAAAACTGCCAGACAATGGATCTACCTGAAGAACTTTCCAAACTTCTCAGAAAAATGTTCAGAAATCCTTTTGAAAATTACCTGGGAACTAAACCCACTTTATTAAGCAATTCAGACAGGGCAGTGCAGTTGCCAAGACTATTGTTTCTGCAGTGATTCTTAGGGTACCTTCTTAGAGACTGGCAGCTGTGACAATCAAGTGATAAAGAGAAGACCTTCCTTTTTACAAGAAAGAATTTATTTTCAGGAAGGTTGAAGAAAAACTCTAGAATCCTTTTGACTGTTGTGACTGGCTAGCTTTTAAATTCTACTGCAATGAGAAAGACAAGGTGATTTTTCATTTTAACTGCTTCCTACCCACCTGCCACCCACCCTTGTCATCCTCCACCCTCCTTTCCTGTATCACCTTTTCTCTTCCGTTTTGAATCTGTCAGCACTTCTTAATAATGGGGAGAGATATCAGGAACTGCAAAGGCAGGCGATAATTTTCTGACGTTGGCACTGACAATCTCTGTAGTTTGACCTACAGTAAGACAGCGCCTCTGAACATGCACCTGAGAAATGTGAATGCAACTTCTGTCTCCAACCTCCTCCAATTCTTTACCCTGTATATTTAGTCAGTTTTCCTTATCTTATTTAATATATTGCCATGGTTAACTGGGATACTTTGTTCCAAGGATTTCTCCATTTGTTTTGTTAACTTGACACTCTCCTACTGCCATTCCCTTTTCAGGGACCTTTCTTATGAGAACCTGCTCGAACAGGAGGTGAAGACTTGAATGGACCTCCTGCTTCTCTCCTTTGAAGTCCATGAACATTTCTATGAGTTTGAATTTGAAAGGATCTAAGGAAAATACCACTAAAAAGGGAGGAGGGAGACGGGCAAAAAAAAACCCAAACAAACTTCTCTGGTGCTTGGGTATATGTACTGTTGCACATGCAGAGTACATTTTGCAATAATACTTCAGGTGGTGGTAAATCTTTCGTTGTGAATGATTCTAGCTAATTTAAGAATTATTGTAAGTTCTGAATGCTTATATGAAGTGCTGGAAAAGTTAATGTGGCTAGCTGTACAAATTTAGGCACCTGACAAGTATCAGGGTGTATGTGGGCTTCTGTGAGATTGGTGTGTCCCTTCAGGCAGCCAAGTGACATTTTATTTCTTGTCTTTAATTTTACAGTAGTGAGCAGTCCACTAAAGCCAAAACACAAAAGGAATTGCTGAAAACATTACAGGAGCTGAAAGCTCACCTTCCTTCTGAAAAGAGAATTAAAGGCAAATCTAGTGTCCTAACGACGTTGAAATATGCTCTTAAAAGCATTAAACAAGTTAAAGGTAAGCAAGTATGATATGACCTAGATAATGCCAACCTGAATAAATTTAAACATCTAAAATAGGAATTGAAATGTAGTTGTCTATGTAAAGCTAAGTTTATTATGTTTGAAAACCTCTCTAAATAGATGTCATGGTGTTACCATTTCTTGACTCTATTGACTCATGATCTTTCGGGAGTTAAAGCAGCTCTTTAGGTGCTTGATATTTACTGATAGTTTGTTGAGTTAGAAAATTAATTTGAAAACAATTTACAACTTCATACTATTTGAACTGTCAAACAGATCAAAATATATAATTGTGCACATGCATGTATATTAAGATGGGTAAATTTCTTTGGATTACTGCTGAAGAAGGAAAAACTGATTTGTAGTACCACCTAGATTTCCAAACTGCCCGTTCTGTGCTTATGCCAAAAAAGATTTTGGCCATTTAACATCTCCAAAGTGGATGTTTATTGATGAGATTTTTTAAAATTCTGAATTCTGAGTTGTTTAATCTTCTCACATAGCCAATGAGGAATATTACCAATTGTTGATGATTAATGAATCCCAGCCTGCTGGACTCAATGTTTCATCTTACACAGTGGAAGAAGTTGAGACTATAACCTCAGAATACATCATGAAAAATGCGGTGAGTATGGTGACTCAAGTCTGCAGCGTGTATTGAAAATGTTTTCTAGAATTGGAATTCTCAGACATGCCTTCTTACAAGGTAAGAGTTGGTAGCTTGTCCAATAAGCTGAAGAAAGCTGGCTTTTGCTTTCCGGGGGGTGCTGAGTAGAAACTCTGAGCCTTTGCAGACCTTGCCAATAGCACCTTGATCTGAGCTCTTTTTCTGCCAGTTAGTGGGAAATATGTTGTCTAAACTCCCTGGTCCTCTGAATTATACCTTGGGATGATGGTGTGACACACCTACACATCTGTGTGACATAATGCACTGTGAGACATAATAATTTTCATTTTACACCACCAGTTAAAGTTGGAGAGTAACTTTTTCCAAATTTTAGTCAAGACACACTGTTTTCCTTATCAGTAGAGGTTATTTATTTCACCAGTTCTTTCTGCTAGTATGACTGAAAAGTGGTGAAAGTCTGTGGTATTTGTCTAGTCTTTGCAGCTGGTATTGGCTTACTGTGTGATCCAGTGGTACTGTGTCCTCTCGTCTAGACAGGAACAGCTTTGACAGTCAACATAACTTTTAGCAGTAAAACTAACAAATAACTGTATCTAAACTTACTAGACTACCTTTCACTATTTCTTTTCATGAAGCCTCTGTCTCAATGTATGAAGCTCTTAAATCAGTAAAATAGTGGCATGATGGGGAATGTTCCCTGGCTTGAAGTAGGTGGGTTTTGTTGTATCTGTGAATAGTACAGTTTGCCCACCAGTTAAAATAAAACAGAAGTCTACACTACAGCTGAGAACTTCAGCCAAGTATCAGAAACATTGTTCAATTGGTCTGATGCATCTGAGTTTGTGAACCCAGTGTTCTGACGACAGCTCTTCAGTTTGTGTATAGTGTTAGCAGATAGAGCACTAAAGGTTGTGACGCAGGAAGCTCTTCTGCATCAAGAAGAAAAATGTGAAACAACACAAGTGGCGTGTTTGTGGCTCTTGGGATATTTTTTCCACCTGTCTACTCATTATTTTACCGAGTGGTTTAGAGCACTTTTTTCATTTTGCAGTGGATGGACAGGCTAACATAAACAGCCTTTCACAAAACAGTTCAATTTCATACGTGTAAAATATGCCTGTAACAAGCACAAAGAAAATGTGCAGTTTCATAGCCAGAAGCTTTTGAATTCTGAATTATTAGTTTGTAAATTCATTCTACGTCATAGAATTTTAGGCAATGGTATCTTAGTCTTGTAACCTGGTAAGATGCTAGTGTATTGTTCTTACTGCATAGTTAAAAAAATGTACTGTCTGCATCTATTTCAAAAGCAAAATAATTTTCTTTCTCCCTAAACAGATGTGGTTTAACACTGTTGCCTTAATTTTTATTTTTAACTTCTTAATGCTTTTATATCTGAAGTGTTTTTCTAAGAAATACATTTTGGTTTGAAGAACTTTTAAACTGTCCAAATAATCTGAGGTTTTTGTTTTTAGGATATGTTTGCTGTAGCTGTTTCTTTGATTACTGGGAAAATTTTGTACATCTCTGATCAAGCTGCTTCTATCCTCCGCTGTAAGAGGGGTTATTTTAAAAACGCCAAATTTGTGGAGTTTTTGGCACCTCAAGATGTCAGTGTGTTCTATACTTCTACTACCCCATACAGATTGCCATCGTGGAATATTTGCAATAGAGCCGGTGAGTGGTCTGAACAGCAGATATTTCTCTGACCTTCTTTGTCATGCAAATGCAAATACTTGAACTGATTTTTTTAATATCCTTCCATCCTCCTCCGTTACTTTTTGAGGGTATATAACACAGCTGCGTTATTAGAATATCTCTAAACACACTTTTATAAATGAGCAAGGCTTGTCTGTTGGCTAAGATGAATGTAAACAAAACAGGTGTTCCTGCTGAATAGTGGGGTTTTTTTCCACTTTTACGAGCAGTGAAATGACCACAGTTGTTCAAAATTTCTTTTCTTCAGATATAAGAGGGGTAATATTCTGCCTCATTCCTTTTTAAAATATGTATGACTTGAATATCGGACACCTTGATCAAGTGTAGAAAGATGTACTTCAGCTACAATCACTGTGCATTCACCAAATGTAACCGTATCTCTGTTCTTTTAGCCTTAGAAAAATGATGTTAAGTGTGCTAATGGGGAAGGCGCTGGCGTCTTAGGGCACTTGGTACTTGTTTGTGGGAGGATCGTTTTACTAGTTTAGCTGCAGCTGTTAGGAACTGAGGAATAGCTGCCAGCTATTTTAGCCAAACACCTGAAATTCAAGATTTGCTCTAAATGTTTGAAATTCCAATCCAGTGTATACTAAACCTATTAAGTCAGAGCCTGAACCACATTTAATCTTGAAAAACAATTAACAATAAATATATAACAAGTATGCATACATAGAGCAGGTTTAAAGGGACCTTGTGAGATCTCTAGTCCAACCTCTGGCTCAGCACAGGGTCAGTGGTGAATTCTGACCATGTGATCCTAATTACAGATATTACTTTGTATGCAATTTTTTTTCCTCAAAGTATTTTCTGTAGTTTTATTATGTTTTTGTATAGCTTCAAATTTAAAAAATGCAGTAAGTGGAACTATGCACACTATCCCATGTATCAGCTCTTATTATATATAATATCCAAAAGTATTGTGTACTGAGGCCTCTGAGAGACCACAGCTTGCCTTGAAAATCAGGCTGTGGCTACTCTGGAAAAGGAGGGAAATAGGCTTAAAAGGTGAGAGGAAGCCTTCATGAAAAATACTTTTTTGGAGAGTGAGGTGGTAAAGTGGATTTGATCTTTTTCCTAGAAAGACACTAGGACAGCTAGATCAAAGTTTATGATCCCAGATCATCAAACGTCTTGGTGAACACTATGAAGTACAGTGGAAAAGCTGATAAGAGTAAACAGCTCAAACTGGAAAACTGTTTGGATATGTTTTCGGCAAGCAGCTGTGATTCACACGCCAGCCTCAGAATCTGAGTGATGTAGTTGCTTATGAAGTACATTGTTTAGCAAATACATACGGAAACTTCAAGGAACATAAACATTTTAAAGAAATCAACCTTTAACACTTAAGGAAAAAATCTTGTTTTAATGTCATAATCACCTAGCAATTTGTAAGTTGTTATATGTTTAATATTTCTAGAGTCTTCTACCCAGGATTGCATGGAAGAGAAATCTTTTTTCTGTCGCATCAGGTAAGATTCACAATATTGTAAATCTTGGTGTTAAGTTGTGAAAGTATGTCTTACTGAAGTCTTTGACTTTTATGAGAACCGTGCAGTGTGTAAGTTTCTCACTTGTCCATGATGTGAACATAAGGCAAAACATATGCATGTCCTCTAGTTGAATTCCTAAAAGCTATGGAGAAAACTGCAAAGTGGTTTCAGGAAGTTGCATCTTGGAAGTGAAGCAGTGTGGTTATTGACCTTTGCAGCATAAAGGAAGCTTATATGGCATTTCCTGGTGCAGTGGAAAGTCTTCAGTTCATGTTACTTGAACTGTTCTGTTCAGCACCTGCCACAGCGTCTTTTTCATCCTAGAAGAATGTTGTTGAATCTTGAATTTACATCAAGAGTCCTGTAGAGAAAGCTATATGAGGACAACCTGACTTGTCTCTCTTGCAGTTATTAGATGACACAGTTCCTTTGGTTTTGCTCTTCTTTCCTTTCCTGCCCCCACTCCCTTTAGTCACTTTTATTTAGGAAATGTTGGCAGTATATTCAGTGTTATTTCTTGTGCAATTTGATTCCTTGCTGCTTATTGCCTCTCTGGTGGCACTTCCAGAAAAAATTAAAATGTATATCCTATTACTTATTTACTTCTGGAGTAAATAAATAGCATTAAGGTGCAAGTAAGCTTTAAAGTAATGAGAGACAATGCACCATTCCAAAGCATTGGACTGGATGTGCTGTAAAAGTAACAGTCACTGGTAAATGGTTATTGTTTTCATTACTATGCTTTGGGTTCTTATTAAGTAAGAAAACTGTTGCTGTAGGTAAGAATTTGAGTCTTTGCCCTTTTAAAATCAAAATAAATACTGCATAAAAGAAGGTCTTCATGCTTACTGAGGGGATATAACAGTCTTCATAAAACGCAACTGTAATTTCATCCCTCTGGAGAGTATAATGTCATAGACTAAGATTATTGGATCAACAAAATGATAGAATCATAGGAGGTAGTGTTTCCTTTTTCAATCAAATTTCTATTTAAAACAATTGTGTATCTTTTTATTTCAGGCAGTAGAGAGGACAGTGTATTCTTTATTGCAGTTGGTAGGCAAAGGACGCTGTCAGAATTGACTTATCTTCTACCAGAAAGAAAAATAAAATTGAGAAAGTTAAGTTCTTGGGTGCTGTTTTAGGAGCAATTGTGCAGTCCTTGTATTATGAGGAAATTACAATAGATAAATTAAAACCTTGTTTGGTGTAAGATGAATCTGTTTAAATAATTACCTCTCTTTAATTATTAGTGCGGGAAGGGAGCGTGAAAATGAGATTTGCTATCACCCGTTTCGAATGACTCCTTACCTTATCAAAGTACAAGATCCAGAAATATCAGAGGACCAGCTCTGCTGTGTGTTGCTTGCGGAAAAAGTACATTCTGGTTATGAAGGTAATGCTTTGTGTGCACAAAGACTAGTTTGGCTTCCTAAAAGTAAGAACTGCTCTGTATTCTGCTACAGGGATTTCCATGCGGTGTAGCACAACTGAATTTCAGCCTAAAAAAGCCAACTAAGAGTTGCTGTCAGTGATCTCGGGTTTTATTAAAGTGAAAGATAATTGGTTCTGTTCTCTGCCCTTGCTGTGAGCTAGCAAGCTGCTTTCCTATATGCTCTTACACAGACTTTTAGACTTTACTCAGTATTTAGTAGAAATATGTAGGTTGTATTTTTTTATCTATGCAAAAAACTCCACATGATAATCTGCTTTTCTTTTTCTCTCAGCACCCAGAATTCCTCCTGACAAAAGGATTTTTACAACTACACACACACCGACATGTTTGTTCCAGGATGTAGATGAAAGGTAACTTACAAAAAAATGTGTGGATTTTATTTACTGATAAGAAAGCTATCCCGTATCTTAACAGGTACTTCTAGGAGGTGTCTGTGTGGGGTTAAAAAATTATGTGACTACTGAAGAGAAGAAAAATGGAAAAACATCACACTGTGATATTTAAGTGGAAAGCTATTTGCCTGCTATACCTACTTGTTCTTCCATTTTCCTTCCATCTGAGGCAAATCTGGACATAAATTCATTGAATGAAATGTGGAGTCAAATTCCTGTGCTAACAATCTTTACCTGTATGAGATTCTTAATTGGGTTTTTTTAAGTTTGATCCAATTAATAACAAGCAATATGCTACTGTCACTTTCTGCTGGCCCAGACACAACCAGCAACTTTGAAATGCAAAGTCACATCTTACAAAAAAAAATTATTCTGTGTTCCAAGTTCAAACTGCAGTCTACATAGGTCTTGCTGTTATCTCCATACAAAAACTGCTCAAACACTCAAACTCTACTGGCTAAAGACTTTGCTTTCACAGTCATGGAAACTGATTAGAGTAAGTGTTCACATTTCAGAGTAGAATCAAATATTGAATCATTAAGGTTGGAAAAGACATCTAAGATCATCCAGTCCAACCATCAGCCCAACACCACTGTGCCTGCTAAACCATGTCCTGCCTGTAAGCTTAAGGCATAGACAGAGGTTCAGTAATAAGGTGTGAACGAAGCTTTCCTTTAGTCTTCTGGATTGTTTTTGCCGGGGACCTTTCAAAGGATGTTTAGGTAATGGAAACATTTGGTGTATGAAGAGAATGGAAGGTACTCCTTCAGAGTTAGGAGCGTGCTTGTTTGAAGAGGAGACAATAATCACAAGCTTTTAAGGACAGAGATGCATTTGGGAACATAGTACCGATTGAAAGACTTGGCAAGAGAATTCACTCCTTCCTGAGTTGAAAACACAGGCTACTTCTTCCCTTTCTTTCTCTTCCTCTTCCCTTGTTGTACTACTTATTTTCTTCATGATGGTTTGATGTGCTATATGTGGGATTCGATTTTGATTTTTTTTTTTCACTTTAGTGAAAACCAAGCTGACTGCAATAGTAGCATCTGACTTCTGAGACTCTATTCTCCTCTTGGTTTTAAGTAGTCTAAGAATGCTAGAATTTTCTTGTAGGTCTAACTGGGGAGGATATCTCCAGACAGAGTGGCAGTATAATGCACAATTTTGGATTTCTGTGGTATCATTTGGGTGGGAATCGTCTTGTTTCTTAAGAAATAAACTGTTCTTGGCGAAATCTTTAATGGCAGCAGAAGAGAGGGATTGGGGGAAAGGAGGTTATTGGGACTTTTGGATAAACCAGAGTCAATAAGGTAAAAGAAATTGCTGTTAGACTTCTGAGACAATTTATCTGCAGAGAGGACAGGCACATCTGTATTACTGCACTACACGTGTTCATTAAATGAGAATTGCAAAAGGTCGCTGTTGGAGATTGCTACAGAAGACCATGGCTAATCAGTGAGAATAAGTTTGGACCTTAAGATACAGCTATTTTTGGCTAACTTGTGCAGACATTGTGGCTTAGTGTGAAGAGTTCCTGCAGGATAAAAGGCAATATAATGCTGGCAAACTATTTTTCCATGGTGTGTTTTATACAGTCTCTAAACAGCTTAAGTTGAAAAAAGAACTATTTAGTCCGGTACAGTTCTGTCCTCTTCATGGATTTTTCTTTCTTTGTCTTTCCCAGACATTCCCCAAGTTGACTGTAGCTTTGCAGGGTGGGTTTAACTTTTCACACAATGTAAAGCTTCCCTTCCTCCATGCACCCCCCGTTCATTTATTTCTGATAGTCACTTAACAAAAGTGGCAAAACTACTGAGTTCAGAGCTTTGCCCTTATTCTTGGGTTTGGTTGGAGTGGATACAGTAAATCCCTTCTCTATGTCTACTTTGGAAGATTCTTTCCTGTTCTAACATCTATTAGCCTGGTATTGCCACTTTTATTAGATAATAACATTTTTGAAGACTTTTAATTGTAAGAGTCTGTCTTGGTCTGCTATAAGGACTTTGCCTCATTTATTTCTGTTCTTGTGATCTGTGTGGTTGATTTTGCTTTTAATTATTTAATTCTTGAGAGCACTGCCAGCCAGATAAGTGTTTACCAAGATAAGCAAATGCAGTTTATTGCTTTTAAACTCTCCAGGGTACAAAACAATAGATTCTTAGGGAAAGCTGAGTCTAAATTTTAAAAATATATAACAATGCCTGCTGTCAAGTGACAATTGTTTATAATTTAACACTGAAACTGTTGCCTGACTTGCATAAAATGAAGTTAATTCTATAATCAGCGTGTGTTCATGGGTTGGAAAAATACTTATTTGGCCTGTCTCTGCAAGTGGATCTCTGCACAGAATATGTTAAGTAAATTATTTTCCTGAAATTAAATGGATCATTCTTGTATATAATAATCTTTGAAATGTATGTGATGCTTGATATGTGTGATGGGCGTAAGGAGTTCACAGTGGAGTGAACTCAGTAAATGAATTTAAAGGAGTTTCCTATTTAATTTGTGATAAGACTATAAAGAGACTTCTTATTCCTGTTGTTTTGACATATAAATTGTCATTCTATAAAATACAAACTAGACTTACTGCCTCTCCTCATCAGCCATTCTTATGTCGTATGTGCATTTGCATTCATAAAACAAATTTATTAACTTAAGATCTGAATTATTTTGAGGTATTTGTTATGAGGAAGCATGATGATGCTGAGGTACTGCCTCTAGTAGATAGTAAATTAAATATTCTCAAATACAGCATTATGCAATCACAGAAATGCTGGTTGGAAGGAACTGCTGCAGATCTCTGTTCGATCCTTTTGCTTGAAATGGAACTGTTGCCCCGTTCTAGGCTAGGTCAGCCATGACCTTGTCTCAATAATGCCTGGAAACCTCCAAGGATAGAGATTACACAATCAGTATGAGAAACCGTTCCTGTATTGCACTGCTCGCTTTGTTGAAAACCTGTTCTTAACATCCAGCAGAAGCTTTCCAGGCTGCAGACTGGGAATATTACCCATAGTTTTATTGTCTGTCACCACCAAGAAAATTTAACTCCATCTTTGTAATTCCACTTTCCAGTAGTTGTGGGAAGCTCCTGGGTCATCCCTTAGCAGCCTCTGAATCGGAACAAGCGAGCCCGGCTCAATCTTTACTCATTGGTCTTATGTTCTAGATCCCTGACTCTTCCAGTGATCTTCCTGTCAATATAAAATTGTGTTGGGGGATTTTTTTCTTCTTTTTTTTGCAAAGAAGTGGCTGAATTTTCATCTTTCTTTACAAATAAACAACAGTTTAAAATTTTGCCCCTCTGAGAGTAGGTCTTCTGTTGCAGCACAAATGAATGCAGCGTTTGCCAGGCTTTCATAGAGCAGGTGGCAAAGAATAGGAACAATGCTGAATGAAAACTCATGTTGTCATCTATTTTGTACAACATTGTTTGATGAAGTCTGAACTGAAGTCATTCCATGTTGATTGGTATTTTAAAGCCCTCTAGAGGTATAACTTTCCTTATGTTCTTTGAACTTGGCATGTCAGTGTGTCAAAATGATTGAATTTGGTATGAGTTTAATCCTAGTTTCAGCTTTGTAAAGTTACTGGTTTGGATCATCCACAAGCTTTTAAGACCCATTACTTAACTAATTGCTTCGATAATAAGGCATTATGCTCATTTTCCCCTCAATATCTTGGCCTCTTTGCCAAAAGGCTGTTTGATGTTTTGGGGAAGTGCTCTAATTCCAGTGAGTTATCGGAAATGCAATGTTGAAGGCATTTGCCTTGTAATGCTTTTGAGGTCCAGCACAACACAGATCCTAGGTCTATAATGCACTGAAGCCAAGTTCTTCATTAATGCTCTTCAGATACCTGAGTGTCTTTCTTCTTCGGGGCCTTTGTCATCAAGTGGGTTTTGGGGGGAAGGAAGGAGTACAGCTTTTTGTTTACAAGATGACTTGTTGGCATCTGGCAACTTCTTAAACGTTACTGAGTAGTGTTTACTTAATGCGCTATTTTTTTTTCCAAAGCATATTTGCTTTGGAAAAGCAAACTGACATTAGTGAAGTTTCACTCCTTCTCCTTAATATGCATGATTTAAGCAATCAATGCAAATTACTTCATCGCATCAGTAGAAGTGGTCATTGACAATGTACAGGCATTCGGTAACATTACTTTTAATTCACTATTTTAGCTAAGAAGCTTGCTTCCTTGCAGCTCCTTTAGGAGCTGAACTCTTAACCTACCTGTGAGAAAGTTTTCTTGAGTCCTAATCAGCCACGCTGTTGCTAGTTTAGCTGTAGTAATCCTGTGATCCTCAGCTTTGGCTTGCGGCCCATAGGTTGGGGTACTATTTACCTTCATGGGAGTTTTACAAGATTAAACTTCAGTAATGCTCTTTTAAAATTAGGGTCAGTATTTATCCTCTAGCGCTAGGCAGCATAACAAACACAAAACTGCTGTAGCAGACTCCTTTTATTGGTCTTCTCAAGTTCCTCTTTGAAGTTATCAAGCCAACTAACCACTCCACAAACAAAAAAACCGCCTTGTTGAAAGAGTACTATTGCTATTAAGTTGACACTGCTGTTTGCCCAAATTTAAACTTGAAATTATTCATTCTCTTTATGGGTAAAATAAAACTTAAAATGGAAACATTTTAAAGATTAAATATACATTTAGTCCACTTGATTTTAATTTTTTTCTTTGTTTTTCTTTCCCCAGAGCAGTACCTCTGTTGGGATACCTACCTCAGGACTTAATAGGAACACCAGTCTTGGTGCATCTTCACCCAAATGACAGACCCTTAATGCTAGCAATTCACAAAAAAAGTATGTATTTTCTTACTGTGGCAGAAATGTAATTTTTTTTTTCTAAAAGTTAGAATTAATGACTACAAAGACTTTAGCAAGTAGAAGATGGAAAATGGTGGCTATGAATTGTTCTGCAAGCACTTACTGCATCCCTTGCTCTACAACTTGATTCTTAATGAAAATAATGAAAATAAAAAATTGCTCAATTTCATGTTTGATATGAAGCATATGTGTCTGCTGTAAACAAATTGATTGTAAATGAGTATTTCTCACATAAAGAAAACTTTCTGGAGCACAGTAATAGTTGTCATGCTTTAAATTTTAGAGAAGAAAATAAGAGCCATGCTGGCAATGTTCATTTTTTAAGTTTTGAAAATGTAAAGCTGTTTCTTTAGTCATCTTTAGCTTGTTGTGTTTCAAAGGTGATTTTCTTGACATAGTCCATTAAATTCCGACGGTCTGCTTACTCTGGTAGCTCAGCATTTCTAAATGCATAGGCATATTTGGTATTTGTTCTGTCAAACATCATCTTCCTCCTTCGCAATTCATTCTAAAATCCTTAAATGTTAAGTAGAGTATTAACCTGAAACTTCTTTTTGAATCATTTATTGCAGTACTTCAGTATGGAGGACAGCCGTTTGACTATTCACCAATCCGATTTTGCACTAGAAATGGAGATTACATAACCATGGACAGTAGCTGGTCCAGTTTCATCAACCCTTGGAGTCGAAAGGTTTCATTTATTATTGGAAGACACAAAGTTAGGACGTAAGTCGATAAATTGCTGGGACGTTAAGATTTTTTTTCATTTTTATTTTCCATCCTTTCAGTTTTATATAGTGATCCTTGAGAAAGACACGAGGCATTTCCGGGGGGTACAGGGAGAATTGCACATACGTGCTTCCTTTTTAAATGTGGGGTTTGTGATACAGTAACTGATTCAAAAAGAAATTTGAAATCCTTCAAATTCAGTCAGTACTGTCAAGAGTTGAAGAACAGGGAAGTGCAAGTGAGTACAGGTATGTATTTTGTCAGATTCAAGGATTATAGTAGTAATAGATTAAGCAACAGATTCTGTTTGCTGTAGATAGATGGTAAATTGAAGTTGTGGTCTCTTTGTGACTGAAGTACTTGCATTTGTAATGAGCTGGGGTGTTTGATTTGTGCAGGGGTCCCTTAAATGAAGACGTCTTTGCCGCTCCCAACTATACAGAGGATAGAATCCTTCATCCCAGTGTTCAGGAGATCACTGAGCAAATATATCGCCTATTATTGCAGGTACAGCATGTGCTTTAATGTTACCTTTTTTATTTCCCACTGAAGAAAGGGCATTTATCTTTGTGTGACATTTTGTTTAGCTGTCTACTACTGTCCTGGAATTTCTGGCTACAGTCCTGGAAATTGCATAGTCATGATTGCCAGACAAGGCTTACTGAAGTATGTTAAAGCTTCAGTTGGTATTTTATGGATTTCATGTAGCTATGGAGCCCTCGCTAAAAAACCCTGAATCCACAGGGCTAAAATAAATCCTTTTTTTCCTCACATGGAATTACTGGTGCCAATTTCAGTTTTGTCTGAAGCTGGTGTGCTGAAATACGTGTTTATATATTTTGTTGTTGTTAACAGCCTGTGCACAACAGTGGATCCAGTGGCTATGGAAGTCTAGGCAGCAATGGTTCACATGAGCACTTGATGAGTGTGGCATCCTCCAGTGACAGCACAGGAAATAATAATGAAGATGCCCATAAGGATAAATCAGTAGGTTTGGCTTTTCTTATTCAAGGATGTGGTGTAAACCAGACCAGTAAACGTAGGGGTTTTACTTCTAGCATAAGTGTTTCAAATTGAGGATGGAAGAAAGTATAAGGAAAAAGTCATCACTTGCTTATCATGGAAAAAACCTTTCTGTCTAGGGCGATAAACATTTCTGGTGGAGATGAAGTCTTAGGGTACTGAAGCACAGTTATAGGTATAAGAGTTGATGTGTATAAAGATTTTAAACCTGTTCAGCGTGTTAAACAAAATACAGAGTAATTGTGTTCAAAAAGCATACTTCAGTTCCCGAAATTCTGTTGCTGCACAATAAAATTCTATACATTGGGGTTTCTCCTGTGATCAGGCTAATTGTAAGATAGATGTTAACTAAGGTTAGATTTAGTCTACTGAGGAGTCACTAGGTATGATGATTTATGTAAGAATTTTGTAATAACTCTTTTTAATGACCTGCTTCCAGGAGGTTTGTCAAGATGCCCATAAAGTAAAAAATAAAGGACAGCGTATTTTCACTGACAGTAAAGCAAAGTACAAGAGAGAGCCTTTTGCAGGTAAGGCATTAGCAAGTTAATTAAGTAGTAATCTGTTGTGGTGGTGCCTTGTACAATATGACTGTAGAATTTTTTCTAGTTTAGTTCTAATCAATACAAAAGACAGCATTTTTATCAATTAAAATTATATTGTACTTTGTCTCGCTAGTGTTTTCAGAAAAATATTGTGTCCAGCAATGATAATGGTGTAACACACAGTTAAGGCATGTCCTAAAGCTCTTGTTTTGAAGTACCTTGATTGTAGTTATGTTTTCATACCAGTCAAACATCTTTTCTGTTAGGTGGAGGAAAATGTTATGAATGTGGTCCTTCTTGTTTGTGCTGTAACTTCAGGAATTTTTAAGTTGATAAATGAAAATCTTACTAGAGAGATTTAAATTCTGCATGCATTAAGAAGTTTATTCTTCTAGTAATTTGTTACAACTTATGGGCACTAGAGTCGTTCTCATACTGAATATGTTTCAATGCTAATGATATCTATTCTTTTATAGCCATAATAGCTATTCCCTTTGTATCCATATGCATCAACCTAACACAACTTTCACGCCTCCAAGAATCCATAAGGAAAATATTTACACAATATATATCTATTAGTATGCAGAACTCTTACTTGCTTTACAGTGGTTGACTTGTGACCTGTTAAAGATGTATAAATGAGAACTTTGACAGTTGCTTTTAGGGGACTTGCATAATAGTAGTATCTCTCTCTTTTCACAGAAAAGCAAAATGGTCCTGGTGGCCAGGTGAAAGATGTAGTGGGAAAGGATACTACAGTAACAGCTGGTCCTAAAAATGTAATTACTGAAGAGCTTGCTTGGAAAGAACAACCTGCATATTCCTACCAACAGATTAGCTGTTTGGACAGTGTCATCAGGTAAGCAATCTGTGTGTAAATTAATCTTGACCTCTAGACTTAAGACTTGCATATCTAATATTGTTAAATCATTGTATTTTAGGTACTTGGAGAGCTGTAATGTGCCTGGTACAGCAAAAAGGAAATGTGAACCTTCATCAAGTGCTGCATCACTGAATTCTGGTGTTCATGAACAAAAACCAGCTGATAACGTTATACAGCCCTTGGGAGGTATCTCTACATCACAGCTTTTTCTTGATTGATTTCTGCTAGCAGCCTGTTGGATATTACTTCTTTGCAGAATGATGACAAGAGTAGCTTTGGCATGACCTCATAACCATTTTCTCAGTGTTAGAAAAAATTACCTATTAATTAAAGACTTACTTTACCAATTAAAGTACGGAGTAGTTGATTGAATATCTGGATTGTAGAGGCAACAAACTTATTCATACTGTGCAAAATACAGCAGGATTGAGTTTTAGGGCTTGAGTCATTATCAGTTGTAAAAATTTTATTTCAGAGCTTGGACTTGTAAGAACAACCAGCTGAAGAACTTTGCAGCTAATTAATTGCAAGAAAAATATGCATATTGCAGTTCTGTTTCTTCTTTGCAGACACTTTAAAAAGAAAAAAAGGAACAGGGGAGGGTAAAATGTGGCTTTGGACTGCTCTGTGTTGTGTGAGGCACGAGAACCCATTTGAAATCAATGTCCAGCCACAAAAATAAGTGATGGGTATTATTGAGGATAGCTATGTAAAAGGTCTGCTGTAGGCGGAAACATTGACTTAATTCATTAGGACTTAGGCCTTGCGTTTGGTATAGTCCCTGCCTGGATGGGGAGCTAAAGTAAAGAACATAACTGTTTGGTTAATAAAGAATTGTGAGGCTGGTAAAGAAATAAATCTAAGTACTTGCTGATTCTACCCTGTCATTGCATGAGGCTGAAGGGCAAGTGTCTAGTGGAGTTTCTCAGAAATGGGTCTTGGGAATGGTCCCATCTATATTTCTGAAAAAGAAGTTCTAATGCAGCTTTTAGAATCAAATTGGAAGGTGTTGGTGTAAATGGGAGCAAAGTGTCCTGTAGAAGGAATTGAAATGCCTTGAGAACTAGAGAGGGCAAAATGGTGGAACTAGCATCATGCAATGAGGAGCACAGTTTCTGCTGTTGTTTGAAGTCTATGCAGTTCTAGTTGACTGGAGAAGAGGTGGATTCACTAGCTTTTTAGGTGCACTGGTGACTTGAGAGCAATGAAGTCACTGGTGTTCTCTAGTTGGGAAAAAGGCAAAATTTAGGTCTTAGGAACAGTAAGCATAACACATATTTACTAGAGAAAGAATGTTTTAATGCTGTTGTATGAGGCACTGGTATGACCTCTGCTGGATTATTGTGTGCAAGTTTCAGGTGAGAGAATTTAAACAGGTGGATGCTCAGAGCAAAGCTGTTAGGTTAACCAGCTAATGATAGAGATTAGTGTACAACAGTATGGGAGCTGGGCAGAACTTAATCTTAGGCTGAAAGAGGCTAGACATTTTCTTCCAAATTTGTGCCACAAAATAAGGGTGAAGACCAGGAAAGAGCAAAAAGTCCTTCAGTGAAAAGATTGTGTTTGGCTGTATGTGAAAGTAGGAGATCGGATTTGGTTGCTCTGAAGTCTTTCTGTTCCTAAAATGTTCGTGGTGGAATGCATAAAGTAAAATGTTCATTTTGTGTCTTGTTAAGCACAGTTCAAGCTCTACTGTTTTTCAGCCCTAGCAGCACGTAACTTTCATTTGCTCTTGTTTGTGTTCAGTAAACTGCAACGTTTTCTTTTAACAGATCCTGCTGTGTTGAAGGCATCTGGTAAATCAAATGGTCCCCCAGTGGTTGGTGCTCACTTAACATCTTTGGCTTTACCTGGCAAACCTGAAAGTGTTGTCTCTCTCACAAGTCAGTGCAGCTACAGTAGCACCATTGTTCATGTTGGAGACAAAAAAACACAACCTGAATTAGGTATGACTTTTGCTAAGAAATCTTCTCCAAAATGGCAATTGCTAGCAAGTTTAAACTTCAGACGTGAACAGGCAGTATCTGCTTGTGACTTGAAATGTTCCTATGGAAATGAAGTAAATGGGGACAGAATTTGTCTGTGATTACAGATTTGTAGCTTAAAATTGCATATACAGAGCTTTTTTTTATTTCATCTTGATTTATTTTTTACCTCCTCTTCCTGTAGAAATGATAGAAGATGGTCCAAGTGGAGCAGAACTCTTAGATGGCCAACTTCTTGCCCCTCCATCCAGCTCTACACATGTAAATCAAGAAAAGGAGCCATTTAAAAAATTAGGACTTACGAAGGAGGTCCTTGCAGTGCATACGCAAAAAGAGGAGCAGAGCTTTTTGAATAAGTTTAAAGAAATCAAGAAATTTAATATTTTTCAATCCCACTGCAATTACTACTTACAAGATAAACCAAAAGGACGGCCTGGTGAACGTGGTATGTGACAATAGTTTTCACGATAAAACTTGTATTTATATAGGAAGTAAATCGTGTTGAGAGGGCGTTGCCATTTTTAGCTGTAATGTGGGGCTGCTGTGAATAGTGACAGTTGCATGCTGGTTTTGAAGTCCATAGAAAAATTCTTTCTGGTAAGTCTTGCTTGAAGATTGAATATAACTTAATATAATGTAATAACTGACATTTGAGAAATGTTTTGATTTTCATCTGTTCACTGTACTGTTACTGTCATGTGTCTACTTCCATGGGACAAAACACGTTTTAGCACGTTTGCTTTACTGTATCTGTGCTTGTATTCCCTTGCTTTTCTTTTCCTTCCCTTCTGTCTTCCCATCTGTCTTTTTTCAGGTTTGTGGTTTTGTTTTGTTTTCAGCCCCTTTGCTGTACATCCAGCTTCCCCACTCCACTATTGTGTAATCAGTGAAACGATCTGGTAATTGTTAAGTTAATAATGTGATCAGTGGGATGGAAATGGCACAGCCTGGCCATACTAGTGAGATTGCTTTGTTTATTAGGACTAGGAACTCCAGGTGGCATTTTCAGAAGTGCTTGATACAAATCTGACTTGGAACAGAAGTCAGACACTGTGGAGCATTTTTTGCTGATTCTTATCTTTCATTCTTTATTTAAATAGTTATGCAGGCCCTTTCTTTGGGAAACCTGGTGTGAAACCCTTCACTTATGTTCTTTGTACTTTAATAAACTTTAAGCCTGTCTAAATAAGTTTTAGACAAACTAAAAATTTGAGCAGCTTTTGGTGCCAGAATGTATTTTATGGATTTCCTCATGTCTGTAGTCAGATGAACTTGACAGCCTTTACCTAGGGAAGAGTTACTTGCTGCAGATTTCTCCTAAAATAAGACTGTGAAGGTAGCATGCTTTTTTCCTCTCAGGATAGTCTTTTCTTTACATGTACGTTCTCTATTTCTGCTTTTTTTCCCCCTCACCTTTTCAATTATGGACTTGCATGACTGTAAGCTCTCCAGAAATGCTTTCAGTGATGTCCCATACTGCTTTTGTTGTAATTGCTGAGGTAGTTAGTCTGCCTCTCTGGGAGCCACTGTTTTGCAGCTTTGTGCTGTTTGGGCGACACACATTTGAGCCTGAACTGATCTGCTCCGCTCTCTTCCACGGTGTGTCAGCATGGTTTTCATTGCAGAGTTAGCTCAGCTCTTGTGCTAGAGGTAAAATGAACCTGACCCCTTCCCAGATGCTTCCATTTGGGTAGCCTAAGTCCAGAACTGTCGTTTTGAGCAAATTCTAGGCATGACAAAGTGAAAGGGATGTTTCAGTTTGGGTTTTCTTTTTTGTAGGTGGCCGTGGACAAAGAAATGGCCCTTCTGGAATGGATCAGCCTTGGAAGAAAAGTGGAAAGAACAGGAAATCAAAGCGTATCAAACCACAGGAGTCTTCAGACAGTACAACTTCTGGAACAAAATTCCCCCACCGGTTCCCTCTTCAAGGTTTAAATACTACAGCTTGGTCACCATCAGACACTTCACAAGCGAGCTACTCAACAATGTCTTTTCCCACTGTTATGCCTGCATATCCACTTCCTGTTTTTCCAGCAGCAGGGACTGTGCCACCAGCTCCTGAGACTTCACTCTCTGGTTTTAATCAGTTGCCAGACTCTGGAAGTACTTGCCCTATGCAGCCACCCCAGTTCCCTGCACCCCTTATGACACCGGTTGTAGCTCTTGTGCTCCCCAACTACGTCTGCCCAGAGATGAACAATAACTTACCTCAAACGCTTTACCACAGCCAACCCAACTTCCCTGCCCATTCCACTTTCTCTTCACAGACAGTATTTCCGACACAGCCACCATTTGCCACACCCAGCCCTTTCCCACAACAGGCGTTTTTTCCAACGCAGCCATTCCATTACAATCCACCAGCAGAGAGTGAAAAGGTTCCTGTCGCAGAGCCACGAAATGAGCCATCCCGCTCCTGCACTCCACAGTCAGTGGGTCCTCAGGACCGTGCTTCACCACCTCTGTTCCAGTCAAGGTGCAGTTCTCCTCTGAATCTTCTACAGTTAGAAGAAACAACGAAAACTGCCGAGAGTGGAGCTCCTGCGGGTTTACATGGAGCTTTAAGCGAGGAAGGAGCTATAGGCAAAATCATGACAACTAATAACTGTAGTGGAAAGGGGTCCTTGCCAGTAAGTATGCCAATGGGTTTGTTGGGTTGGTTTGGGTTTTTTTTTTCCAGAGTCTTCGCATTTTTGATCATATATGAAGTTGTTACAATGTAGGGATGCCCAAAATAGATCCCTCCCTTGTTTTCCTCTTTGCTACCTCCGTTTTCTTTCACTTATGGGCCCTGTTTTTAAATCACATATGGTGATCAATCAATATAACGCCAGGAGATGAACTCAAAATTGTTGTTAGTAAGTTTAGAATTCAGCAGACTGAATAAAATGTGAAATCCAATCATTAGAGTAATTTTAACCTTAAAATTAAAACCACATTGGTTTTCTTTTAAAGTTACACTAGGAAGCTTGGAAATACATCCTGACACAGTTTTGTTCAACTTTCTTGAAAAAGTATTCAAATGGATAAGACCATTGAAAATCACTGAAATAGATTTAAAGTAATATGAACACGTTATTTTTAGCAAAAAGTTTTGGGCTAGTGAATTTGTGTGGAGGGAGGAAACAATCGGTAAGTGGTCTGAAAGAAGCTGGTTTAAAATAAAATCACATCTTTGTTTACAAACAAGCAACCAAAGTAGAGGAAGAATGAATTATTATGTGCAGATTTTATTTTTATTTTATTTGATGCACTAAAACTGTGCTGAGCTATCTGGTAACTTCAGGGGTTTTTATTTCTTGGCTCATTCAAATTTGACAAATCAGTGTGAAAAATAACCTTACAGAGACTTCAGATGGAGTAACACATCTGTAAAGGTTCCTATGACCGAAATGTGTAGACAAATGTTGGTGTGTTCTAAAGGCAGCATACAGTGTCTTTGTAAATGTGAAGTCACTGATGGGACAGAGTTGCAGCCCAGACTTTTTAGACTGGCTCTTTCCTCCCTCCTGCTTTTTTTGTGCCTATAGTTTGTAAAAGGTTTCTGTGTCTAGTGGTGCCGTTCCAACAGAACTTGAGTTCACTGCTGATAAAAGGAAAGCAGGCATTGGAAAGGGGACTCTTACTTTTAGGCACATCTGAGAGCTGAACTACTGTAAGTAATTGGTGAAAAGCATTGTTAGTGTTGCTGCCAGCAGCTGATCAGATGACTGTCCAGTGAGTCATTAGTGTTTATCTCCATTAGAAGTTATAAAAACGGCGGAAGGAAAAACAGAAAAATGGACTTTGTTATATCTATGTTTTTCTAGAGAAACTTCCAAACTCGATTGACACAGTGCAGAAACTTGTCACATTGTTGTTACATGCTTGCTATCCTGATCTTGAGAACAAATACATTTGCTTTTCACTTTTAAAAAATTCTCCATCATACTAGTTGTGCAAATGCCACATATGGAGAAATTTTGGATATATGTCCAGTGCCATATTTGGAATAATACGTCCTGTGCGCTATGTCTCTGAAATCTTATCTCTGTAAGGACTTCTGGCTTGTTCTGTGGTGTAACAGTGCATCTGTGTTACAGCATGCTCTGAGATGCCTCTGCTGGGTTAGAAGCTCAGTAACAAAACTTAATAATAACCATGTTGCTAGTGAATTCTTTTGTATTTCCTTGAACTGTTAGTTCCTGTTCTTTAGAAACCTGCAAAATGTAACTTTCTGTAATTTCCTCATTACTTCCTAGAAAATTAGGATATTATGGGCATTTATTCAGGAATGTGTTAAGGATAAAGCTAGTTTTTCCATTACTATTATTTGCTAAGTTCTGTCAGCCTTAATTTCTAATATTTAATCTTCAAGCTGATTTGCAGTGAGGTTTTGCTTATGTTAGAAATCAGCATAGTTAACACTCTTTCCATTAAAAGCATACAAATAAATTATCTTGCCTAGGAAGATTGCATCCGAGAACATCTTCCTTGTCATTGCATTGAGAGTAGTAACCATGATGGACTGTCAATGCAAATCTCTTTGAGGTAGCTTATGGCAGGAGCAATTGTGAGTACGTCTTGGGTAAATTCTGACTTGTCCAGGACAGTAGGGAGTGTCAAAACTGAACAGCAAATGCCTTCCTTGCTAAAATATATACTTTTTCAAAAAAGAAACTAAATTAAATCTCAGTCTTACTGAAGACTTTCACTGCACTGGTGAGGCCACACCTCGAGTACTGTGTGCAGTTCTGGGTCCCTCACTAAAAGAAGGACATTGAGGTGTTGGAGCACGTCCAGAGAAGGGCAACGAGGCCGGTGAAGGGGCTGGAGAGCAAGTCTGAGGGAACTGGGGTTGTTTAGCTTAGAGAAGAGGAGGCTGAGGGAGATCTCATTGCTGTCTACGGCTGCCTGAAAGGAGGTTGTGGTGAGGTGAGTGTTGGTCTCTTCTCTCAAGTGACAGGCGATAGGGCAAGGGGAAACGGCCACAAGTTGTGCCAGGGGAGGTTTAGACTGGATATCAGGAAAGACTTCTTCACTGAAAGGGTCATCAGGCATTGGAATGGCTGCCCAGGGAGGTGGCTGAGTCACCATCCCTGGAGTGTTTAAAAGGTGGGTAGATTAGTTTCTTAGGGACATGGTTTAGTAAGGGGACAGGTACGGTTGGACTTGGTGATCTCAGATGTCTTTTCCAACCAGATCATTCTATGATTCTATGAAGTACCACTTGTCTGTCTGTCATTCCACTTCACAGTTCATCTTGGCGAGTGTTACTGGTGGTTGTCTGTCTTTGAATAACTATGTAAACATATTAGGATATAAAGTGAAATGGTTAATACTAAATGTAAGTGCTTGGTAATGAAACAGCCTTGTTGTTTTGGGTTTGTTGTTTTAATTTTCTTCTTCCCCCCTTCTTCTCTTATCACTAGGCTGAATCTCCAATGGATGCTCAAAATAGTGATGCACTGTCCATGTCTAGTGTCCTGCTCGACATTTTACTTCAAGAAGATGCGTGTTCAGGCACTGGTTCAGCTTCTTCAGGGAGCGGTGTGTCTGCAGCTGCTGAGTCTCTGGGGTCTGGATCCAATGGCTGCGACATGTCGGGGAGCAGAACAGGTAACAAATACTCTCAGCATTTTAGAAGAGTTGGATCATGAGATATTGCAAACACCACTTTAGCATCAAGTGCTTTATGTAAAAATCTGATTTAATCTACAGTGCATAGTTTATTCTTGATTTCTTTTTTTATTACATAACACAGAAGGTTTTCTGTTATGCTTGATTTACAGTATAGAGCCCTTAAGCGTGTAAAATTGCCATTAAGATATTATCTAGGCATGACACAGTAACAAAGAGAAAATCCTGTACTCCTTCATGTTTCATTACAGAGTTTTTAATTTAAGTAAGTGAGTTATTCTGTTGAAATTTAATGGGGACTTAGCTTGAGAATTTGAATTCTAAAAATATTAATGCATATACTTAGGGGTGGAAGTTCCCTTTGTTTAAAAAAATGAAATAAAATAGTGGTTATGTTTATAATTTCAGTTGTCTTTAATCTTATGCATTTTTAAAAAGCATTCAGATAATCTAAGTATTTGGCAATTTATAATGAAACTTTGCATTTCTCTTTAAAGGCAGTAGTGAAACTAGTCATACCAGCAAATACTTCGGGAGTATTGATTCCTCAGAAAATCATCATAAAAGCAAAATGAAGGCAGAAATGGAAGAAAGTGAGCACTTCATCAAATATGTCCTTCAGGATCCTATCTGGCTTTTGATGGCAAACACGGATGACACTGTTATGATGACTTACCAGATACCTTCAAGGTAATCCCAATGTCAATCCTTCATGAACTGTACATGTTGGGGGGAGCAGGGTGTACAGACGGAAAGCTGTACATGGATCTCTGTGTCAACAGAACTAAATAGGTTTTAATGTTTAGCTCAGTGTCAAGGACTCTTGCTTCCTTTATATCTTTTGTGTACTACACAAGAATTTCTCAAAAAGTAAAAAATAATGGACTAGGCTTACCTGTATTATTAGATCGATTACCTGAGCTGAAATTGACTGCATATACTTTTTGAAGCTGTTCTGTAGTTAAGTGGTCTGTGGCATGGAGAGTCAGTACCCTCTCACTGTTGTCTTTGAGGTGCCACATGCAGTGGCAATGCTGCTTTCTCTGCCTTCTGAGGTTTTTTCCTGGGTTGTTGACTTCCACATGTTCATTCTTCTCCGTAAATTCCCATTCAAGTAGGACAAGGAAATAGAAGGTAAAAATCATAAGGTGTCTAATAGAAAAGCCTGTACTGAAAAAAAAAGAACCCAAACCCATAAAAATATTCCCTGCTTCAATAGCAAAGAGCAGAGATAAGGGGAGGGGGGTGACAACTCTGCAAATATTTTTTAATAATCTTGTTTATATTTCTTGGGAGCATTGAACGATATTTTGAAAGGAATTGGAAGTTTTGGTCAAGACAAGTCTTTTGAAAGCTTGTTTTCCTACTCTTTCAAAATTCAGATGCAGAGGGACGATGGGGGGCAAGTAGAAAACAAGTAGTAAGAACTCTAGAATTTTTCCCTATATTTCAAAATACCTTGGTATTTCTCTGATTTTGTAGTCTGAAGGATTGACACAATAGGTGGGAATTCCAGTAGGCTGTAAAAGTAACAAAGCCTGCCCAAGATAAGTTCGTATAAAACAGGATATTGTGACACAGAGCGAAGCTCACTCTCAGTGTGATGTCCAAGATTAGAAGTGTAAAGCGAGCCTCTGTTCTTAGGTATGCTCTAAAGAACAGTAACAGTACTGCGTTTCTTGGAACTTGCTTTCTACTGTCATCTTGTAAATGTTTGGGTTGGGGTTGTGCTTAAGTTTTTGAATTGAGGGGGGGCAAGGGGAGGCAAGAGAACTTTGGCAGCAGGGTTTTTTCTCAATCTCTCCTTCTCAGTCCTGAAGGGTGTTTGATTCTTGATGAAGTTCTTAAACAGATCTTACTACTTCTGCTTTAGTATCTCCCATGTGCATTTAGTGCTGGTTTGGGTTGTACTGCCAGTGAAGGAGAACTTGGAACTTACTGCATCAGAGGACAGAAACTGCAGTTCTTGATGTTTTCACCAATGCTGCTGCCTCAACAGCTCTAAGACACGGGTGTCAAACTCACAGCCCGTGGGCTGAATCCAGTCCTCCACCTTGTTTTATGCAGCCCTGCACCTTGTTTCTCCCCGTTGGCAGTGCTGAGCTCCTTGTCCCTGCGCTCCTGCCAGTGCTGGGCACGTGTGCAGCGAGTGACGCGCGTTACGCTGCAGGAGCAGGAGAGCAGTGGGAGCTGGGAGATGGACAGCCCTGCTCTAAGAAAACTTTTTCCCTGACGGGATTGAAATGAACAGTGAGCCAGCAGAGATGTATTAAAGTTGTCTTCAAATGTAGATAACTGCTGAAGTAAACACACTTGATTTTCTTTCAATATAAGATTTGTAAGCTTAACATTTCAGAACAAAAGTAGTATTTAAAAATGCTAGCATTTGACTGTGTAACTTTATATAGACATAAAGCCCAGAAACTGTTGAAACTCAGTTTCTAAATACATTTTATTTTAGAGACGTGGAAACAGTTTTAAAAGAAGATAAGCAGAAATTAAAGCAAATGCAGAAACTACAGCCAAAATTTACAGAGGAACAGAAAAGAGAGCTTATTGAAGTTCATCCATGGATCCAGCAAGGTGGATTGCCAAAAACTGTTGCTAATTCGGTAAGTTTAAATGAGTTACTTTTGTATGTATAATTGTGCTTAAATTATTAGCTCTATGTTAGACTTTTTCATTCCTGTTGTTATGCAAGCTTAGTCAATTATAGACAAAAAAATACTTCAAATTTCCATGCAGTGGTTTCTGACTTAATTTACCAGAAATCTCCTTTCCAATGGAAAGTCAAAGTAGTGGTGAATACAGTATAAGAATTTAATATTTCTAAATTTCTGTGTATCTGTTTGAAATCCTTTATCAATGCAGCCAGAAACTTTACTACATAAAAATCCCTGTTTTGTATGCAGACATGTATGTCCATTGCTTTCTAAAATGTACAAAATTAGTGGGAGTACTGTTCCTTTTTTCTGTCAGACTTCTTGCCTTGAATTCTGTAAATGGGATTTGTGAATTGAAAAGAAGAAAAAAACAAACAGAAAAGGAACCTTGCATTTTTGTGTTTGTTTATTTTACTTATTCACACACAAACAGCTGTTTGCATTCTCTTTTCCCTGAGCTTCCCATCACTTGTTGCTTTTTTGCACATGGGTTATCAAGTGCAGAGGCTATTTCTGAACCGGTATTTCAAAACTCAGTTTGTAACACAATTGCAGTTCAACCCTAACCCTGATATTAATGTTACTGCAGCGTTAATGCTACAGCATCCAACTTGTGTAAGCATCCAGTTGCTTCAGGCTCTTAAGCACGGCAACTGGCACAAACATTACTGCAGGGATAGGAGGTAAACGGAGGAAAAGGTGGCTGGAAGTCCATGTAAAATCCTTCCAGCAGAGTTCTCAGGTACTTGTATTGATTTACTACATGTTAAAATCATTGTGTGGGTGAAAGTTGAGGAGTGGAATATATCTGGTAGTTGCAGCACGGATGTAAAGGTTCCCTTGGAATCTGGGATCACTTACAAATGGACTGTTGTTTGGAAAAGCTTTCTTTTTCCCCTTTGATTTATGAGTGTTTCTATAAGTTTCTTTTTTGTCATTTTAGGAATGTGTTTTTTGTGAGGACAATATACAGAGCAATTTTTATACATCTTATGATGAAGAAATCCATGAAATGGACCTTAATGAAATGATTGAAGACAGTGAGGAAAACAATTTGGTTTCGCTGAGTCAAGTCAGTGAAGAACAAACGTAGCCTTTGAGCCTGTTGTTTTCAAAGCTGCTTCAAAACCACAGTGATGATCCATAATGGTTTTAATCTTGTATCCAGCAAGATCAATCCACTTCATAAAAACAAATATTTTTCTTACTCTAGAAGAGTAATTTGTGAATGAATCTCTTTTTAAATGGCGGCAATCTCTTCCCAGTAAGGACATTGTTGAAGATGGTATAACTTTTCTTTAACAAAGAAAGACTCATATTTTGCATTTATATGCCTAAGTATTTCTTTATAAACTACAGAAACTCTCATTGATGCCTACTGTTTTTTGTAGAGTGGGTTAATGAGTACCTTGTACGCCCTTACATACATGCGGTTCTTCAGATCTCCTTTTCGTAATGATTCAGCGCTATAAATTGTTCTAAAAATTTTGTTTAGTGGCTCTTTGACATTGTTCTTAATACTTAAAAGTGGTCCAGCATAGAAGAAGAAGAAATAACTTTCGAGCAAATCAATTGTCACTTGCCCTTCTCATACCAGTTGATCCCATTCTCTTTGTTTCCAATAGTTTTGAATGTAGGAACCTTTTTTGTCTAAGAGAAATGTTGAACTAATTTTGTAAGATGGTCTAGGGTTAAAACACTTACCTGAATGTGTAAGGAAGTACGGATGAGCGCTGACAACTTTGTAGCTTTTTTTTATGTGGACGCTGCAATACTATGAACTGTTTATTACCTTGAAGCATCATGTCTGGGAATTTATGCACAAGAAATCTTTATGCTTAAGGACGTTCAAAGCTAAGACCACAGAGGATGACTGCGTGTGCTCCAGTGACTGTTAGACAAGGCTTGGTAGAACTTTACCTTTTATTTCTGGTATCTTCTGCCAGGAGGTTGGCCATCCATTTTTCCTATGTGGCTAAACAAACATTAGACCTGTATGTGGCAAGAGAGGATTAGACAACTCTTGTCATTTGAACACAGTTCTTCTGCATAAAGAAGTGATTTTGAGAATAGCATTGACTTTTGCTATATTTGAATTGCATAATATAAAACTTAATGTGGCCGGAATCCTTTGCTGTCAAGGATTTAATTCTAATGCCTCTGAGACTGTATTGACTTGAATGTGTGTACTTTATGTTCTTCTGCTGTTCATACATGTCAGGTGTGGGAAGAGAAAATGAAAGAGCAACTTTAATATATTGGTTAGTTAGCAGATGTTTAGTTGCAGTATTGCGAGATGTCAGCTGTACGTCTTGGGGTGGAAAACACTGAGAAATTAACTTTGTCTTAAAATGTTTTTCATTTCCCTTTTTATTATGATAACATTTCTATTCATTGAAATTTAAAGTTATTTTCTTTCTATAAAAATATTTCTCTTTGCATACAAAGAGGATGTGAAGTCACATCTGACACCACCAAAAACATGCAGAAGTGATTGCTATTTGCTTAGTGGAAGAAATAATTTGTGTAAAGTAATTAGCTATTAATTGGACAGTGAGGAAATTTGCAGTGGAGACAAGTTCTGCAAAGAACAGAGTGTGGAAACAAGTGAAACAAATAGAATCACAACTTAAAAAATGAGTATCTTAACGTAGTGTGAAGCACTACCCAGCAAGATCTGGTTCCTGTCTTTAATAGTTTAGCAAAGTCAAACTTAAATATATGTAAATATAAACTGAATGAGAAATTTTAAAATGTTGGTGTTCAAGTCCAATGTATTAACTGTGTTAATCATAAATGGAACAGTGCAGCTTTACCAACATATTAAATATATTCCATTTTTACATGTAAACACAAATAGTTTCAATTGGACCAGGGTTTGGGGAAAAAGAAAAGCTTTATATAAAAGGAGTGCAACATAATTATACAAATTATTTTCAGGGACTTCTCAACCACTTCAAACTTCTTTGCTTTAGCATGCTTTTTGTTCTGTTGGGTTTGGGGGTTTTTTGTTTCTTTTTTTTTTTTTTTGTTCTCATTTCTTTTTCTTTTAATGACCATCTTGTAACCATAACTTAGTGAAAGGAAGAGAAAAGTATATTTAGAGCATTTTGTGGATGTGCTTACTTATGGACTTAATCTTGCATCCTTAAAGTGTTTGCATTTACAGGGTGGTATTAAAATATTTTCCTGTAACTTTAAATCTACATGCCTCCATTTATAGATAAGATTCTGAAGCTGTAATTTTTCCAAACTGTTGTAAGATGATTTATTTGTGATGACACTTTGTCAACATGTCAACAATGTTTTCTGTACACTGTGCAATATATTTTGGTTTTGCCACTTGTGACTAATTTTTATGACTTTGCTTTTTAGAAAACTGGTAAATAAAACATATATTTTTAATTGCTTTTTGTTCTTTGACCCTTCTGCTCCGTGTAAGAAGCAAAAACGTATGCATTACTGGTATTTCAAACTGAAGAACTGACAAGGTATGGAGTTAGTTGGGGCTTGCTAAAAGGAAAACCGTTGCCAGCTTGTCCGACCTGTAAGTTTCATGGTGCAATGGATGAGTGAATCTTTGCATTGAGTAATTGTTCTGAAAATGTGCAGATTTACTGCCTGGAAGAGCAGGTGCTGCTGGGGTCTCTGTGGTTCAAAATCACCAAAAGACACATCGTCCTTTTTTGTTCTGTCTGATGTCAGGGATGGATACCTTTTCTCCTCCAGCATTCTGTGCTTTTGTACTGGTAGCTTAGAGGCAGAGATTTCCAGTTATGCCACTTGCTTTGTACAGTCTTCTGTCGTGGTGTGAGCTGTCATGTCTTTTTTTTCCATGAGTTTTGAGAGGTTTGTGTTTGTTTAAACCAGAACCAGCAAGTGGAAAGCCTAATTTGGTCATAAGAGACCCAGACATTGCTGCGAGCTGCAAAATCAAGGTGTTTCTACACCACAAAACAGTGCACCTACAGATGGACTGCCCTCACGCCAAGGGTAGAACTGTAGAGGTGTGCACTGGGCTGCAGAGATGTGCATTTTAAAGAATGCCTGCTCAGCACATCATCCGGGTGCCTTTGGAGTTTCCTGAACGGACCCAACGCGTATGAGCTGCCCCGCGTGTTGTGAAGTCTGAAAACACTTCTGTCCTAGTAGCACTTCAATTCCCTGCTTAGCTAAACACGCAGAGGAGAGTTGTATTGATGAAGCCTTTATTGCCCTGGTGATTTGCAGAATCAGACTCCATAACTCAATAAGAACTATAAAGAAGGTGTGTTTATTCGCCGGGAGGCGACAGGTTGGATCATTCCAAAAACCCTGTGCACTGAGACAAAGAATCTGTGTGGTTATATGTACTAAAATAATACATAATAATGAGATTACCTAATTCTACCTATACATATGCATAACTTTTCCCGCTTCATATTAAAATGAGTTTAAGGGATCGTTTTCATTGTCTCCTCCTGGCTGTGCTTGCGCACTATTCCCTGGTGGTGGTCTCAGAGGGTCTTTGGAGATGAAGCGAACAGTCATCTTCAGGGTAAATTTTCACCTTACTTTCTTGCTCGTGCTTAGAAGGCTCCTTTGTCATTACTCAGGTCTCTTAATTGGCTTCTGCTGCATCTGCAGCAACTCTCCTTTGTTTTTATCAAACAGGATGTCCAAAGTCCAGGTGGTTATCAGCAACACTGAATTACACACAAAAAAGGGGGGGAAGGCACAGTTTCTCCTAAAGAAGATTTACAATCTAATGATTGCTTAGCTTACAAAATTCCTTAAAGTCAAGAGAAGTCTTAAAGCTTTAAAGAGACCTCTTACAAATCTCTCAATCATTTCTTATTTTGATAATTTTTAAGCTTTCTACATTCTATTGTATAACTAGACTGTTAGCCTCATAATGCTACTTTTTGTTAAAATCTTCCCTCCTTTATCACTGGTCTCAGTAGCCCTTGTCTGTATTTTGATGTAGATGGCTGCATTTGTCTTGCTGTTTTGTCCTGTATCACACCCAGAGGAAGGCCTCTGCTTCCACGAGCAATACCATGGCTGGCCAGGAGGTGTTGTTTTGAAAGCACACAAATATGGGAGCTTAACAAGCATTAAATAGGCTGTGACTATTAAAAATAGCTGACAGATGCTTTGTTCTGGCAGGGAGAACTCAAGATCCTCCATTTGAAATGTTATTTTTTTAAGACAATTTAAATCTGAAACGTGCAGAGTAGTACAGAGGGAAATAAATGTTGAATAGGGCACCTGCTTATTGGGAAATACTGGAGGCGGTACAGGGGCTGTACACCACTAACAAACGTGTTAGACCGGCTTCATGTGTGCAAAACTGTTAATGGTTTTGTCTTTGCAGGTCTGGATGTTTAAAAACAAATATGTGTGTGTGTGTATTACAGACCTGATGGAGATGGAAGTTTTAGAGGGGTAACTCTCAGTTTCAAGAAGCCAAGGAGCAGAGGAAAGCTTCAATAAGGCATCATTGTCCTGCTCAAGGGCTGTGTCGCTGCGCTCTCCATGCACACATTTCAAAAGAGGGAGTGCAGTGCTGGATATACAACTGTTCTCTGCCTACAGCCCTGTTTTTAAGTACATATTAACAATTACACTTCAATTATGCATTTAATTATGCCCAGCCTTGGTCTAGAAGACAGAGCAAGAGGCAAAATTTCCAGGGCATTTAAGATTTTTTTTGCTAAAGGAAAAAGTGCCTCAAGGGATACCCAGCAACGGAAAGTTTTTAAACATGTCTTTACCACATCAAGCTAAAGCAGCATCATTGCTAAAACACACTTTCAGCAGAAAGTTAAACTCCAGCATGGGGTGATACTTTGCAGCCCACAGTACGCCTTGGTGTCTAATGGAGTTGCCACGCTTACTCCAGCTGTGCATTTCAAAGAATGGTTTGTACCATTCCTGAGGTGACCCAACTCCAGCTCTCAGAGGCTCTGGAAGGCTGGTTTTGGAGATAGCATAGAAAAGGACCTCACTGTTAGCAGAGAAGGTTGCTTATAACCAAAGAAGCCTTTGAAAATTATTTTATGGTCAGAAGTTTATCAATATTACTTTTTACCAGAGAGGAAGGTATTGGCCAAGATAGAGAACACTGTACCATACAAAAGACTACAACAGTGAGGAGATCAAAAGCTCTTTTTATATCCAATAATTGTTTTTAAAGCCAGAGTATCACAGATGTAAAAGGGAAGGCAGAAGACAGTTGTTGGTCAATTCAGCTGCCCTTCTGAGCCATCATTTCAACAGCAGGGTGTAATTCAACAGCCTTAGAGCAGCTGCTGTCAAAAACATGCAGTTTCAGAGCTAGTACTCCTCTCAGCACTGTGATGACGGGTTTTACCTTAGCCTGGATTGTACCATGTAGCTAGTTAGACCTGCTGTAATCTTCAGAGGTAGTGTCAGTAGAAATACTCTACTCCTACAGCTGGAACATCACTGCAGACCCTCTTTGTCAAACGTCTCCTCAGTTGGGAACAGACATGTTTGGGAATTTTTGTTCCATGTGAATAAGTTTATAGCAAATCAAGCTGCATTTTCTGAAGTACCTTGCAGCAATGATATACTGGAATAAAAATTAACCTGAGCCTCCTATAAATAAACCACTTGTTTGCAACACTCAGCCCTTCCTGAACAAGGCTGAAGATCCCAGGAGGCTGTAGGGCACTTGACAGACTTGTGTTGCTCCAGCTCAGGCAGAAGCGATGTTCTTTCTCGTTTACCAATGCACATGCTGGGGGGGGGTCTGGTGGCCAGCACCCTGGCCTGCTGCCTCAGTAGCCCAGCAGAAGGGGTGGCCAGGCACCAGGTGGCTCCACGAGACGGGGTGCCTATGGCCCCACCATCCTGACAATGCCCGATCGTGTCTGATCTCAGATGCTAACCAGGGCTGGGCCTGGTTAGTACTTGGGTGGGAGACTGCCTGGGAATGCTGGGTGCTGTCGGCTTTAGCTCTTGGCGATGGGGGGGAGCTGAGATGTTGCTCCCATTTTGGTGTTGACGGGTCTGGGGGGGAGACAGGTGTGGGGTGGTGTTGTGTGTGCAAGTGTTGCTGTAGGAGGTGGTCAGGCAGGTGTGTGCATCAAGGTTTCTCGAGAAGGCGCTCTGTGGGTCGCTGGGGCAGAAGCACAGGGTGGGAGAGTGGTGGGGGCTCCAGGAGAGGGCTGTTGATGAGCCAGGGGGTGCCTGTGGCCATACCTCACACAGCCCCGAGCACATAGCCAAGATCTTGGGCTCCCACCAGTTCCACAAGCTTGTGCACCCGCTCTGGCCTTGATGCCCAGATTCCCCTCCCCAAGAAGCCCCAGACAGGAGATTCTGTGTAAGAAGGAGCTGAGATGCACTCACCCACCTCTCCACCACCTCATGCTCAAGTACTGCAAAGTCACATTTGTTCCTCAGGGCAACAGATCCTACCCAGAGCCAGGCACACAGTAGTTTAGCAAACTCCAAAAGCCGTTCAGCACCCTACTTCAGGGCAGCCAACCCTGCTGCACAAGGCCTGCTTCTCTCCAGCGGGATCCTCTCTGCCTGCAATATAAAATCTCAGGATTTAATATTCCCCTTTGAGAAGCCTTTCCTTTCTCCAAAGCTGCAATGGGCACCAAGTGTATTTTCTGAGTACTATCCACTGCTACACAGTCAAAAGACCAGCAATCAGAGGGATGACAAAACTGAACAACACCCAGGGGAATATCCACAACTGATCCCAGCATCAGCCTTGTCCGGTGTAAAGAAAGCCTTGCATTACTCCTCAAACTTTCACACACAAATCACGCCCCTACCATATCCATAGTTTACTTCTGCAAAGGCATCACCTGCCACAGACAAAGAGCAGAGCAGTGCCCTAGCAGAGGATGAAGACGTGAGCAATTTTATATATGCCATTTTAGCTGTATTTGTCTCCGTACAGCAAAGTATCTCTTCTTTTGGCAGGTCTGGGCTAGAGAAAACTGGCACTGTGTCTTATTGTTTCTTTTCATTGACAGATGAACTGCCAAGCAGTCTGCAGGGAAGAGCCCTGCTCCTCACGGAACAGCTTTGGAAATAGAAGTGCTGGAGACCTGTACAAGCTTTGGGGGAATTTCTCAGAAGCTTACAGGAAGAAACTTGACCTTCTTGATTCCATTTTGCCAAGGTTAAATGCACTGACAGCATCCACAACCTCAGTTGCCTGTGCTCCAGACCAGCTCTGGCAAGGCAGAGCCGCATTGCCTCAGAACAGGCAGTTGTGAGAGAATAAAAAAGCAGCAAGAACCCTAACCTGGGGCCCTGTCTATGCACTCACCTTCCTCCCTTGGTCTGATAGTTGCACTGAAATTCAAGTCCTTGAACCTGGTGCTTGTACAACTTGGCACAGGACAAAGACTGAAGTCTGAAGACTTTAACATCCTCTGCTGTACACACTTAAATGTGCTTCCTTGTCTTACTACCAAACTCTGTTTATCTTCAGTGGAAAAAAAGAAAAGACAAGCATGAAGCTCACAACAATGAACTTTAAACATTTAAGGGAACCTTTCCATGACTCTGTAGAGTCACTGAGCTCTCTTTTCCCAAGAATCGTTTTCTTCTGTATTTGTTCATGCTCAGAAGGCACAACTACAGCAGATGTGTTACTAAAGGACAAGTAAAATAGAGCTGTAAATTATAAACAGAAAGTACAACTCAGAGTGATCTTTGGTTTCATTCTGGTTAAAAAAAATACAACAATCAGTTAGCCCTCCAAGACATAGTTTACAGCATTGTTATAAACTCCCCAACCACACTGCTTTATAGGCAAATTGCAGAGAATTATCTCTGGGTTCGGGGTCTTTTTTTCTACACTACTTATCGAATGATTGAAGAGCTGCCATTATCATCCACACCAGCAATAACAATAAAGGCAGCAGTTGCTGTGGGTGAAGACAAGGTATTCATGCAGACCTTCCTGTACACAGAAATCAAGTTCCAAAATTATCTGTCCCTGTTCCAGACCAGGGCAAGGAGCCACAGCCATTCTGTGCAGCAGCTGACTTTAAAGGCCAGGAGAGATAAAAAAAGAGATTGCAGAGCTATAGAAACATCTCAAGCAAAGTTAACTTCTCACAGCCAGCTAATTGTGATAAACTGTGCTCACCCCACAGACCAAGCCAACACCTACAGCCCATTGGGAAATAGAGCCCTCCTAACACACCCGTATGTGGAAGAAGCCTGTGTGGTTGCTGGGGTTTTGGGGGAGTTACTGATGGATTTGCCCCAGTCTGGGGGTGGTTCTGAGAAGTCTCTTCCCCCATGCTGCGACGGAATGCTCCTGAAGCCTCCTGATCAGGGTTTCTGGATTGCAGCTTGAATAGGGATTGAGGCATGGCAGGACAACTGGACACCAACAGATCCACGCAAAAAGTCACCTGTTCCTCAAAGTCCAGGAATTTTCCCTCTCAACAACCTTTTCATAGAATCATGGAATTGCTTAGTTGGAAAAGACCTTTGAGATCATGAAGTCAAACCACACCAGTCCACAACTAAACCATATCTCTTGTCTTTTGAATACCTCCAGGGATGGTGACTCCACCACTTCCCTGGACAGCTGTGCCAGTGCCTGAGAACCCTTTCTGTGAAGAAATATTTCCTGACATCTAATCTGAACCTCCCTGTCAAACTTGAGGCCATTTCCTCTCATCCTATTGTTATTGTTAGCACCTGTCACCTGGGAGAACAAGCCAACACATTTCTCTCCCTTAAATTACATGTTAGTGGATATATATGGTAATTGTAGAAACTGCTTTATTTTTTTTCTAGCTTTTTTTTACGAACTATTTTGCAATGTGGATTTCATAACGCGACAGAGCTTTCTGCACCCTTACTTCATTCGCTGCTCTGTGTTAATTAAAAAAACAAACCAACTCCCACGGGTTGAGCCTGTCGTGGAGCTTTAAGCAGGACCCGCCCTCGCGGAGACGTTTTCCACTCTGGGAGCCACCCAACCAGGAGAACGCTCCCGCACTTCCCGAACTGGGGAATCATGACGGGCAGGGAGGGGCGTCCTGGGGGCGTGCGGGGCCGGGGTGCGGGTGCCACCATGACTGCGTGTGCGAGGGGCGCCGTCTCCGTCATCCGGCTGCGCAACCCTCCCGTCAACACGCTGAGGTAACGGCAGCCCCGCCGCTTCCCGACCCGTCCTCTGCGCCTTCGCCTCGGTGTTCCCGCGCGCGGTCCCGCCCCGCACTTCCCCGGCACCCTCAGACCCGCAGCAGCCCCGGAGAAACCGTAGCACGGTTTGGGGTGCAAGAGACCTCAAAGCCCGTCCAGTTCCACCCCCATGCCGTGGGCAGGGACACCTCCCACTGGATCCGGGGGCTCAGAGCCCCATCCAGCCTGGCCTTGAACACCTCCAGGGTTGGGGCAGCCACAGCTTCTCTGGGCAACCTGGGCCAGGGCCTCCCCACCCTCACAGGAGAACATTTCTTCCTAAGAGCTCATCTCAATCTCCCCTCTTTTAGCTGGAAAACTGTTCCCCCTCACCCTATCAAGAGTCCCTCCCCATCTTTCCTGGAGCCTCTTTTCAGTACTGGAATTTTACTCTACTGTCTCCTTGGAGCCTTTTCTTCTCCAGACTGAACAAGCCTAGCTCTTTCAGCCTGTCCTTACAGCAGAGGTTCTCCAGCCCTTGGATCATCTCCATGGCCCCCTCTGGTTTCCCATGGCTTCTGCTCCTCGTTACTAGGTGGTCTTTGCAGGAGCACTGTCAGGCTCAGTGGTCCATACTAGCTGGCTGCTCCCCTGGAAGCTGTTCCAAGGCTGCATTCATTTCAACCCTTTCACCCTGGCGTTCCTTGGGAGCTTGTCGGTGAAAGACAGTGTTGCCTCTTGGCTTCGCTGCTGGCTTCGCTGCCTGCTCCAGGCACTCCATGGAGCATGGGTGCCAAGTCCCTGTGCAGCCAAGAGAGCACGAGGCCAGGGCAAAGGACGTTTGTGGACAGCAGATATGGTTCCATAGGAGGAACAGGCACTGGGGTTAAACCACAGCCAGGGCTCTCAGAAGTGAAGGGAGCTCATTTGCCTCGTAAAAATGAGTAAGGAATTGACCTCTGAATGGTCAAGAAGGCCCCCAAGTGATCTGAGACACAAGACAGTGAAAAACTGAGTCAAACACTAATCTGTAGGAGCCTCTGATGTTTTAGCTTTTTGTGTGTTTTGGAAAGGACGTACTTGCTTTTTGGCTCTTCATTTGTTATAAGGTTTGTGGTTTAGTTCCTCTAGTTCTAAGTGGCACATAAACCATTTTTAAGCAGCTGTAGCTTAAGAGCTGTTCTGTATTCACAAGCCAGAAGGAGCCACTGCAGTGGAGCTTGTCTTGTAAACCAGAAAGTTAGTTTAAAAGAAGCTGAAAAGAGACAGGTTAGAGCATGAATGGGAAATGCAACCTGCTGCTCCTCTGTAGCAAGCTGCTTTGCTCTGCAGTGACTAGCAGTGCGCGCTCGTTTGTTGCGACACATTGAAAAGCAGATTAAGGTTCTTTTCATGTGGGCAGAAAACAAGTAATGAGGAAAGAAACTTGGAGTGACCTGATGAGGTTAGATGAACTGAACATGTAGGACTGCCAGAACTGTAGGGTGCCAGATGTCTCTTGGACCTCCTGTGCCCAAGACCAACCTAAGAAAACTTCCAGGCTGTGCCCACAGTAAAACTGCCATCCTTACCATGAAAAGTACAAAATAGAGATAAGTGCTTAAGGAACCTTAACTGCCTCTTTTGCAAAGTGCTTGAGAAAACCCAAAGCTGCCTTCTGCCTTCAATCAGCAACCACATGCCCTTGCACAACAGCCTCTTCAGGACCAACCCCTGCCTCTGCTGCCCTTTGTTCTGCCCCTCTGTGCCCTCACGGTAGGACACAGCTCTGACAGATCAAAGGTAATTGATTCAGTGGTTGTGGTCCTGTCTCCAGACCTGGGATTAAAAGGCAAGAAGACTGAATCAAGGATGGAGGCTGGATTGTTGTTTGGGATCTGGGGTTTTTTTTTTGTTTATTAGAAGCCCAGGTAAACTGTTCTGCCTGCATGGCTTGATGAAAAGGGAAAAGTTTGATTTTTTTAAGAAGTGAGGAGAAATTAGGAGAACAAGAAAGCCCATAAAATATGACAGGAGAGGTTTAAACTGGAAATTAAGACAGAAAAAACATAGAGTGGATCAAAGCATGCTAAAACACAATAGCAAAATGTTCTTTAGATAAAAAACATAACCCAGGACAAGCTTACAGGATGCTGAGCTCAGAAGTGGTGATTATAGCTCAAGGGAAGCAATCCTCACCTTGGATAGTTCTGTGAACTCATCAGCTCAATGTGCTGGGGCATCCCAAAAATCCACAAAACAGTGGGTAACATCAGGATACGTGTTGAGAACAGTGCAGAGGACATCCCTCCTCTGCAATGTAAAACCTCTCAATTGTTGTGTGTAGTTCTGGATTTTGCATTTGCAGGAGGATATAGGGATGATCCAGAAAGGAACAAGCAAAATAGTTCAGGGGATGATGCTCTGCATTAAGAAAGGGGATGGCAAAAGCTGAGTGTCATTGGTTTGGAGTGGAAAAGGCTGTGGGAGAATAAGGTCAATTACAAAATCCTAAAGAAAGGAAAAAGATTAAAAGCATAGCCCTTTCCTAAATCCTGCCTTTGATTAAACTAGGAGGATATTGTTTTAAAACAAGATAATAGAGAGCTTGCTGCCGCAGGAGCCTGTGGAGGCAGATGGATCTGCAGAATCAGAAAGGGATTAGGCAAATTCATGGACAGCAGGTGTATAAGGGATGCTAAAAAGAATGTATGTAGACATGCATAGCAACATCCCCTATGCAGGGATTGTGGATGCTGGGGGAAGTGCAAGAGGAAAGGACCAGACCTGCGTGTTCTCATTAAATGGCATTTTCTGCTGTTGGATTTGCGTCTTGCTCCTTTAAAGGTAACTGAGTCAATTTTCAGGAGTTCCTTAAATTGCTTTTTTTTTTAATGAAAGAAGTTCACATTCACAAACCTTAGCTAAAATCTGTGATAATTAAGGTAAACAATCATCCTCACTGCAATGAGTTTTATGCCAAGGAGAGGTAAGCTGGCATGGTTACCTGTAGGAACATTCTCTTACCCTGGTGTGCACGTGTTCTTTAACGGCACCTGCTCTGTGTTTCTGAAAGCTGGAAAGCTGAGTCATCCTGGCAGAATCATTTCTCTTGCTGTCAAAATTGCACACATGGTAGAACTGACTGCACAGCATGGGATTAAGCATTGATTGGAATGCAGAGAGTGAATTTTTGCATTGTTACTGTTAAATGAATGGCAAAGTAATCACAGAATCACTTGTGCAGTTTATGGTGACTTTTTGCTTCCTTAATGCTCTGTTTGAAGTTGTAATATTTGAGTATTTTTATTGTTTTACTGTCAGCCATTTTATTATGATGCTTTCATCAAAAATTACATCTTTTAGTACCGGTGATGATAACCTGAGTTACAAAGTAATGCAGCCTGTGTGTTGGACTGTAACATATCCTGAGGCAAACACACCACTCCATCTTAGGAGAGCAAGAAAATGCAAAGAGCCTGATGTTTCTTTATTTTTTCCCCCCCAAAAAATCCCACTGGGAAAAAAATTGCATGGAAAGAGAAGGAAAATTTATGCAAGAGCAAGATCAAGTCATTCTCTTGCAAAAATCATTTCTGTTGGGTTAATACAGGTCACGTTGGTGTTGAACTGTGATTTTGTGGCAGTCTTGGTGGCTAATTTTGCTTCTAGTAGGAGAATGTTGCTGTAAGTGCTCAAGACTTGTAACTAATTTCCTACATAAAGTCCTGAACCTTTCCTTTAATACAGGCAAACCTTTGTGATGGGCATTTTGCATCTGCTGATCACGTGCCTGGGGCAGGCACAGAAGTATTTTGTCTGCTCCTGAGAAAGTTGTGCTGTTTTTCTACACAGTATTTTCAAATCAGTAGTTTCACATTTGTTTGGAATCTTGGTACTTATTTTTTTCCTCCTTTTCACACCATGATTTGTAAAGTGTAATGACATTTCAGAATGGTTTTCCCTCTAATCTTCCAGCCGCAAAGTGGATTTGGTATTTCTGTGGCCTGGCTCTCCAGTGACGCAGAACCAGACCTGTGAGAGAAGTGAGCACTGGGTGCACCCTGTAGGTCCTTCTCAAAAAACAGCAGCCACAGCACTTGATATTCCAGAGGGAGTGAGATAAACCCCAAAATGTTAATATATATTTTTTCCTACGTAATATGAAACCATTTATTAATTGGAAAGGCTTTCATATTCTGCTACATGGAACTATGCATACTGGAAGGACCTTTGCAGAGCCACCTGATAGTTTTTCTTTGTCATGGCCAATTTATTCTCATTTTAAGTTTCAGCTTTCAGAACCATCACTAACGTCAGACTTGAGAGTTGCCTTTCATGTCTGGATGAGGCAATCAGTACATAACTGGCTGTTCTCTCTCCAAAAATAACACTTCTCCTCACCTCTGGTTGCCAGGTCTCAGAACTCCCACTGATCCTTCTGGGTAGTACAGCCTTATCCAGATAGCAGTCCATCCTGGAGACCCCTTAGACAGCCTCCAGCTCTCTGCTCAGACACAGTCCAGTTTCATAGGCTTTGCTGAGAGCTTCTCTGAACTGATGGTTTGGAAGGAAGAGCATGCAGATGTTGGCTGGTGGGTTTCACACAGCTGTCTTACAGCACTGCATCTGTTCCCCTCGTTTACCTTTTCAGTCTTTTCCACTTCAGTGCTGCTGCCTTATATAAATGTGAGGCCCTGCCCTGGACACACCGAGAAGCGTTAAACGGATACGATGACCTTTTTTTATCTGCTTTATGGCAAGCTGCTTTTTTGAGTGATATATCTTCAAATATATTGAAAACCATGCACAAACTGAACATGCATCAGACCTTTAGGGTAGCAAGGCACTGGCACAGGTTGCCCAGTGAAGTCGTGACTGCCCATCCCTGGAGGTGTTCAGGGCCAGGTTGGATAAGACTGAGCAACCTGATCCAGTGGAAGGTGTCCCTGCCCATGGGAAGGTGTCCCTTCCAATCAAACCATTCCATGCTTCTATGGTTCTATCAGTTCTTTCCAATTCACACTTCTTCTCTCCACTTGACATCCCTTTCCATCAGGCAGCAAGCTCACATGTGAAACTGGGTTGACAGTTTGGAGAAGGCTGAGGAACAGAATGGGCGAGTGTGTCTGATACTCCTTTGGGTATTCCTCTTAGCCTCCAACCACTTCTGGCTCAGATTTGCTGAATTGGAGGCATTATCTGCATATGTAGAATGTCTGCACACATGCGCGCAGAAAATCCTCTCTCACAAACGATATATACACTTATATGCTTACAAGTGCATGTATATGAATATATTTTAGGATCTAAATTATATATACATGCAATTTGTGTTAATATTTCTATTAATAAAGTGTTAGGTGTTAACGCTTCTATTTTTGTCTACCATCATCTTTATTATCACTGTCTTCTAAAGCACACTGTACTCTTCATGTCCATACGCACACACACATATAATTTGCTCATAAGTGTCAAATGACAAGTGGGCGTACGGTCAGGCCAGGTGTTTTTTAAATATCTGATTTGTGAATACACTATTTAGACTTTTACTGTTCTGTTTTGAAGTTCTTTGTTAGTTCTTTGCTGGCCACATTTACTGCTTCTGTTTGTGGAAAAACATTTAGATGAGACGAAGAAATTCTACTTAATGTTTTAAGCCCAAATTCACTTTAACAGGATCCCACACAAGTTTAAGTCTTGACCTATATGGAGATCTTGGCAAGGTGAAAGCGTAATTATCAGCACAGTACCAACTCTGATTCAGATATTTGAAAGAGAGTTTTTATCCCTGGAGCTCATTTCCCTTTTTGAAAAGTTCTTAGATTGTCAGTGGCTTAGCATTAATTACATTTAAATTATGCTAAACTGTTTTCCTAAAAATCTGAATGTTTAATTCATAAAGGCATTTTCAAAAGAACATCTCCCTGTGCTGCTTGCTTTGGAAACAGCAATGTCATAGCCACAAGAAGACTCTCCACGAAGTGAGCGACGGAGCAGCCGTGGCAGAAGAAAGGCTGAAGGAGAGACCTGCTTGGGCTTTTTGCTTGTTTTCAATGGGCCACTTGGCATTGGTGTTTATTACACAGACCTTTTGGGAACATAATATGACTCACTGAATCTCTGATTTATTTCAGTTTGCCAGTTCTCCAGGCATTGGAGGATGGACTGAAGAAAGCAGATGCAGATCCTTCTGTGAAAGCCATTATGATTTGTGGCGACAATGGGAAATTCAGTGCAGGTAAGACATTTTTCATCAAACAGCCCTCCATCCACCATGTGAGAAGATTCACTGCATCATAGCACTGCTGATAAAAGTTCTGATGTGGCTGGAAGAGGCCAAAAGACAGTGGGCTTTAGCTCTTCTACTGTGTTGGCAGGGGACACGTGACAAATTGGACTGTCCAGGCCAAAAATAAGCTGGAATGTTTGTGCTGAAATGGGGGACAGCTTCTCATCCCCAATGTACTGGTGCCCCCTTACTCTGTGATTGTATAAAATCCCTGGGCCATCAATTGGTCCAGTGTATGTGTTCTAACTGGGATGGGACAGTGTGAATGAGAGATCTTCTCCAGTTGTAGAAACCTGGGAAGCTAGGGAGTATCTGTAGAGCTCTACATTGCTTCTTAGTAGTAACTTACACTTAACTATCAACTTTTTTTTTTTTAAACTAACCATGGATGTCTGCAAATTCCTTTGGTAAACGCATGATCGTTACAGTTTCGTATTTTTGTACTTAACTTCCCTTGAGCTCTCTGAATTGGCTCAAGGAGCCAGAGTTTCTTGAAAGCAGTCCCAAAAGGGGTCTGTTCCTGTTAACCACTCCACTGCCAGCAGCATGCTTTGCAAAGACTAGATCATCTGTGAGCAGCTATGTACCATGGCACAGGCGGAAGGATCATACCAATCACTGCCTCCCCCCCTAATTCCTCTTCATCTCTTTGTGCTAACTCAGGAGCTGACATTCGAGGATTTTCTTCTCCAAAGAGAGGTGGTGTTCCCTTAGGCCCCATTGTCTCTCTCATAGAAAGGAGTGAGAAGCCTGTGGTGGCTGCCATTGAAGGCATCGCGCTGGGAGGAGGCCTGGAGGTGGCACTTGGCTGTCACTACCGGGTTGCACATGTGAAGGTAATGTGCTGCGAGCTAGAGAGGCTGGTGAAGCCATCATGAGCGTGTGTGTATGGCCATGGCCAGGGTGGGAGGCTGCTCCTGGAGAGCAGTGAGACAGCACACTTTTCCTTGAGGAGCAATGCTTTGTAGTTACAGGATACAAATCTGTGTGCTCATATTTTCTTCCCCTACACCACGCCCCTTGACATGCTTTCATAAATCTTATTAAAGAACTAATTTCAAGTCATTTCTAAATATGAAATTGATTTGTAACTAGTAGAATAAAATGGCTGCATGGGAACTTCAGTAACCAGATGTTAATTTGCTCTGGTCTCAATAGTCATTTTCTGTATTCTGATGTAGATGGCTGTATCTTACTGGCTCAGGAAGCATGACTTCCTCTTACTACTCGTTTCTGCTCCCCCAACCCTGTGAATGTTGCATTTCTTTCTGCTAGTGACCTAGTTTGAATAGGTAGTTGAAACTCAGCTAGCGTGGAAAAATTACTGTTTGATTTCCCCTGAGCTCTGGTTCCTCAGGGAGCACTCTGACCCAAAGACAGTGTTATGACTCTTCAAGGAATGATCCTTTTTTTTTTCTTGAATCCCCTCCTTCAAGATTCAGAAATGCTGAACTGCTTTTTAAAGGTACCTGGTCTGTCCTCCCTTTGGCAATGTGAATCACTGACATGACAGCATGGGTTGCTTTATAGCAGCATATTCCACATACCCTATATGCCACCTGAGGTGGGTGCCTTAAATACCGGTCTTAAAATTACTCCAAATCTCTGAAGAGCTCAATGGAAAAAGTGCAAACTTTTATTTTATTTTTTTTCTTAGTAAGGCAACAAAACTTGAATAGATTAAGAGAAGGCAGGACACTCCACACATGCCTTCCTTCTGTGCCCAGCTTCCCTGGCATAACCCTTCTCATTGTCAAGTGCACCAAGAACCTTTTGAAGGCAGATTAGGGAAGAGTTCAGTATGTGAATGTTACTGATTCTCCTTCACTAAATTTCCAAGAATTAGAGCTCAGAGGTAACAGTTAGGTCAGAGAGTGTCCTCCAGCATTTTGTACTAACTGCTTGAAAGCATTCGTTTACACGTGTCCGTCTGGGGGATGCCGGTGGCCCCGTAGCTCTCCTCCAGTGCAGAGCTAGCATATGTGCATCCCCTGAAGGGTCATAGAATCATTAAGGTTGGAAAAGACCTCTAAGATCATCCACTCCAACCATCAGTCAAACACTACCATGCCTACTAAACCATGTCCCAAAGTGCCACATCTACACTTTTTTTTAACACCTTCAGGGATGGAGACTCCACCACTTCCCTGAGCAACTGGTTCCAGTGCTTCACCACTCTGTCAGTAAAGAAATTTTTCCCTATATCCATTCTGTACCTCCCCTGGTGCATGGTCCCCTGGTTGCTTCTGTGTATTTGTACACAAGGTCCTGAAATGGTTGAGTGGACTTGTGTCTTACATGTCTGAAGTGGCAAAAAGGCAAGGATGAAGTTTCTGTGTGGAGGCTTTGGGGTTTTCTAGAGGAGCCATGTGTCAACAGGGTCTGCTTGTCTTTCCACTATTCTGCTCAGCTTATAGTTATCACTCTTGCTAATCAGATTTGTTGTTGAATTTTACTTCATTTTAGGCACGGATGGGTTTACCAGAGGTCACCATTGGGTTACTTCCAGGTGCAGAAGGCACTCAGCGACTACCCCGACTGATCGGGGTACCAGCTGCTCTGGATATAATCACTACAGGTAAAGTACTGTGTCTTGGCTTTGCTCCATAGATAAGAATATGGCACTGAGTCACACCACCAGCTTGGTGAAAGAAGCATTAATTTCTTTTACTTATGTAACTGCTTGGGTTGAAATTCCTCTTGCTTCCACTAATGATGGGCTAAGAAAATGTAGTTAATAATGCATTTAATGTACCTGATAATGAGTATGTCTCATATTTGAAGCCAGCTGCACACAAGTCATTTCATCACATGGAAAAGAATGAAATTGCCCACTGTGCCCCTCTGCACTCACCTTATTTCTCTTTTTATCACAGGAAGACATGTTCCAGCAACCGAAGCGCTGAAGCTGGGCTTGGTTGATGAAGTTGTGGAAGAAAACACTGTTGAGGCAGCAATTCGCTTGGCAAACAAAGTGATTGGTGAGGAAGAAATTGTAGCAATGCCAAGAAATACTTGGTGATATTTCAGGGCTGGAGGGAGTCAGAACAAAGCCCACCAGTTTGTTCCAATTTGTATGTTCCATTTGTTGGGTTTTGGCATCCATATGAGATAGAATTAATTGCAGAATTTGTTCTCTGTTGTATGAAGTGAAAAAATCAGATGCTGCAGAGCTGCAGAAATTCAAGTGAGGATTTGGGAGAACAAATACATATCACGTGCTCCTTCTTCTTAATTATATATCCAAACTCACATGTTCCTCTGGGCTGCTGCACTCCACTGATTCTTGGGAATACGTGCTCTTTTCCATAGATAGTTTTGGATCACAGCTGGTTTTGCATGTATTCTGGTTGCACTATCAATAATGTCTGATGAAAAATAACTTTCTCCCTCTAAAGGAGGGGCTGGCACATTCTCAGCCCAGGTTAATGATCCATGAGTCTGTAAGTGACTCTGTCCCTAATCCTTTAGCTGCTAAGTGGCCTGTGGAGGCAGGAGGGATGTGGAGCGATTCTCTTCCCCACCTTAGAAATAACAAAATCTAATTCACTGGAGTTAACACAGAAAGAGTACATTCCTTGTGCAGCATGGGGAGCATTGCCTTGAGAGAAAACAAGGTATTTTTCCACTACTGGCTTCCACTCCTTGTGTCTTTGAAAACAGACCATTGACTTCCATCAGGATTTCATCTGGACCTCTGTCACAAGGAAGTGCATGCAAGGAAGCAGAAAACCCTTTCTGCTTTGCTAACATGGCCTTCATATAGGCAGTGCTTTTCCAAGCTAGGCAGCTGCTTTTGCTCCTGCAGTTCACTTCACTGCAAACAAGGCTGTTTCTTCTCTATAGGAGCACTTCCCCTGTACTTGCAGTTGAAGCAGGCTAAGCTTTGTCCTAGAGGACAGTGCTCAATATTTTTAAGATAGTTCAGTGGACAGGCTGTTCTTAAAGATCAGTGTCTTTTATGCTTCTCCTCTTGTATGCTTCACAGATTTCTTCTGTGACAGACACTGTGTTGACAGTTGTGAAAGCCAGCTTGACCTTAAAGGAGAACCTCAGGAATGAACCATTGAGCACACTTTTCCTTGATGTAACTTGCTTTCTCGAACTTATGTCCACTACCACTACTGGCAGAATGCTCTTCTATAGCTTCATCTTTGCTGGGAATTGTCACTGCTAAGGAGAAGTTTTAGGAGAGTTGCATAGGCTTACAATGATCCTAGCTGGATGTTCAGCAGGTAACCTGTCCCAGTCTCTCTCATCGTTCGTGGCAGAGTTACCCCAGTGCAAATGACTAATATCATTGAAGGTGTTGCCCGTCACGCTATATACCAACTCCAACAAGACCTCAAAAATGCTTTCAGACTGTTCCCTGCAGCTTTACTGGCATTTCCAGTATGTGCTTTAATAGTGAAAATACTGGAGCATCAGCTAATCTTTATTTCTTTCCTACTTGGAAAATTTCTTATTAGACCTTGAAGAAGACCATGAAAAAATTTGATGCCCCATTTAGTCTTAGGTTAGCTGATACTCAGAGATATGGCTTAGCAGTGGACAGGTACAGTTGGACTTGATGATCTCAAAGGTCTTTTCCAACCAAATGATTCTAAGATTCTACAATTTGAAAGAATGGTGTATCCAGAGTCCTCGTGTTTCTTTTGAATTATTCCTGGCTTTGGCCTTGGCCTAAATTTAACACAGTTCTCCTGCCATATAAAGGCAAACCGGCACTTCCATTTCTCTGCATCTAGCACAAAGTCAGGGCTGCAGAAGCGATAACTATTGCATAGCGGGTTGGGTTTTTGTTTACATTGAGTTCTGTTCTCAATGAGCATTTTTCAGATAATCTTAATAAAACCAGAGACAGTTGCGCAAAAAAAATGCCATCACAGAATTCTGCTGTCTTTTATGGCATACAGCAGTATGTTTCTGATGAGATTGGTTTTTAAAACATGAGGCTAACAACTGCTGGCTTTTTACAGAGCAGTTTGGCTAAATAACTAGTCTTGTCACTAATGGAATTTCCATTCCTGAGAAGGCTGTGCTGCAAGATAAGACTCAAAGAATCAATTTGGAAATTAGTTTCTTCTACAGCTTTCTCAGTGCTGGAACTGCAGGATCTCATGGCATAAGATCAGTCTCAAATAACTGGCCTTCCTGAAGCAAGAGACAGGGGTTATTGTTTCAAAATGCAGCCGGCAGAACTACCTCCATGGTAGGTACGTTGGGAAAGCATCTTCACCCGTACATATGTATGGAATATTCCTAATATTGAGCACCTTCAGGAATACAGAGACAATTGTGAATCCAAGTTAAATTTTTCACTAAGAAACTGTAATTAAATGTTGCAGATAGCAAGTGAGCATGTATTCCTGGCCTTCTTCAGACAAACCGGCCTTTTTAGGCAGAAGAAAGTATCTTCGCATTTGAAGTGGTTTTTAGAAGGAATAGGCAGGAGCTAAATCCTTAGAGACAAGGACAATGTTCTTTCATTAGCTGTGCTTGATAACCACAGCACTAATTTGAAGATGCATTACATCATTTGTCCACCTGATGGCATCTCAGAATTGAAAAACTGCTGTAATTGCTTGTGGCACCTCTTGCTGGCCTGCTGTCGCCTTCCTCGGTGAGCAGAGGAGCACCAGGCTGCTGTGCCTCTGCACAGCGGGCTTCTTTGAAGCTCTCCTTTCATAATCATCCCTTGCTTTCTGACCACATCTGCTGACCTTTATCATCTTGCCTACAGAAAAGCTGAGGAGGGGCTTTTTGTCAGGGAGTGCAGAGATAGAATGGGGGGAATGGTTTTAAACTGAAAGAGGGGAGATTTAAATGACATCTTAGGAAGAAATTTTTCACGATGAGGGTGACGAGGCACTGGCACGGGTTGCCCAGAGATGTCATGGGTGCCCCATCCTTGGAGGTGTTCAAGGCCAGGTCCCTTCTGTGATCTTCTCAGAGCCTAAGAGCATCAATGGCTTGCAGCAAAGAGCCAGGCAAAATCAGTTCAGTTCAAACTGGCTCAGGGCCCACAAGTATTAAATTCTGTGTTGAAACGTGGTGAAGAGTTTCTGACTCTAAGCCACTAGGAGTAACTGTGGAAGAAGCATGTGTGTCTTCCAAGTCTCCTAAAGCCCAAAGGAGTAACAGACACTGGTGGCAGGTAATTGTGTGTGTTTTAAAAGGAGACTGTTGGGCAAAGGCTTTCAGTTACAGTTGCGAGGGCCTTTAGTGCATCATCTCCAGGAAGATGTACAAAGTAAAAACATTTTTATCTCTCTCCAGGTCTCATGATTCTGGCTGCTGCCTTCCCACCTCCTTTAGGCAGAAGGTCTGGCAAAGTGCCGCTCTGCCACAGCCAGAGTTTGTGAAAGGTTGGACACGGGGTGGACTTGTCTCTGGCAGGCTGAGACCCCTGCAAGCCTGAGGACCAGGGTCCAGCTTTGGTTCTCAGAAAGTCACAAGCAGATTGCTGCACCAGCACGGCTGGTCTCAGACTGCCTCTTGCATGTGGAGTCCTCTAATGTCCTAAGGGTTTGCAACTCGGGGAGGAATTTATTTTGCTTTGAACAGTAGAATATTGGATACTACATGCTTACATGTTGCTGTTGCTGATAGAAATTGTATAGTCTTGATCTGTCCTTTGCACTACCTGAACTACAAACCCTGGTAAAACAGGTGTCTGTGCTAGCTCCTGTGCTTGGATGTGATTCCCTGCAGCACTGATGTCTGATACTGTTCATCATGTTCCTGCTGCTTGGATTTCAGAAATCGAGCTGCAATTATCCCACACTGATCTCTTCTTCCCAGATTTGGATTCAGATCATTTTTTCTTGTTCATAAGGATGCCCCTGATTATTATTAGCATTGCAGAAGCAAAGATGCTGCATGGAGATGCTGTAGAAATATTTAGCAAAACCTGTATACCTCACAGCTAAATGGGAGTTTTTTTACAGGACCCTCAGTAGAGTTGCTCTTATTTTTCGCTCTGAGGAACTATCTCCTGTCCCCCATCAGTATTTGTGCTTACAAGTACTGTTTGCTCTCTCAAGACCAGGCTCCCAGTAATATTTATTTTCTACCAGTCCTTTCCACATCAGAGATGTCACATGAAGTCTTTTGATCTGCCCAGTTTCACATGGCCCGCCAGCCATCAGGTCTGCTTTCTGGATAAACCTGAGATTTCCTCTGTGATGAAATGAAACCTGCTATTTAAGTCCTAAATAAAGGACTGTGGATAAAGAGCATTTTTGGGTTAAAAGCATAACATTTTGGAAAGAAACAATGGATTCCAGAATAAAGGAACATTATCCTGACTAAATCCTGCAATACTGGCAAGTACAAATTATATTCACTGTCAGTACGAAAACATTATTTTTTATGAACTCTGATTATGAGGGAAGCTACGTAAACAGTGAGCATTTATCTTTGTGTTCTCTAACAGGTTTAATTAAAAACCCTGAGCAATGGAGACCGTTATTTCAGGAAATCAGTATTTTAACTCATGCTGGGAACTCATGTTCCTGTTTCTCTTCAACATTGCTCGGTCTTGAGGGACCAGCTGGGAGTCAGGACATGTTCTTTGGGTACCCATGATTGCAGTGCTGCCGTATTCCTGGCTTCTGCATCCTGCAGGAAGAGGAGCTGAATACAATGTGCTACCTGCAAGGAAAGCAGGCTCCTGTGGCAGAGCTCATGTGAGAGAAGCTTGGACAATGATTGCTGTCTTCCAGAGAGCTTCTCAGGATAAGGTTCTTGTTCAAGGGAACCCGTGTACATCCTGATTGGGTGGCAGTGCTGCAGCCGTTGTTGCGTAGCATCACTACACAGTTCATTAACGGTCTGGATGTGGCTCTGATGACAAAAGGCCCTGTGAAAATGCTCGAATATTAAGGGGATACATCCTGGGTTTCTGATCTTGTTTCTCCACAGTCTTGAAGAAAAGACTGAAGGGAGAACTTATTGCTCCCTACGATTACCTGAAATGAGGTTGTAGTGATGTGGATGCTGGTCTCTTCTCCCAAGTAACAAGTGATACGGGAAAGGAAATGGCCTCAAGTTGCACCAGGGGAGATTCGGATTGAATATTATGAAAAATTTCTTTCCTTGAAACAGTAGTGAACATTGGCACAGCTGCCCAGGGAAGTGGTGAAGTCTCCGTGCCTGGAGGGGTTAAAAAAACATATAGATTTGGCAATCTGGGACATGCTTTAGTAGGCACGGTGGTGTTGGGCTGACAGTTGGGCTGGATGATCTTAGAGGTCTTTTCCAACCTTAATGATTCTATAGTTTAAGAACGTAGGGATAGCCTGAGCATAGAGAGATAAGAGTTCTCGCAGCGGGCACCAAGGTTTGTGCTTCTGAAGAGGGTGGAGAGAATTTTGGCATCTGAAATGTAACTAACTCCTCTCAATTAAAATCCTTTCTAGGTATCACCATAGCAACCTCTGTCTGTAATGAGTCTCATGTATTTGTGTAGCTGCTTGATCCACCCCTCACTGACACAGAAGCATGAACTCTCCCTTGTTATTCATTTGCTCCCCAACTCATGCTGTGTGAGTTGTCCTCTTGGTTAGACCCAAAACAAATAGAGGGACTCCTGCTGTCAGGGAAGAACTGGCGTCAGGATGTATTTCCCAGTCTCTCTTATAAAGGCTTGGGTCAGGACGCTGGCTGGACTGCATCGAGCTAGCAAAGTCGACTGGGCACTGAGTACTAAACAATACTGGAGGCAAACTCTGGTACTGAAGCTTATAGAAGGAGCTATATGAGTGTGACAGCTGGGACTGTGGAGTAAGAGAAGTGGAGAAGTGAAGGCACTCTGTGTAGCTGAGAAAAGGAAGTAGATAATTACTTCTTTGAAATTGAAATCTTGGGTTTTTTTTTTTGAAGACTGAGAAGGGACTTGAAAAATTGCAATTGTCAGAGCAAACAGAAAGCTAAAGAGAAATGTCAGACACTTCAGTTCTAGACCCAGACAGATCACTGTGCCGTGCAAACCCTGATGCAGTGCACTTAGGAGGAACAGAGGTAGCCTGCATTTCCAGTCTATGTAGAAAGGGGTAAAAATCTGTAGTCTTCCAGATGTGGATGCTTTGTTCTGTAACTCTGTTTTTCTACCCCCAGGCCAGCCCTTGGGACCCCGCAAGCTCAGCCTGAAGCCAGTTCCAAAACTGCCCCACATGGAAGCATTTCTCAATGAGGCTTTCACGAAGGTGAAGAAACAGGCCCGTGGGTTCCTGGCTCCAGAGCTGTGCTTCCAGGCAATCAGAGCTGCCACAGAGCTGCCCTTTGCAGATGGAATCCAGAAGGAGCGAGAGCTGTTTAACATCCTGCTGACGTCAGGCCAAGCCCAAGCACTGCAGTATGCTTTCTTCGCAGAGAGAGCGGTGCAGAAGTGGACAACACCCAGTGGAGCTTTGTGGAAAAATGCTTCCCCTCAGCCCATCCACAAAGTAGCTGTGATAGGTAAGGGAATGAAAAAGATGTCGCATTTGCTGATGGTGCAGCTAACGGCTGAAAGAGAGCTGGGTGAGTAGGACGAGCATAATCGAGTTTTATTCATGGAAGAAGGCTGAAGTGGGATTCCCTAGTGGTCACTCACCAAAGTCACTGGTACCCAGCACAGGCAAAGATACTCCACACCCATAGGGACTTGCAAGGAGGGAAGTTATCACTTGCTTTAGTAAGCTTAGGAATTCAGATGGCAAGTCATAGAATCATTGAATGGGTTGGAAGGGTCCTTAAAGCCCATCCAGTTCCAACCACCTGCCATAGGCAGGGACACCTCAACCTGGATCAGGTTGATCAAAGCCACATCCAACCTGGGTTTGAACACCTCCAGAGATCGGGCAGCCATGACTTCTCTGGGCACCCTGTGAAATTCCACTATATTATTTCCTGATGCCACGTGTTTCTTTGGAAGAGTAACTTCCTCTCAGTTAAGAGATAGCTTCATCTGTGGACCATAAGCAATCTGTTCCCCTTTAAATTCTGCTGTGTTGAGTCCTAGCTCTCTTGCACGTTGTAAGCAAGTTCTGGTCTAGTTCTGTACTGCACAGAGTCACTTAGGGATATATTAATACAAAAATGTTTTGGCAGCTGTATGTTAAGAAGATTTCATCTCACTGGGATCCACTCCTGCCATTTTGTAGCCCAGCAAGATAATGCCTTCATTAATTTTTTATAAGAGCAATTTAAATAAAACCTTTGATGCACTGCTGAGAGTTTTAAAAAGTATCTTTCAGCTCTGCTTATTGATAGTAGCACTCAAAAATGGTTAGACAAGTAATGGAGCACTTGGAAAACATCCATTCTGTTTCAGAGAAAGCTCACCAGATCAGCATTGCTCTTTCCTGGATACTCTGCGATATGAGCTCTCTGAAAGTTCATTTCAGGCCATAGAAACACTTTTTTTTGTGGAAGTTGCCTTTTCTTTAGCTGCCACGCCATATTTTTTAATGAAATTGGTTTTTAAGCATTGGTCCACAAACCTTTTGAGGAGGATCTGTGGCTGTTACAGCAGCCACGTAAAGCAGCATGAATTATTGCTGGGTTTCCTGTGTGGCTTGAAGAGCACAGTACTTAAGGCACACGTGATCCCAGCCAGGTCAGTCCTGCAGTGTGTGCTTTGGCAGGAAGAGCTTGTGCTGGGCCAAGTGACTAGAATGGGCATTCCTTGCTACATTCTGATAAATCATGCTAGAATAATACATTGGCAAAGTTGCCATTGCAGTCATAATTTAGCCAGAAGGGCTGTTTATGTCTGTTCTGCTTATTTTGGTGCTGCAACTGAGGTGAGGGAATTCTAAGGACAAATTTGAAATTTTCTCACATAAACATAATCTGTCTCTTATTTCCAAGCCAAACCTGTGGGCCACATCTCCCATTTGTTTGATGAAGTATTTGCATCTCACCTCACCCTTCTGACTTCTGGTCTGAAATTGCCCCAACTTCTTCCCCAAGATTCATTGTTTTGTAGCTGGTTACAGACAACGCTGAAGTTAACCCCCGCTTTTTGCAGAGTAAACTAAGTGCTTTGATACTTTCGCTGCAGATCTCAACACTCGGCTCCCCTAGTTTTTCAACACTTCATAAAGCATGTGGAGGCAAAGTGGGAGTAATTATGCTAAGACCAGGTACCAAGATGTTTCTTCCTTGATGCTGCTTAGTGTGCTCAAGGTAACAGTCAACTTTTATTAGCCATGTTCAACACATTCAGTTATCTGCTGGCATGGAGCATCCACACCCCAGGGATGGGGAGCCAACAGCCATAACATCTCCCCGACAGAATCACCAAATCTTTGAGGCTGGAAGGCATGTCTGAATGTCATCTTGACCAATGCCTTTGCTCAAACAGGGCCTCTCACAGCCAGTTGCCCAGGACAGTGTCAGAGAGTTTTTGAGTGTCACCAAGGATGAAGGCTCTACAACCTCTCCAGGCAACCTGTGTCAGTGCTCAGTCACCCCTACAGTGAGAAGTGTTATGTTCAGGTGAAACCTCTTGTATTTCAGTTTGTGTCTGTTGCCTCTGAACCTGTCACCAGGACCCACTGAAAAGAGTCAGTCTCCATCTTTACTTATTTTCCTCAAGTATCAGGCTTTGATGAGATCTCAAGAATTCTCTAGGCTGGAGCCACAGCTCTCAGCCTTTCCTCTTGCAAGAGATGCTCCATTCTCTTAGCAGCCCTTCACTGAACTCACTCCAGTAGCCCCATATCTCCCTTGTACTAAGTGCAGAACTGGACACAGTTCTCCATGTTATGTCCTCAGCACTGCTGAATAGAGAGGAAGGATCACTTCCCTCAACCTGCCAACCACTCTTGTCGCAGTACAGCCCAGCACACAATTAGCCCTTACATTACTGCTCATAGTTAACTTGATGTCCACCAGGACCCCCAGATCCATTTCTGCAGAGCTGTTTTCCAGCCAGTTGGCCCCCAGCATATACTATAGACTGTACCTCCCCAGGTGCAGGACTCTCCACTTCTCATGCTGAACTCCGTGAAGTTCCGATCAACTCATTTCTCCCTCTGGATGGCAGCACAACCCCCTGGTGTGTCAGTTATTTATTTACAGTCCCTGAGCAAGGCAAGCAGGAGAGACCTAGAAATCATGGCAGAGGATCCACTAAAGTCCAGCTGGTCAAGCTAAGTTCACATGATGATGCAGCTCTGAAGTCAGGTTGGGAAGCAAGTGTGTAGGTTGAGGTCTGGATCAACAGTACCCATAGCCTGCGACAAGCGTGGCTGAAGACATGAACTCCTCCAACATAGCTCAAAGAAGGAGTAAAGGCCCAGGACTGAGCTTAAATGGGGGCTCTGAGGCCTGTGGGCAGTGGGTGTGGGTGGAGGCTCCAGCTGGTCAGGGTTTGCTTATCAGTCGACCTGGGGCTTTGACACCTACGGCAAACCCTAACGCCTTCTCTGAATCAATGCTGGTATCAATCCAGCCCCACAGCCCACAATTATAGCATGCTTTGTTTATGCTAGTTTTACACCTTATAGTTCATTTGATGAGTGACATCTGTTTTGGAGGTTATTGACCACCTCTTTTTAACTCTGAATCCCATGTGATGTTAAGTGTCACCACTCTGCCACTCCACTGGCTTTTTCTCTTTTCTCCAGAAGGTTTTCCTCCTGTTTCATCTTTTGAGATCAGTGAAGTTGCAAGCCTGTTAGAGACAGGTATAGAACATGCCAATACAACTGTATTTTTTTCTTTTAGGCTGCTGGAACAAAAGTGATTCTCCAGACAGTTGCATGCTGTACAGTATCCTACAATTTCCAGTTCTTAAGTATGTTCTTCCAGCATCATAAATCAAAATCTTAGGGATCATTTTTTGAGGGATTGACACCTTTTAAAACAGTGCTGCTCATCCATGTAAGTATTGAGTCTATGTAGGTGTTCCAAGGTCTTTCTATTTGCACTGCAGAGAGGAGAGCAGTCAGAACAGGATCTTGCATCCATTTCGGGTGGTCAGAGATGATGCAGACCCCAGTTTCCAATAGACAGTGCAGTGCTGTTTCACACACTAAAACCACGTTGCACTGTGCCGCTTCCCTCTTTTGTTGCTACACAATGCTGCAACTTTGATGATCACTCTGACTTCTTCCTCCTCCAGTCCCTTTTCCGTAGGCATGGAGCACCTTTAGGGTGCGGAAGCAGTGCCATGAATGCTAGAGGAGCCTTGCTTTGTAGCTCCCTTACCTGTCCACTACTAGCAGGGACTTATTGGACAGAGCTGACACGTCGCTTGCTGACCACGTCTTACTGTAGATTCAACATCAGGGATGATCTGTCATTTCTGTGGGTGTGCTTGACAAGTAGCACTGCTGGTGAACTGGCAGCTATTCCTGTGCAGTGCTGCCCTTGTTTGCAGTTAGCTTGTGGAAAGACTCATCCGGGGTAATGCCCAGCTGTGTGGGATCTATCCTGCTCTTAGCCAAGCTCTCCGTGGCTGTCTTCAGCCACTGGCAATGTCACCTATTTCCTTTGTCTCTGCTTGTTCTGAACTCTTGGCTGCCAGCTCTTTCCCTGGTTCCTCGTCACCCTGAAAAAGAGATCATCCCTGTCCCTTCTGCAATCTTTCCATAGCTCCCCGCTTGCCTTGAGTATCACATTATTTCTGCTTGAAATTAATGTCCTGAAATAGTTAGATAAAGAAGCAGCTCCAGACTGCAGCAGTCTGCCACCACCAATTGCTCATCATTGTTTCTAACAGGAAAACTGGAACAGCCTCTGCATATTTTTAGCAATCAATAAAGTATTATTTCCATTTCCTGGCATTTTAAAGTCCAAATATTCATTATAGATCAGAGTATTTTCCACTGATCTGTATTTCTCCAGGGTGTGTGACTGTACATGATTGCTTTGTACATATTTCATGTTCATTTGTTTTGAAATTTGTTTTTAAAGTCCTTCTGTTAATTTTGCATGATTTTTCATATTTTAAGTACCTCGTGACAGATCAATAATTAACAGTCATTATTCACTCAGCTTGCCCGGCAAATGGATTTGTCATATCCATATTTGGCCTGAAATTGAATGTGTTCACCTGTAGTTTTATTTATATGTCAAAGCCACGTTCCACAACAAAGACCAGAAGTAAGATGGCCAGACACTTCTCTTCTTCCCAAAACAGATTACAGTCTTCTTTTGAAAGGTGGTCAATTCTTGGCCATGAAAGGTGGTAACACAGCTCTGAAAAGAGACCCCTGCCTGGAATATAAGAATGTAATTTTTTTCTCATGGTTTGGGGGAAGTGAGAGCACTATTGAGGACGAAAATGGAACATTCAGTAGAAATCTGGGACTAGTTCCTAGCTGTGTTCTGGTCTGTGTGAGCTGAGCATGCGGCATTTCCCTTTCTCTTTCTTCTATGGCCTTCCACACATAAAAGCCCAGTGATTCCCTACCATTTTTTCATCTCTAATATATTCTTCCCCAAGATTGTGAGGCTGTATAGAATTGAAAAGGGGAGTCCTCAGAAATGTTTCTTTTCCTGCTAGATAGCCAAATGTCTTCTTGGTTTTATAGCCCGACTTTAGAAAACATTTCCAGGGGAGTCGTGCTGTGCAAGCTCTAATGTAACAAAACCCTTGGGGCTTTCATTACTTTCTCTGCCAGCTTCATTAAACATCATTTCATACAGACCACTGAAGAGTTATGTAGTGAGTTGAGAGACAGCTTTTCTAGGTCAGAAGCAAGCTTGGCAAGCTCATATCTTATCTGTAAGCCTGTTCCCGTGGCCTAGAAATTGAAGTACTACAAGCATGTGTGCCTGTGTGTCGTGGGATGGCTGAAACCCAGGTGGGAGTACTCATACTATGTGTGGACAGAAGCAAACAGGAAGCAGCTGACACCACTGCAAAACTTTCCGTGAGATGAAGGCTGGAGAACCTCTGCTCATGGAAGAGGTTTTGATTTAGGAAGAAACCACATGTTCATATTGCAAGAGAACTGCTCGGGTTTCAGTCATGAGACTGGGCCAGGTTCCAGGTCCTGCACTGGGTCACAACAACCCCAGTCAATGCTCCAGGCTTGGGGCCCTAGTGCCTGGACAGCTGCATGGCTGGACATACCTGGGGGTGTTGGTTGACAGTGGCTGAACGTGCACCAGCAGTGGCCCAGGTGGCCAAGAAGGCCACCAGCATCCTGGCTTGGATCAGCCGTGTTGTGGCCAGTGGGAGCAGGGAAGGTATCATCCCCCTGGACTTGGCACTGGTGAGGCTGCATGTCAAATCCTGGGTTCAGTTTTGGGCCCCTCACTCCTAGAAAGACATTGAGGGGCTGGAGTGCGTCCGGAGAAGGGAATGGAGCTGGGGAAGAGGCTGGAGTCCAGGGGTTCTCGGAGCAGCTGAGGGACCTGGGGCTGTTAAACCTGGAGAAAAGGAGGTTGAGGGGAGACCTCATTGCTCTCTGCAGCTCCCTGAAAGGAGGCTGTGGTGAGGTGGGGGTGCTGGTCTCTTCTCTCAAGTAACAAGCGATAGGACAAGAGGAAACAGCGTTAGTTTGCACCAGGGTGGGTTTAGAGTGGATATTGGGGAACATTTCTGTACTGAAAGAGTGGTGAATCACTGGCAGAGGCTGCCCAGGGAAGTGGTGGAATCTCCATCCCTGGAGGGGTTCAAAAAACATGCAGAGGTAGCACTTTGGGATGTGGTTTAGTAGGCACAGTGGTGTTGGGCTGGATGAGCTTAGAGGTCTTTTCCAACCTTAATGATTCTGTGAGTCTATGGTTCTATGAAGCTGAGAGGACCAGGAGTTAATAAGGGCTGGGATATGTGCATTATTTCTTTAGTAGAGCTTGGAAATACTGGAGAGAACTCCCAGGTCTCACCCTGGAAAGGAAGAGACTTCAAGGGAGAGTGATGTTGAATGGCAAATAATTTAACCTGATGTCTAAAGAGAGCCTTAAAGATGAGGCTGGGCTTGGTGGATCTGCAGGAGGTGGAGACTGAGCCTCCTGCACTGTCTGGGAAGAAAGCAGCTTGTGTGGTTCACCACAGACAGGGAAAACCTGCCTCTAACTGTCCCTGCTACCACATCCAAGCCCCTGAGTACTGAGCACAGTGGGAGGAGCTGTCTGTGTCTAGGTTTTTTCAGTCAGCAAACCATGGACACTGAAATATTAAGAACTGATTCCTGTTATTCTAGTTTTATTTTCAAATTAGTGCTTCATAGTACTCAATTATGAAGTAGCAAATCTGATTTCTTAGAAAGGCCCTTCAGCATTTGCTGGTAGTGTAGCAGTTTGTAAGCAGGCTGCCAGATAGTCATGCCTGGATAACTGTCTTCTTGTGGCTAAGCAGGAGGTGTTTTAAATGTCTTATGTGTACATGAGCTGAGGGTGCAAGGAACTAAATCAAGGGTCTGTAGCTTGCAGGAAAACCATACTACCTTGTTTGACCTTGGTTGTTGGAACTTGTTTAAATGATGATGTAATTTCAGCTCTTCTTTACAAAGCTGCTTTAGACAAATTTTTTAATCCCTTGTTTCTGCTTATTTGTTTAGCTGACTTTCATTTGTAAACCTAGGATTAAAAAAAAATCATTTTTACAGAATTATAACAGACCTGTACTTTGTCTAGTTGTTGCTTTATTTAGGATATTAATAATCCTCCCATTCCGATGCTTTGCGCTTTTAAAGCTGGTAAAATAGAGCTGGCCCTCTCTTACTAGTTTGTATTAACATAGTCCAAAAAGCTTCCATCATGGGAGAGCAAGATAAATAGTGTGGGTTGTGTATCATAGGAAAGTGTAAGCATGCAGCCTCATTTAGTGTAAAGAGGGCAGAGCTGGTGGAAGGGCTCAGAAGGAGAAGAAGGATTAAGCTAGTATTCTCAATACTGGTATTCCTGGGGGTGTGAGCTGGTAGAGGCATATCCAAGGATCTTGGAGAAAAAACACAGCTTGAATGGGTGTTCATTTAGGGAATTCTGGGCAAGAATAACATGAGTAACTACATGATTGGACAAGGAAGACTGTATCTTCAAGGATCTTCAAAAGTTAGGAATGGCCTTTGAGGCCATTTGAGGAGGACTTTGAGAGTTCCCAGTGGGCAGAGATGCCAAATCAGTAGCAAAGGCTACTGGTGTTCTGATTAAAAAGGAGATTGGAAATGTTGAAGTCTGGATTCAGAATACTGTGTTAGTTCTATCCCGTTTGACCTAGCAATGAGATGCTAGATGTGATAGAGACAAAGTTTAGAGAAGATCCATGTTCAAGATCAGCTGATTTTTTTTGAAGTGCAGAGGGAGAAGGGAGACAAAGAGGAAGCATGGAAGGAGGAGGGAGAAATCAGTTGTCTGAGTTTTGCTGGTGTCAAAATCTCCATGTGGGGTGTGTTTGCTTCCACTAATATTCTTCTGTGGGTGCCCGTCTTACAGGAACAGAGAGGCACTGATACCATCGGGGTAAAGCTTGCCTGTTAGAAGTTGGAGTGAATCCCACTTGTGCTTTGTGAGCTTCAGAGGACATTAACTTGCCTTTCTGCTACTGCTTTTCAGACATGTAGGCTCACTGAAAGGGAGAATTCACCTTTTTACCAGGCTTCAATTCTCATGTTCTATCTGCGCACCACTCATTTTGCATATAGGCTTCCACTTTTTATCCTGGAGACACAAAGGAAATGCAAGTGATGAATTGTATTTTCTATTCATAGTCTCTGATTCTGTCTCACTTTCATCCCTAGGGCTGGGAACAATGGGCCGAGGCATTGTGACTTCTCTGCTTAAGGCCAACATACCTGTGGTAGCCCTGGAACAGAACCTGGAGCATCTGAACATGGCAAGAAAAGCTGTGATGCTCCTTTTGGAGCGTGAGGCTATGAAAATGGAGCAGGGTGCCCAGATGCTGGATTTCCATAACCCTGCACGTCTCCAGTTCACTGTGGACTTTGACATGTTGCGGGATGTAGATCTCATTATTGAGGCTGTGTTTGAGAACATGGCACTGAAGAAGGAAGTATTCCACAAGCTATCAAGAATCTGCAAGCCAGAGGCCTTTCTGTGTACAAACACATCGGCCCTGAACATTGATGAAATCGCTTCTGCCACCATCCGTCCACAGCAGGTCATTGGCACCCACTTCTTCTCCCCTGCACATGTGATGAGGCTGCTAGAAATCATCTACGGCCGTCACACATCCCCCACTGCCATTGCCACGGCCATGCAGTTAGCCAAAGTGCTGAAGAAAGTTGGAGTGGTGGTAGGGAATTGTTTTGGGTTTGTTGGGAATCGAATGATGTTTCCATATGTACAACAGGCAGTTTTCCTTTTAGAGGAAGGAAGCAGACCAGAAGCTGTAGATCAGGTTCTTGAAGATTTTGGGTTTAAGATAGGACCTTTCCGAATGTCGGATCTTGCTGGGCTGGATGTGGGCTGGAGGTCTCGACAGGGCCAGGGCCTCACTGGAGCCTCACTGCCTCCTGTAACACCTGCCCGCCAGCGGCATGGCCATCGCTACAGCCCGCTGCCTGATCTTCTGTGTGAGAATGGCAGGTTCGGCCAGAAAACTGGAAAAGGCTGGTATCAGTATGAGAAGGCTGGAGGCAGGACAGCCAAGCCAGATCCGTGGCTTCACAACTTCTTGACCCAGTACAGAAACACTCATCACATCAAGACCCGCTTGATAGATCAGGAGGAAATCCTGGAGCGGTGTTTGTTTTCCCTCATCAATGAAGGGTTTGCCATCCTGGCTGAGGGAATAGCATCAGGCCCAGAACACCTGGATGTGATTTACGTCAATGGCTATGGGTGGCCAAAGCACAAGGGTGGCCCTATGTTCTATGCTTCCACTGTTGGGCTCCCTCGCGTCCTGGCTAAGCTGCAGGAATACTCTGAGGCCCACCCTGATGTTCCTGGGCTACAGCCCAGTGCCTTTCTGAAAAAGCTGGTAGCTATGGGGAACCCTCCGCTCAAAGAGTGGATGTCCTGTGTCAGCCGGCAGAGCCACAAGCTGTGATTTCGCTGATGCCTGCTATATAAGTTCATTGGAAGCTGATCTCATGAAACAGGTGCTGTAATTGCAGTCTTTTCCAATCAAAACCAAAGTCACTCACCTTTCTGGGCCTTTGCAGAGAATAACTCTGGCCGATGATTATCTGGGTCTCCCTCTTGCTGCAGGTAATCTCTGCCATCACCCACCCTTCCCATGACCAGCCTTACCCAACTGCTTTGTGCATTGCTGTGTAAAGACCCCTCTCATTTTGCTCTGCCTTCAGGTCTTCACAGCTGTACATCTCTTCCAGTCTCTCTTTGTGGAAGGGAGGGAGCATCCACAGACCCACAAAGCAGATCGGGGTAGGACGCAAGAGAGAGATGGTCACAGTTCTCTCGAGACTGACTGGATCTACCAGATCCTGCCTTACATCTTTTTCCTAGTTTGTTCAGGCTTTTCCTGTGCAGCCCGCCTCCACTGGATTTCCCGGCTCTCCCAGAGCTGGAGCCTGCTCCCTTCGTGCTGCCTGGGAAGAGGTGGCATGAGGGGCACAGCACCTTTCAGAGATGAAGTCAAATGAATTGGAGAGAGCAGGTTTGAGCAGAGAGCAGGGGCAGGGCTGGTTCCGTCCCTCCTCGCAGCCGCAAAGGAGATCTGATAAATGACAGGAAAGCCACAAACACTTTGACTCAACTAACCTGCCTGGTGGGTTTGCCTCCTTACTGGCCTTCTGCATCCAGGCTCTGCCGTCCATTATCATTATCCCCACACAGCTTTGTCCGAGCAGAAACATCTTCTGACATCTGGGAAGCATGGATATATGTTGCCATAACTCCCCTGCCTACAGCTTAGGATGCTCTAATTGATCAGATAGAAGCCTGGCCTGGCACTTAGTGGTTTTCACATGGTCAGAGGGCACATTGAGAAGCACACATCTCAAGAGCTGTGTAGGCTGGAATGTTGCTGCAGGCACAGAGGGAGCAGGTAGTTCTCTACCACAGAGCTGAGAGAATGAGCCAAATCTGCTCCCGGTTGAATGCTTTGGGACAGTCTTTCATTTCTTGTGTCTAGTGAATATATCTTCCAGTCTGGTGTGGGGAATAGATTGGTCTGGATCTCCTGTCAAGAAGATTATCATTGGATGTCTAGCTTTTGTTTTTAATTTTAATAAAAGTGCTTGGATGTCTAATGACAGATTGCATGATTGCATATGAAAAAGCAGAAAAAGGAAAACATACTTGTTCTTTCTTTATACATAGCTCCATCTCTTCTCTACATAGTGGAATTAGATAATTTTTCTGTTTGTGGAGGATTTTGTGTTTGAAAAGGAGGCAAAACAAAGGCAAGTAAGCCTTGAAGAGTGATTCAGAAAACTCAGTTTCCAGTGCAATATATACTTATATTTTCTTATATATACTTATATTTGCCCTTTATCTGCCCCCATCCTTCAGTGGGTGAGGGTGCAAAACTGAGGGCTGGAAACCTCTCAGAAGCCACAAGCTACCCAAGTGCCTGCTTCCAGAAATGTTTTTTCTCCAGGAGCAGAGAAGGAGCTAACTCTAGGCCCAGCAAACCTCTGCAGTTTCTCCCGAATCACTGTGTGGCACAGCTGAGAGCAATCCAGCTTTTGCTGAAAGGTGAGGTACGGCTCCCATGCGAGCAGGCTCCGCGTGACGTGTTACACAACAGCACTAGCTGGTGCTGGCGGCTGTCATGTCATCTGGCAGGACAGCTCTGGACACGATGCACTTCCCAGGCTAACATCCCTGCTCCTGCACCTCCTGCCGTGGTGTTCACCCACACTGGAGCTGAGTTGGGAAAGAGCAATTCCCGTGCAGTGGGAGCAGGCTGCAGAGGAAAGAGCATGCCCTTCCTCTGCAGAAGAGATACTGGTCTCAGAATACTGAGACCCACTAGGTCCATCCTGTGCCCAAAATGCCTCTCCTCATGTACAGTCTTCTTGTGCTGGTGTATTTGATGTGCCCATTCACCTTCTCATCTCCCCTCATGGAGATTTCTGAGAACAGAGGCTGCACACATGAGTAATGTCTCTCCTGACAGAAGCTCATTTGTAAATTCCTATCGACCAGAGCAGCGTGGCATTGATCTGTCTGCTTTACATCCTAGCCAGCCATCGGTGACATTGCTGCTGCTGAGAGGTTGCATTCCCAGCTCCGAGAGGCTGGCAGGAGCATGTGGGAGTCCCTGCCTCCCAACTGCTCTGCTCCTGGCAGGGTGAGAGCACGCCCAAGGGCAGCTGCAGCTCTCCAGTCCTCAGCGCTGCAGGGCAGTGGCCCGCACTTGGCAGCAGGATTCAGAGCACTTAAGAGTCTACCAACATGAAAGCTAATTGGAAAGCACCAACCTGCTCTCTGAGCCCCTGCAGTAAATTATTAAAATAACAGCTTTGTAAAGTCCCAGATCAGCTCAAATATGCAGTGGTACCAGAAATATGCCCATGAATGAGATCTTTCTTATTTAACAAGGAGAGAGCATGGCCCCACACAGAGGAGAACTTGGTAACCACTTGGTACAGGATTAGTTTTCCCACCTGTCTTTTTAAACCATCTCACTCTTTCACTTAGTGAGAAAATATCTGTTCAGAATGTTTTCCATGTAAAACCATCCCTACTGGTGAGGAACATCCCTGGCTCTGTTCACTTGTTGCAAGTCTGACCATTCCAAGCTATGTGAGTGTGAGCTAGGGTTGTACAGTTCTCCAGCACAGTGGGGCCTTGGTGACACATGTTGCAAGCTGGGTCCTGTCCATCCTTAATCTTTGGGCCCCGCTTCTCCTTACATGTGAGCGTCTGGCTGCAGATCTATGCTTTCCACACAGTGGGGATGCTTGCTCTCAGTGCTGAGGATATTCAGTTTCAGCCCTGTGAGTACCGTGGTCTCTTGCATGCAGCTTGCAGGATTGTTAGATGTCTTTAATTAAGTCGGTGAACTTTGCCAGTGCAGCAGATGCCTCCATTAACTGCTCAGCCACAGGCATTTTGCAAAACAGTAAAGAATGGGAGTGCACCAAAGGAGAGAATTGCTTTAGCTTTGATCAGCATCCCCTGCAGCACTGGGCCTTCAAAGGCAGTCAAGAGAGCTCCCTGCCTCCTGGCAAGTGCTGTCCTGCAGCGCATGGCTGAATTGGATGGGGCGCTTGGGTCTTGTCAGAGACACCTACACCGTTTTTGTAACCCGCGGTTCACCCTCCTTCATTCTATTTCTTTTGAACAGAAAGGGATCTTGCAGCCCAGGCTGGGTCTGAGAGCAGCTCCGAGGTGAAGCAGCGGTGGAGAGGGAGGGCTGTGTGCCATTATATTGAGGAGGCAGTGGGGCTCTCTCGGGAGCTGAGCTGCATCCCTCACTTGCTGCTGGTGGGCTCCGGGGAACAGGAGGACAACAGGACAGTGTTAAAGAAATACCTGATTTTGCAGTCGGTTCCTTCTCTGCTTGCAAACAGCAGAGCAAGGTCCTGAAGGTTTGCAGATATCAGTGGGATTTTGGCAAAACAAAGGCAAGTAAGCCTTGAAGAGTGATTCAGAAAACTCAGTTTCCAGTGCAATTAACCCTGGAGGCATTTAAAATCTGCCGGTTGTGAAACTTCGTCCATCTGGATGACCAGTGCCAAGGAAGACTCAAAGTCCCCTGCCCAGTTAGGCTGAGTTTAATGGGTCCCATCCCTGAGGCATAGTGTAAACCTCCCTGCCACCCTCAGCCAGCCCCGATTGCTTCTGTCTCAGCGATCAAAACCAGCTCCAGAAAAATCCCTTCAGCCTGGTGGAAGCTCTTCCTCAAGTCATGGTAACCAGCCTGCTGAGAGGGGCTGCAGCCCTTGCACATCCCAAGGCATAAGCTGGGACATAGCTGCTGTGTGTCAGCGCTTGCCGGGCACTGGGAGGGAGTGAAAGACTCGCTGGGCTCCTGGAAGGGCTGGAAGAGCAGCAGCAGAACAGGTATGTGCTGACTGTTCATGTGCATGGCATTGAAAGTCATGTGTGCTGGGTGAGCGTTCAGCTCTCCTGCTCTGGCATCCAGGCATCAGTCCGCCAGGCAAACTGCTCATTCCCACTCCCAGCAATGTGGGAGGGTTCTATTCAGAGGGGACCAGCAGGACCATTTTGTGCAGCTTCCATCATAACCCAGGCCACAGGCTTCCCCCAAGGAGCCCCACACTGCCCTGCTGGTTGAACGCTGTCCTGGAATGCCTTTGCTTTGGGGGAAGCATGGGGGGGGTGGTGGTGCAGGTGGGGAGTATTGCGTAAATGCCTATGGCAAAAGGGTCTGCAGCCTGAGCCAAGGCCAGAATAGTGCTCAGGTAGAAGCTGCTCACCTGTACCTGTGGGTTTCGTGGGTCTCAGGTGTAAGCCTGGATCAGCACTGGTGCAAGCAGTGAAACATCCCAGGGCCAGCAGCACTGCAGGGAGAATGGAAGACAAAGTTTATGTGTTTCTAAAATCACCATGTGCTTGGAAAGAAATTATTTTCCTGATTAGATGACCTGAGAGTAAGAAGCACGAGGAGTAAAACACCAAACTGCCTGTGCCAGGGGCAAGCAGCTCAGTCTCCTGCTCCATCAGCTCTGGCACTGCAAGGGGTGATCTGCACCCACCAGGTCCTTAAAACAGCCAATAGCCATGTACTCAGAGCGCCCGAGATCCCTGGTTATCCAGTCTGCTTGCATCTTCCTCCCACTCCTGGGGGGGCTGCCATCGGGATGCAAGGGTGCCTGGATTTGAGGAGCTCCACAGGAAATGAGGGTAAATGGTTGGGGAGGTGGCCTGGCTTAGCCAGGACCACTGGCTGCTCACACCCAACTGCTGCTGCTGCTGCCAGGTGCCTTTGTGGAATTACAGAATGGTTTGGATCAGAAGGGACCTCAAAGCCCATCCAGTTCCAACCCCCCTGCCATAGGCAGGGACACCTCCCACTGGATCAGGGGGCTCCAAGCCCCACCCAACCTGGCCTTGAACACCTCCAGGGTTGGGGCAGGCATGACTTCTCTGGGCAACCTGGGCCAGGGCCTCCCCACCCTCACAGGAAAACATTTCTTCCTAAGAGCTCATCTCAATCTCTCCTCTTACAGCTGAAAACCTTTCCCCCTCGCCCTATCCCTGCTCTCCTTGATCAAAAGCCGCTCCCCAGCTTTCTTGGAGCCCCTTTCAGTACTGAGAGGCTCCTCTAAGGTCTCCCTGGAGCCTTCTCTTCTCCAGGCTGAACAACCCCAACTCAGCCTGTACGGGAGGTGCTCCAGCCCTCGGATCATCTCCGTGGCCTCCTCTGGACCCGCTCCAACAGCCCAATGTCCTTCAGAACTGGACGCACGTCTCCAATCCAGCCCCGCAACGGGTTCAAACGAGCGATCGGTCCCGCGGCTTCGGGTGGGGCGGGCGGTGCCGGGGGGCGGTGGCCGGGGCGGGGCGGGCGAGCAGGCGCTCCCTGCCCGTGGCGCTGGGCGGGCGGGCGCTCCCCGCTGCGGCTCGGCGCCTTCTCCTCCTCCTCCATCTCCTCCTCCTCCACTACCACCACCACCTCCTCCTCCTCCTGGCCGCTGCGGCGCGGGGGCTGCGGGCGGAGCGGCGGCGCCATGAGCGGGGCGGCGGCGGCCAAGAGCGAGAAACTGGACGAGGCTCAGGCGCTGGCCCGCAGCTGCGCGGGCAGACCCGACTTCCAGCCCTGCGACGGGCTGTCCCTCTGCGCCACGCACAGCCACGGCCGCTGCTTCCGCCTGCACTGGTGCTGCCACCTGGGATGGTGCCACTGTGAGTGAGCGGCCGGGAGGGCGGGCGGGTGGCGGGCGCGGCCCCGAGGGTCCCCGCGCGCCCCGGCGGTGCCCGCCGCTGCCCCAGCGGTCCCGGCCCCAGCGGTCCCGGCGGTGCCCGCGCTGCCCCAGCCGTCCCGGCGGTGCCCGCGCTGCCCTAACTGCCCGCGCTGCCCCAGCGGTCCCGGCCCCAACCGTCCCGGCGGTGCCCGCGCTGCCCCAGCCGCCCGCGCTGTCTCAGCGGTCCCGGCGGTGCCCGCGCTGCCCCAGCGGTCCCGGCCCCGGCGGTGCCCGCGCTGCCTCAATGGCCCCAGCACTGCCCCAACCGGCCCGGCTGCCCCAGGCTCCCTGGCTGCCCCTTTCGCCCCGGCCGTTGGCCGCGCGCCGCTTCAGCGCCCCAACCACCCCGTCCCGCGGCCGTGGGACCCCCCCGAACTTCGGGGCTGCTTCTGGAGAGGGGAGGTTTGAGACACCGGTGGGGCTGGAGGAGCGTTGTCTCAGGGTTCGGTGTCCCAGCACCCTGATGACAGCCGAGGTGAGGTGCCCGCGGGCTCCCCACCCGCGTCCTCCTTGCCGGGAGCGCCCGCCAGCTGCTTGGCTCCCGGTTCTAATCGTTGGCTTTTGCAGGCGTTCCTTACGGCTTATATCCTGTGAGTAGAAAATTTGTTGCTTTAGGATATGTGTAGCAGATCTGTGGCATATCGGAGCAGGCACTGCTCTCAGATATACACCCAGTTACTGTGTCAAAATCCAATGTTGATCCAACTCTATTGAAAAGGCGCCCGAAGACTTTTGATATCTGTATTTAGGATGCTGACGTGTGTAATCACTGAGGCTGGGACTGCACCGTAGATGTCCAAACACAGTCTGATGAATAATTAATCACATAGAGCCTCGTTGAGCCTTGTTGAGCAAGCTTTTAAAACAGTGCATCGGGGTGAGGTTGGGGGGTGGCGATGGAGCTGGGTACTCGGGGAGAGTCGCCTTCTAGAGGGCTTAAAGCCTAGATGGTCAGGGTTTAAGTGGGATCCTGATGTAAGGGCTGCTGGGTACAGCTGAAGATGTCCCTTGAGCCATGGCATCCCTTTCTCCTTTGAAGACAGTCACCATCTCTCCTTGTAGTTTAATCCTATGTGGTTTCCCCCTCACACACACTTCGTACAAATTTTGCTTAATGGGGAGAAGGGCCTGCCTAAAAGCCAGCTTTTATTTGGGTGGGAGCATCTATTTGGATTAAAAGCAGATTTGGGGAATTTTGCCTTGATTTGGGATTTGTTTGAAATCAGTTCAGAACAATATGGTTTTTTCTCTCTGTACCCCAAAGTAAGTGCTGTGCAGTGGCACAACGGGCTAAGTGAGGGGTCTCCTAGGTGCCTGCTGTGTTGGGACAGGGGTGTCTTGTTGGCACTTCATCAAAGGCACAAAGGCCCTGGAGTTACGACCTAGATATACTGTTATTTTCCAAAATGTCTTTGGTCTTAGTTATTAGTGGTTACCATTGAGATATATGAGCTTATAAGCACTCTGGAGGGCAGGAATAGAGCTGAAAATGGCGTTTATAAGCTAGAGGTATTACCCGAAGTCAGCTGGGATCATCCTGGGAAGGGGAAGTCAAATGCAGAGCTGGAAACACCTGGAGATAGAACATTGCAGAGATGGATCTGGGGATTAAGATGGCTCGCAGACTGTGTGTCAGCAGCAGGTGGCTTTTCTGGTAGAAAATCCAAAACCAGAACCCGAGCTTTCGCTTGGGGATGCATTAACAGGAGCACTGCGAGTGTGCAATTTAATTAGTCTCTTCAGCTCAGTGATGATGAAACCAGAATGATGGCTTAGCTTTCAGCATTGCACTTTAGGAGAATTGGGAAGGTTCTGTAGGGAATTGGTGAGTTTCTGTAGGAGATCACAGTGATCAGCTCAGAAAATCTGATTTACAAGGGGGTGCAAAAGCACAGGGATTGCTTGGGCTGTCAAAGATTGATGGGAGGAGGGGAGCTGAGTTTTATGAAGTGTAAAGGTAGCCTTGCAAAGAAAGCTGTGTTCTAGTCCTTCTCCACACAGACTTGGGAGATAACCCATTACCACTAATCATGGCATGGAAAGCTTAGGTTTGGATATTAGAAAGCATTTTAACTAGGAAGAGAGACATGAAGTGAGCTAGCAGTACTTAAAAAGATGAGGCATCACGGTCCTTGAAATCTTTTAAGGAAGGCTTGTCCTGGTGTCTCTTACAAGTTACGTGGAGTTGATGCTGTCTTGGAAGGACTTGAGATCCATCCTTTAGCTTCCTTATGGCAATCATAAGATTTAACAATAATTATTTGCAACAAGTACAGACTTTCTTCTTAATTCCTCCTTTACAGCTGAAAAAACTTTGAGATACGTTTTCCCATGAAGCTATGATGTTAAATGAAGGAAGTCACATACCTCATTTTCTTGTTTAGTCTTCTGAAAGCCTTGAAGAAGCGTGCTCATTTCTTGCCCCCTTATTTCCTAATGCAAATTTCAGAGCTGAGGATCCCTCTGTATCCTGCTTCTGCAGAATGAGTTGAATTGGACTTAAAAGGGGTAAGAATGAGGCCTATAATGGAAAATTGTATAGAGGTCAGAGATGTAATTAAACAGTGTTGGGAGTTATCTTCCGCAAATGCAGTGCTGTAATACTGACTCGGGAATCCTCAGAGGGTTCTTAAAAGTAGCTTTCTGTGACTCTTAAGAGCCCGATACAGGGTACAGGAAGCTCTCCATCAATTAAAATGGCCTTTGAAGTATTATTTTCTATCAGCGTCCAAGGTCCCGGAGAACTTGGCTGAAGTGCACTTACACTGAAAAATGACAAAAACTCACCACCACTACAGTGAGTAGGTTGTCTCCTTGTGTGTATTCAGGATCACATCTGCTTACTTCAGTGACAGAAGCAATTTAGCGTTGCAGAGCTGCATGGCTATAGAAGTAATAATTGAGAAAGAACCTAGTCTGAATTGCTCAAAGCCATTTTTGTTGGCACACTCTGAAGTGAACAGTACTTTAAGCGCTCTCTTTATCTCCGATGTTTCTCTGTCTGTAAAATGGCAATAATAGGTGGCAGGTGAGATCACAGACACTGTTTAGCGTATCTAAACAGCTTTGAGAACCTCAAGTGCTGTGGGTATCTTTATGACTTTTAAACTTAGGAGTTTATTTTGGGTCATTTTCAGTCTGTTTTAGGCTTGGTGGGGAGCAGATTTCCCTCTGAGATGGGAGGTGGTCGTAGTGTGCCCCTGTGCGTGCCTGGGGATCTCTGAACCCAAGTAAAACCTCCATTTCCCCTGTGCTTGTCCCATGACACATTTCTTTGCTTGCTCGGCACCCTTTCTATCTATCCCTGTGTGCTTTCCCCTTGCCAGGATGACAGCCCCCTCCTCGCCTTCCTCCCCTCTGTCAGCCTTGTGGGATTTTCTTTATTAGAAAGGTTGAGAGCTTTAAATTACTCAGATCAAATTTTCCAGAGTAAGAGAGAACCTGCAACAGAGGCAGGTCTGCAGCAAGGTGTCTGCCTTCCTTTCCTCGCCTCTGGATTTCCACTGCGGCTCTGATTTGCACTGATGCTGTCTGTGAGACTGCTGGCTGTGTGCTGGTACCTGCTGCTGTCAGAAGGGATCAGATCCTTGGGCTTATATTTGTCCTGACAGCAGGACTTTGACTGTGTTTTGCTAATTTTACTTCCTAAGGATTAGCTCACCAGAGAAAGCATCACACTTGGTACAATTACAAGATTGGCTTCATCCCTGGGCAACACAAAAATAGGGTTTTCTATTGCAACTGTGTTCATTTTTTTATCTGAATGTTTTGCATTATGTTAAACTCCTTGCAAAACTCTCTGTATGTTATGTTGTAGTTACCAAAATATGTTATGAATAAGGGTATGGCAATACTTGTTTCACAGCAGTTGTATCGATATAAGGTAACTATGCTACCTTGTATTATCCTTTCTGTGATTTGGGTTTTTTTTTTTGCCCTGGTTCAGCGTCAAAAAAGCAGGCTTTTAGTTACTTAAAGCAGCTTGCATATCTTATATCGAAAAATTGATGTGACAAATAAATTTCAGTTCCATCACTTTTGTGAGATTTAGCTGTTTGGACTGTTCACAAGAAAACAAACTGTACAAGGTGAAAGCAGTGAGGTCTCCTTTGGGTGGTCAGAAAGAGAAAACAGTTGCTAGGCTCAGACACATAAAAGGATTGTGTGACAGGATAGGTTTTAAAAAGCATCAGTGCTCCCTCAGCCTTATGTTTTGCTAAGTGGTGTAGAACATTTGCAGGTGTGCCTTGAAATAGCTTCATGCTCCCCGGTGTGCATCACGTCATTACGGGACTGTGATGCCCTGGGTTTAGATCCAGACCTGACAGTTTCTGCATAAGGTCATGCAAGTTTGGCCAGAAACCCAAGGAACTCGTTCCTTGGCCAGGAGAAGAAAATGGGGTTTTATGACGGGTCGTTTTGGGGAGGACTTCCCTAATTTTGGCCGTGCCTGCACATATTCTGGGAACCGCAGAATCCAAATATATTTTCTTTTTCATCTCCCTGATAAAGAGGGAGACCAGTGTTTCTCTTTGCTCTTGGAGCAAGCTCCCTCATTCCGCATTGTGTCTGTTTTGTGGGCATCTGCAGGTGCCCCAGTGGTGGCCCAGAGAGGCTTTGGCTCTGCGCTCGGACTCTGCTGTGTGCTTGGGCAGTGAGAGGTCATCATCCATCTCCCATAGCTGCTGCCAGGGAAGGAAGCAAATCCCTACAGTCACCACGCCTGGCTCAGAGCAGATACTTGTACCAGTGGTTTTATTTGGCAACATTTAAAAATAAAAACATTTATTTTCTGTCGCACAAACCTGGTGAAAGCTCTCTGTTGAGGCCAGCCTTGACTATTTCTCCTCCAGAGAGAGATGTGGTGGTGTGTGTCACATTGCATCTCTGACCTGTCCTCTGGCAGTGTACACACCCTGGCTCCAGGTGCTGGTATTTTCCCTGGCTCCATAGTGCTGTGTGCAGCATATAAGTAGCTCTGTGCACATATGCAGCATCTCCATGGAGTCTCTCCCCAGCTCTCGAGTGACAGAAGCTATCAGCAGGGGCTCTGACAGTCTTTGAAGCCCGTGTAATTATTCAGACCCCAGTCTGCCTGCGGGAACTGTAAGCAGGGAATCAGCAAGGCAGCCTTTCTTTCCTGTTACAGACTGCTGGTAAGCAAGCTAAAATGGTTATTGAAGGTATGCAAGTGCACCATGACAGGGCTTGGGGGTTTACAGAGGAGGTCTCCTTAGTAGAGAAGTGGCTGCAGCCCTGGAGGGGATCCCAAAACAAGCTCTGGGGTGCTTTGCAGCATTGTGTACATTGTAGATCTCCAAAAGCCTTGCCTTTGTTCTAGTGGGGGTTCTTTGTATTGTTTTTTGGTGGCTACGAAACTCTTTGCCATGTGCAAGAGGGAGCAAAAGGGCAGTAGTGTACCTGTCCTTTACGTGTCTCTTGAGTTAGGCCAGGGGTGTCAAACCGCTGGCTCCTGCCGCTCTCCTGCTCCCGCAGCGTAACGCGCGTCACTCGCTGGCAGGAGCACAGGGACAAGGAGCTCAGCATTGCCAATGGGGAGAAACAAGGTGCTGGGCTGCATAAAACAGGGTGGAAGGTGCGGGATGTGAGTTTGACATAACTGAGTGGGGCTCTGTCTGCGAGAGGTGGTGTAGACTGGAGCTGACCGGAAGGAGCCATCTGGGCATTAGTGATGGCAGCTTGAATTCCCAGCAGTGCAGCTCCACAGGGCAAAACGTGTCCTGAGGATTGAGTTCTTGGATAAACATGAAAAGGGAGTTGTAGCATGCTTATTTTTTAAATTCTGAGACTGAATATTTGGAGTATCTCATACATTACTCCTTGTGGAAAATTAAGCAGGAAGGGAATAGTGGGGCTAGGAACACTGGGACTGGGTGTTCTCTGAAAATGCAGCTTGTCTTGGTGGGAGGATGATTACAAATCTGAGAAGTAGTAGTCATTTTTCATTTGCTTTTTTTGTGATAAGGATTTGATCCAGTGTAGGTCTGTGTCTCTGGACAAACTGTGTGTGCACAAGCAAGGCATTATGCAGAGTGCCAGGCAAGAGCTGTAGAAAGGTGGATTTTTCAGCTTGTGATGGGAAAACACTTTTAATGAGGATTTGCTGCCTGTGGCTATGCAAGATCTTCTCTTCACCTGTATTTTGAAGAGCTGTGATACTCCAGCTTCATTTCACTAAGCTGTACACAATGAAGGAAAGAATGTCAGCTTAATGTGTTCTGAAGTGTAACTCTAAAGGAAAACACTTATCCTCTGGTTTTTATGGGTGCCCCGTTCTGAACCTGGATTGCATTTTGTTGCTCTGGTTTTAGTTATAATCCCTCAGTCACAGTATGAGTGTACTATTGATGCTGTATCTCAGAAAGAGAACCCATATGTGTAGACTCATCAAACCCTGTGAGAGCATCAGCACATCAAACCCTGTGAAAGAACCTGCTGGCATTCTTTTTGAAATCCTTACTGTAATGCAGAGTTACGTTTACAGACACCGTACTTCTTTCTCCAAAAGCCTTAAGAAAAAGGGGCCTTGTGTACCAAAATGCTTTCCCAGCCCAAAACTCGTTTGTCATGTGTGTCTGTAAGGCTGTGTTTCCTGATCTGTCCATCCATCTCAGGAACATGACTGAATTTCTGCTTGCCTAGAACTCGATGATCTGCTGGTAAGAGCCTCTGAGCTATGGGTAAGTGAAACCCCTCCTCTGGAGCTGTGTGAAGGGTTAACCTGCTCTTTTCATGAAGCCTGAAACCACAGGGCTGTGGATATTTCCTCCTGGAAGCAAGTGCTTCCAAGGGTTCATTGGCATGGTGTCCCGTCAGCTTTTGGCAGGGATGTCTGTGGTTTCTGGACATTCTGAACAGCTTTGGTGAAGGCTGAGCCTCTGCTTTGCTCAGAGGGCTTTGTTCTGGTAAAAGGCTTTGGGCACTTTGCTCACTGCAGAGTAACAGCTGAAAGATAAAGCTGGTACTGGAGTGCTGTGCTGTGGCAAGCGTGTTGCTTCCTTCCTGGCCCCCGCAGGTGAGGAAATGTTTGCCTGTTTGTTTCTCTGAGCATGCCTAAATGCAGCAGTGTGTGACTGCAATGTCTTCTGACACATTATCCTTACTCTTGTGGTTGCTGATGGTTGCTTCATGTGTCTTCTGCTGCAGCCCGTGGTCATATCCTGTGTTGCTCTGTGGGTCATGAGATGGGAATCTTCATGCTTTCCACCTGCAGGTCTGCAGAGCTGACTGTGTGCTCAGGTTTGCTGGTAATGCTGAAGAGGGCTTTCAAGTACTTGGCACAGGACCTCAGATTTCCTGGCAGCACCTGTGTACCCTCGAAGAATATGTTTTTGTGCTGCTCATGTTGGTAGAACCGGCAGAGCTGGGCTTGTAGAGAATGGACAGCTTGGGTGTTTTTATGTAATGGCTCTCAATTTAACCAACGTTGCCTTACGCTTCATGACTCACTTCAAGACTTGGTAACTTAGTTCTGCACATTTTTGTTTCTCTAAAGGACAAAAAGCGAAATGCTTTACTCATAAACATTGTAAGATGTTCCAAAATGACAGCTGTGACAGTGTGGGCTTAGCTGTTGGGGGATGGCACAAGCTTGTTCTAATGTAAGAAGCTGGTTGGCAGTAGACTGGATCCCAGGTAGTGGAATATATATATGTGTATATCTTTCTCTCTGCATATAAAATGACCCTGTTGTAGTGTGTTCTTGTTTTATTCCAGCACCTTCATGACTTTTTCTGTCCACAAGATACAGAGTGTGTTTTCGTAATGGCTTTGATTCTTCCACTAATCAATTTTTATGTAGTGACTGATCACAGAATTCAAGAAGTGCAGTTGGTGCAATTCAGAGATGTATATTCACGTAGATGGAAGTAAAAAACCTACTGGGAAAGTAAAATCTGATTGCTTGGCAACTGGGCCTTGTTTTTATTATACCCATGCTTTAATTTAGGCAACATAACAGTTGGAATTTATATATAACCTATGTTGTAAAACAATTTCAACAAGAGGCATGCATTTGTATTCTTGTTCTCACTGGTGGCTGCGGAGCTTGAAAGCCCACACGTGTGCTCTCAGAACTGCTTGTTTGGCTTGTGTACCCGGACCCAAAGCCTTTTCCGTGCTGTGCCAGGGAGGACATGCTCTGCTGCTGTCCCTCTCGCTGTTCCAGGCATGGTGCCGGTGCTAAGCACACCTGCAGACGTTTCAGACAGAGTGCTTAGCTGCTTTGTGCTGTGTAGCTGCCTGTGGTGTTTGGATTTCAGTGCTTTGCTGACCCTGAGCCGCATTCCAGGTGTTTGCACTCATTCACAGGTGCCGCTTGTCCCTGGTGAAAGGCTTGGCTACCATCAGGTGTGCCAGGGTGGAGTGGCGAGCTCTTGCAGCCTTCCCACAGTCCACCAGCAGGAGCCCATCTGTAGGCAGGGTGGGCAGAAGGATACGCTTGCCTTTTCCTTTGGTTTTCTCACTCTCTGCAACCAGACTGAGGGCAATGCTTTTACTTCTCTGCCAGCATTCGCTTACCGTGTCACATCAGCAAGTGCTGAGTTTGTTCCCACTTGTCTGGCTGCCCTGGGCAGTTTGCCCACGGCAGCACTGTGTGCAGTGGTGGCCCACCTCCTCCACCTCCACGGCTGGTCCCCGATCTTCTGTGTTTCCATGCAGAGCATTGCTGGATCCAACCCTGCTCTGAGGGAAGGGCTGGTACCCAGACTTGTGGACATAAGCTCTGGGTGGTGACGTATTTTGGGCATAGGCAGGGTGAGCAATCCTTAAATTCTCCAGGAATGGGTTCTGTAGAGGCTTGTAATAGAAATACAAAGATTGTCTTGAATGAAATATGACTGGGAATATGGGTTGTCAGGCACCAGAACCTGGGATGAGGGTTAAAAGGATGGCCTGTATTGACAATAAGGACTCTGTTCCCAGCAATGACATTGAAGAATGTGTTGTTTGTCAAGCCCAGAAGGCCTGTGCTCTGGTAAGGCCACAGCACAGATGACTTGTCAGCAGGAGACCCTGTGCTCTGGCAGGGGGAAGGGAGCAGTGCAGGTATGGCACAGCACAGCACATATGCTGTTGTTTCTCCTGTCAGCCCACCAGGAAAACAGGCAGTGGCCGTGAAGAGGCATCTATCCCAAGCTACAAATCCAGCCTCCTGCCTCAGTTGTCTGTCCAGGCTGTCTCCTGGGGGTGCAGAGTGCAGTCTTTCTGGCATGCTACAATCCTTTGGAGAGGGCTTTCCCTTCAAGAACTTGTAAGCTGTTCTGTTCTTTGAGAATTCACGGGAAAATGTTCCCATTGCACACAGGGGCTCATGTGTGCCTCTGCCTCCAGCACGTTCTAGGCACCTCGAAGACAACTGTAACCTGTCCCTCTGGTGCCTGTGGTTTCTCTAGAACCAGGAATGCCTCCGTTTTCTGTGTAGCTTCTGATACTGGTCTGTGCTTATCCTCCTTTGTTACCATATCAGCACACTGACTGGCTGCGTGAAAATGATGGGATGCGGAATCTTGAGCAGATGGTGCACAGGGATGGCTGTGTAGAATAAATATTTAGCACTAAGCCATTTTTTGCCTTTTTCTGTACTGAATTTAAAAAATAGCTACCATAACTTGGGGGTAAGATTTTTGGGGCAATGTGCAAAGAGTAGCTGTTCTCTCCTTTGAGTAAAAGGATGCTGGAAGGCAGATGCCCTTGGGTGCAGAGCTTGGGTTGTGATGGCCAGTGTGTAGCTGCTGTGCTCGTGGTAAGCAGTGCTTGTGGAGGTAACAGACTGTCTCTATGCTTTTCATGCCTGCACTGCCCTGCATGCATGTTCTCATAGCCCAGTGTGGGGCTGTGCTGGGGCTGCAGTGAGTGGTACCTGCTCCTTTGCAAACACACGCGGGTGCACATCGCTCTTCAGCACTTTTTTGGGTGTCAATGTTCTGTTCCCTTACAATGGGTAGGGAGCAAATATGGCCCCTTTAACAGGGTTTATGGTTGCAGAAAACATTGCTCAAGCTCTCAGTGTTTCTTTTTCTCTAAGTCTGGTAAATCCACGTAAGAAAGGAAAGGGAAGGAGAGAGCAGGGCTGATAGAAGGAATCTCCAGGGTCTGATTGCAGTTAAGAGTTACCTGCTCTTAAGTGATGCATGCAGAGAACCCTGAAAGGCTTACACAGCTCACAGCATGTACTGTCATGATACTTTTTGTATTTAAAACAGATCAAGACAATAGGGTATTAAAATGCAAATTTGTTGAAGAAAAACTTTCTGATATTCTTTTCCCCCCTCTTCCTTGACAAGCTTATGGCTCATCAAGTGAAGGGCTGTCACAGCTGTTTCTGCTACATAGCTATGAGAGGGAAACCTCTCCTTCATGTGAGAGCTGGCACATGGACAAAGTTGCTGCTGGGGAGCCACTGCAGACACATCGCTAGACTGGTTCTTCTCTGTGCTTTGAGGAGGTTGGGAATGAGATGGATTTGTTTGTGCTCTGATGAAGGTGCTTCTGTGAGAAGGTGCTGTTCATAAGGATACACTTCTGCCTGCTCACGTTTCCTGGATTTCTGGACTGCTGAGGTCCTGTTGCAAGACTTTCTTTTCTGGTGGTGTTGGGTAACTGATGGTCCTTTCCAGAGGTGGCACGTGCCCTTGGAGTCGCTTACTGTGCCCTCTGACTGTGCCTGTAATACTGGAAATGTGCTGGATGCTCTATTGGCATGCCCAGCATTAGAAATCTGTTTGAACAATCTCAGTGCTTTTTCGAAGTGTTTTGGAAGAATTGCAGGGCGAAAGTATCATTTGTGTGAAGGTGTTGCTTATCTTCATATATGGGTTTCCTTCAGCGAAAACAAGCATTTTAGTTATGCATCATTATAACCACCAACAGCACCAATCAGCTGGAGCTTGTACTGTAAAGCTGACAGTGCCTCAGAGTCCTGAAATAGTTTTCTTTTCCTCTGGTGGCTTATTCCATGTCTCACATTCCTGACACAGCCCATGGTGTTTTGCTAAGGTACGACATGATTATTCTGTATGATACAAAGAAGTGGAAACTGGCTTATTTCACACGTGCCATCTGCAAACGTGCTCCAAGTTTCTCCTTCCATTTGTTCTCGCCCCTCTGTAAAGCTATTACTGTGCTCTAAGGGAAGAGTTATTTGAAGCTATTCTAGACCTTACTGAATATTTATGGTTAGGCCAATCTTTGTTTGCAAAGGTTTGTCCCAGTTGTAACTGGAGAAAGGAGGAGGAGGCCAGGGGCAATCACTTTGTTCGCTGGTGCAGCCGTGGGGCTGGGTGGCAGCAGCCCCGTGTATGTGCTCAGACCATCACCACACTTTCAAGTGACTCTTGGGCTCTGCTGAGCACTTCTGAAAAAGAGGCGTGGTGGGTACCTCTAGCAGGCTTAGAGTGCTGAGTGCCCTTCAAGATGCATCTCCACAGTGTGGGCAGCAAGCTCTGCTTTAGTCTGTAAAGGGGGAAACGTTCTGCCTGCCTCAGCTTTCTGCTCTGTCAGGGGTGAAACCACAGCTGGTTCCTTCCCTGGCCAGGCTGGGGCTGGCCTGTTATGGCAGAGCCCCGGGCCTGGAGCTCTTGGAGAAGCAGCTGGGTGGCTGACAGTTTATATATTGTCCTTAGGCACTAATCCCAGCAGCAGCACGCTGCTCCAGCTTGCGGCTGTCATCACCTGCAAGATAACTTCATTTAGACATCAGAGAGGTGTGCATGGAGTCAGCTTTTCCTGAAGAGACAGACCTGGCTCTCTTGCCACGCTGGTGAGGTATGAAACAAGTCCCGTGGAAGAACGCTTCATAGTTCTCCACCATTTGCTGAAGGCAGTGCTTGAGAAGCTGATCTGTAAATTTTCCCCATGCAGAGAGATGCAGAAGAGCCCCCGTGTTGTCAGCTCTCCTTAGACTAATGCAGAATCCCTCCAAGCTAGCACTCCTGTTACACATGCCTTATGAATACTTGATACTTTGCCTTCACTCCTTCAAAGCTGTGCAGGATTTAATTAGAATTTTTTTTCACGTTTTTCATAGTGGGACTGACTTCCCTCCCACATAAACTGATTTTTTTGGCGGGGTTGTTTGAGGTAATAAGAGTCTGGCATGGCTGAAGTGTGAATCCCAGCTGACCGTGCAACCAGAGAGCATTGGTGCCATCACAAGGGTGTAGGTTCAAGCAGGAACAAATCACCAACACTCACTAAGCAGCTCTCTACTGTGAAACCATCAACACTGACTGCACACACCCTTTGCATACCCCTCTTCAGCTTAAATATGAGCCCATGTGCTTTGCCTTAAGGTTGAGGCCACTGCTTCAGCCTCTCCGAATCGCATGCCCCAGCCAAAGGCACTGCAGTCTCCAATGAGACCAGCCACCTCCAGCCACCTTGACTTGGTGCCTTCACCACAAGTGCTCAGCCAGCTCAGGTGTGTGGGTGCAGTTTCTGAGTTGCACAGCTTCAGCTGAGCCAGGTTCTGGTCAAATGCCTACGGTCAGCAGGTCTTCGTTCAGCTTGGTGATTTTTGGAGCTGGCAGATTGGAGGGTGTAGGAATCTTTGCCCAAGCAGCTGCAGGGGGAAGAATACATATGGAAAAAGCTTTTATGTTTCAGTTAAAAGATGTCTCAATGTCTTACATGCAAACAAATACACAGGGGATGTGTCACTTGACCTAGACTCCTACAATCCACAACTGAAGATCCACAGCAATCTTTTATTATTTTCTGAAGCGCATTGCAGTTCGTGGTGTTGTTTATGAGGGGAAAAAATCCTTCAAGGTAGCATTTTGAGAAGGTAAATCTTGAGAATTTGTTATGAGAAACCTCACCGCTGAAAGGTGGATTTATTCTTTTTCTTAATGTGCCAAGCACCTTAATGAGTGTCAGAGGTAAACTAGAATGCTGGGACGAAGGGAAGTGGCGAATGAAATGTTTAAGCAGCACCTCTGCTTATTTCATGGTTAAGTTATTTTGTATTAACCATGGAAATTGCTGCTGTGGCTGTTTGGTGAGGACACATGCAGACTGCTCAATTGGCAAAAAGTCAGAAAGAAATGACCTCCTGGCTTGTTTCTAAAGGCTGCAATTTGGGGTTGTTTTGTAAGCAGGAGACACTATAATGCAGCTTCCAATGACTTAGCCACATAATTCTGGTGATCAGTGTCACAAATGGACTTTATATATATATATTACATGGAAGTGTGCATATCCTTTTGGGGATAAGAATTTTCCTGAGTTTGGTGGAGATGTGCAGATCATGACAGAGCTCGCTGCTCTGGATTCTGCCCGGACCTGCTGGCAGGTGGCACGGGAGGCACGGAGCCAAGGCATGGTGAGCAGCATGCATCCGATTTGGCAATGAAAATCATACTTCTCTGAGCAGAGAAGCAGGGAAATGAGCACTGCCCGGTACTTACCCCCTTGGATGCATTTGGGAGAGTTGTTTTGCAGTTCAGTATGGACTTTTCTGTATGCTCGTTCTCCGGAGTATTTGGTTTTTTGGCTTGCACGAAGGTTAGTTGAATGATAAAGAAATGGAAGAACAATCTGTCCTTTTAGTCATGCACAGACTGCTATCACTATGTGAGTGGGATCAGAGGAAGGTGCAGCGTTCACAGAGGATGCCACTCTGAACACATCACAGCAGGAGGTGTAGGTGCTGGTGCAGGCTTTGGGTTGTGACAAATCATTACGCTTGGCCCACATACCTACTTCTGCAGTCTCTTATTGTCTCACAGTTCATCTCATCTGTTAGCATATGGCTGTCATGGGTAATTGAGACTTATCATGACAATCATTTTGGCAGAGCCTACTTTCACACATTTCCCATTAAACACCCATGAGAGGAACGGGCTCCTGCTTCTCCCCAGCCCTTTTGCCACAGTGGTGGAACTGCAGAGCCAGAACTGCGATGCTTCTCTATAGCAGCCATGGCAGTGCTTGAGAGCTTCCCACACCTCTGCCAATGCAGCAAACCACTTTTCACAGAACCTGGAGTTTGATTTTTGGACCAGTGTTCAGCCCGTGCAGTACTTTTCCTTCACCAGTGAGAGTCTTTCATACAGGCAATGGTGGTGAATGACCCAGGAGACAACTTTCAATGCAGTGTCTGGTCTGGCATCTGTATTTGTGCAAAAACTCTGTAATTTACATGAGCATTCATCAGTACAGCTTAGTTGCAGAGTTCTTCAACTGCCTTGTTTGTAAGTAATAGGCAATAAATTATATGCTAGCATGTTAAAAGGAAAGTATCAGAATAGGTGCTCAAAATACTACTTTATGATAGACTTTCAGCAGCTGTTTAGAGTCAGCAAAAACATTGCTGTTTGTTTCAGTGAGAGTTCCATCAGACCAAGATGTATTAGAAGAGAACTTGGAGACTTGTGCTTAAGGAATAATTTTCTGTGAAAAAGACATCCCTGCCAATGCTGCAGGGGAGGGGAGCAAATTTATTTTTAATTCCTGCATTTATTTTTCATAGCATGCATCATGGCTGATGCATTTACAGGCAGTATGTAGTGTAAGGCGTTGTAACTGAGGTTGTAACCACAGCTTTGTCCGTGATCCCATCTGACAGTCCCAGCTGTGAGCACCAGCACCCCTTAAAGACAGGCTTGATCGTGTTTTAAACAGAAATTTAATGTGAAATAAACAAACTTGGCCCTAAAACTTAGCAAACTCATCCCAGAATTCTAAAGAATGTAGCAATCTTTGCATGTAGAAAATTATCTTCTTTCCGTTGGGCAATTTCTGCTTTACCCTGGCAGAGTTTGTCCTTGGAACGTGAGGATATGGTTTCAGCCGCTGTAAAGTCACACAAATGGGGACCTGAAATCTGCTGTTAACAGAATAGCTGCTGTTTTCTTACCCTGAAATTAGTGCCAGCAGGGCAGTTCTGAAACATGCAGTGAATTACTGCGTGCTGCTGCAACGGTAAACCAACCAGGCCACACCTCAGCTCCCCTGCCGCCACTTTTTGGGCAGGAAAAAGTCCAACTGATGATTCATCATCCAGCATCCGTGCTGTAAGCTACCTTGGCTTAAATCCCCTGCTTTCCTCTCCTGACATCCCCCAGCCTTCTGCCAGCACGTGGTGACTGTTTTAAGTGGAAACATATAGTCCTATTGGGAAGATACATTTTTTCTTAATCCGGTTAAAATCTTCACCAGGCCCGTCCTTGGACACTGCAAATAGAGGTGTCACAACATTCTGTTGAGACTTTGTTTTTTCCACTAGTATCTGTTTTTTATTGTTGGTTGTCAATGGAATGGAATAGGAACCCCCCAGCAACACTCCAAATATACAAATAAAGACAGCACCATGGTTTCAGGCAAGGGTAGGCTGCCGTGAGCTGAATTTTATCAGCCACTATTCCATCCAGCAGCATGCTAATCGGTCATCTGTGTTGCTTTGCAAGACAGTGGCATGTTTAATGCTCAGTAATTTGAAAGGATTTCTGGAGAGCAGTGAATAGCAGGAAGACAGGGGCAGCTGCTGTTGAGGTGGGTTGGGAAGGGAAGGTTTGCCCACCTGCCCACTGAGCTCCCCAGAGAAGCTGTGTTAGCGATGTTGGAAAAATCCCTGAGACACCCCATCCCTCAGTGACTGCCAAACTGGAATATTTGTGCTGCTACTCCACCAAAGGGCATCCGAGGAGCAAGAGTTTTGCTCTGCCCGTGGTGAAGACTTCAGTTGTTTGCTAGTGTTTAATTCCTCTGAGTCAGAGCAAGTTTAGAAACTAGACCGTGGTACATGAAAGAAACAGCAAACGGAGAGGATATCTTTGAATTTTCTGCCATCCAGCCATAATCAAACAGGAGGGGAAAAAGCTTGATTTGTTTTCACTGAGCTTTTCCAGTGGCTTTGTTAACAATGATCATTCCACAGATCATAGGCAAACGGTGCTTGATGAGGTATTCGAGGGAGCTGGTCAAACCTATTGAGAAGTGTTCCTCTGCCCTGCCCACCCCCTGCCGCCTTCTCCCCGCTGCCACTCTGGCTCTGCTGGCGGTTCTCGCCCGTGGCTGGGCTCTCGTGCTCCTTCCTCTGCGCCCGCTTTCTGTCTTTGCTGACTCTCAGCCTGCCTCTCCCACGCTCCAGTGCTCCCCGAGCTCGGCTCTTTGCGGCGTTCCCTCTGTTCTCCCTGTCCTGGTTTGGAGTCCCAGGAGAGGAGCGCAGCCGACTTCCTTCCACGTGTGCTGCTTCCCGTTCAATCCCCACAGCGCAGCAGGGGTGGGAAAAGCCTTCCCCAGCGCTGGAGGCTTCCCCCGGTGATGGTGACGTACTGGAGCTGGGCTGGCAAAGCACAGCCCACGCGTGGGCCTGAGCTCCCGGGCTGCCAGAGCCCCTGAGCACCCCAGAGTCTGCTGCAGCCAGGAGCTGGGATCGCTCAGCCCATCCCATCGCCAGCACTTTCCGCGCTGGCTGGGAACGTGTTGGAGTCAGAGCTCTTCCCACGTCTGGGAAAGATTCCCAGGCTGAGGATGGGATTTGTCACTGCCGAGAGGCAGGGCAGGGTGAGCCCTTCCCCGGGGAGAGAAAAGCCTTTTTCTCCCTGCTGCTGTCCCAGGTTGCACTCAGCTTCCCTGAGCAGAAATGCAATCACTGCTCCGATTTTCCAAGGAAATGGATGATTTCAAGGAGAAGGGCTGCAAACACAAAAATGCGTGGCAGATCTCATCACAGCACAGCCAAATTCATTAATGCAGCGAGACTTTGGTGGTTTTCTGCTCCTTACCCAATGAGCTTCAGGCATCAAAGAGTCCTTCGTACTTTGATACCATTTCTGCCTGTGCAAAGCAGTATTTGCAGCATGGGCATCAAAACCCATACCAGCTTTCCATTACTTCCAAGTCTTCTGGAAGTTTGAGCTTTCATAGAATATGAGTCCCTGGGGAGTGGTGAATCTTTCAGAGGCTTCATGCAAATAAAATGCAGCATTTTGCAGTCTTAGGCATAGCCTCAGGTTTCTCAGTTTTTCCTAACAACATACTGATTTTCTGCTCTTTTATTTATCTTGTTTAGTAAAAAATTTCAGTTCACACTATGTTCAGCTCTATATAACTAACATAATCTTATTTTCTTACTACATAACCAGATAATCAAGATGCCAAAAGCATTTCTATGGCTTGGGAATTCCCTTATTTTCTGCCTTAAGATTCTAATTGCAGTTATGTATGTATCTCTGGTTTATAATGCAGAAAAACACGATTTAGTCCCCAGAAAAAAAAGAATATGGAAATGCATGGAGACTCATTGTAACTTGGAATAATAATAATAATAATAATATTATAATAAAATGTAGACCATTGTAGCAAAGATGTAAGCTAGAATGCTCTGTGTTCAGTGGGGAAAAAAAAAAGTCTTTTCCGTTTTCTTTCCTGTAGGAAGGGGCGCAGGCAGGCTCGCCCTCTGTCCACTACTTAGCCATGGAGCTGTGCCCCTGGAGTTAGTTTTCTAGTGTTAGTGACACCCTACAAATATCCATGAAGGTGGGGAAGGGAGAGGAGCCAGACTTGTATGAGGACAGTTGTGCTTCCCTGCAGGATTAGGGAATCTGTATCAGGAGGTAACGGAACACCATGGGGCCAGTGAAAACAGCGCGAGTGCTGACTGTTGGTTATTATTAACAGCCAAGGGCAAGCGTCACACCATCAGTTTGTTTCTAACTTAACGATGATGATCTTTAAGTGCTGCTTTTCTGCTCTCCCTGCAGGTAAATATGTCTATCAGCCCATGACGCCCGTAGAGCAGCTTCCCAGCACTGAAATACCCATTCGCCCTCGGGAGTCTCCAAACACCATCCAGATCTCTGTTTCGCTCACTGAACACTTCTTGAAGTTCGCGCCCGTCTTCCAGCCCCCTCTGCCCCCTGACTCCCCCCAGTTCTGCACCATCGCAGACCTCTTCATTGACAATTACCGGGTGAAGTGCATCAACGGGAAGATGTGCTACGTCCAGAGGCAGCCTCCCCCCGTGCCCCACAAGATAAAGCCCGAGGAAGTTCCCGTTCGCAATGCCTTAATGACAAAAGAGAGCAATACACCAAAACCAGATCACTGCTCGTCCCCTTCTAGCTCCGAGGACTCTGGGATCAATGCGGTGGGGGTTCACTACGTGGAGTCGTGTGATGAGGACACAGAGGGGGTGGCCGAGCTAAGTTCAGAAGAAGATTACAGCCCGGATAGCAGCTGGGAACCTGATGAATGCCCACTCTTGTCACCCTCACAGTGTGAAATGGAGGTGATCGAGACTATAGAAACCACTGTGTGATCTGACAAAGTGGTACCAGATCAGTCCAGTTCCCACTCAGTAATGTTCCTTTTGTAGTATTTATATTTTTTTGGTTTTTTTTCCTGACAATCCCCTTTTTCCAGTGCACTTGATATTTCAGATTCCTCATGGGAGTGTGGTCACGGAACTTGCCTGAGCAATTTTAACATGTTCTCAGCCTAATCAGATCTCCCACATCTGCACGTAAGGTAGTGATAAATCCTAAGACTTTTATAGCTGGAACAGGCCCTTCTCTCGGCCTGGATTACACCACATACTACGTCTCATATGAGGATGTGCCACTCGAGATGTTTCCATCTGTCAGGATGTTTGCAGTGGGCCTTCAAAGCACAGAGGGTGGGCTGGTGCAGCACGCCTGCAAGCAGCAAAACCACATTGTCCTTGTTTCTCAAACAGCTATGCAAGGTGCAGCAGAAGAGGCTCTTTCTGTCTGTCCTTGCACATCGTCCATCCTTTTCTCTCGTGCTGGTGCGACCCTTCTCAAAGGCTGTTGGCACCGCTCTTCCAGCGGGTTGGTATGGCAGGCTAGAGAATGCACAAAGTGCCTCCAACTTTTCTCCAGGCTATGCACCACACGTCTGCTGAGTTAGGTCAGGCCTCTGAAATCTCCTGAGAAAGCAACTGCTGCTCCAGAAGCGGATCAGTTGCCTGGATCTGGCTGGTCTCTACATGGATCTTGGGAAGAGGATCTGGCTTTTGCAGCTTGGCAGGAGGGAGAGCAGGCAGAGACAAAGCGCAGCTGTCAAACCAGTACCGTGCTAGGCTGGGCTGTAAAATGATAGGTGAAGGATGTGACTACCTCCAAACACGAAACATCTGTCCTGGGCTCTGCCTGCTGCTTCCTCCCGTGCAGTTTGGTGCCAGACACATGCACTCAGGACCAAATGGCCTCAAGGCCTGCATTTGCCTGAAGAATAACAAAATTTTTTTTTAAAAAAATAGTTTATCAGCCACACCACTGTGTTGGCAGAGCTTGGGGACAGCGTGGAGGTGGCCCATGGGCTCGGTAGCGCGTGTGCTTGTTAAAATACAGCCTAAGGTCATGCTGGCAGGGAGAGGAAGCTTCGGCTCCCACTCCTATGCACTCAGTTCAAGAGTGGATTCTGAACAGGGCTTTTCTCAAATAGGTGGTAAAAGTGAGCCGTCTCGCTGGTGGTTTGGTTTCAGCTCTGCTTGATGAAAAAAAAATGCCGCTCTCAGAAGATTTCAGTCAGTTTGAAGCAGTTGGAGTCAGTAATAACTGTGTTTTCAGCAGCATTACTGAATTTCTTTGTGTATTTGCTGTTTACGTTTCAGAAGTCACTGCTGAGTATAAGGCTGTATAAATGTGTACAGTTTAGTGATTGACACTAGATTATAGTCAGTGTTATAGGGTGGCTCATCTCTCACTGTATCCTGACAGCATATTACTAATTTTATACACTTTGTAATCGGTATCTTTAGAAAATGTTTAGGCAACAGTGTGTGTATGTGCACATGCGCGTGTGCTAGGAGTTTACCATAAATGGTTATAAAGTAAAGCTGTACTTTTTAGAGTAACACTTTCAGACAAAAATAGGTTTTATAGTTTTGATGACTTACATGAGAAAGTGCAATGCTTGTTAAATGAGGAACTTGGGCCATTGCATGAACAGATACATTCTCATAAGGCACCTGAAAATACTCAGATTTTCTGAGGGCATTTAAACAAAGGCTGTAGTAAAACTAACTAAGATTTATTTATTTTTTAAGGGTGGGAGTGTCTGTCTTGGTTAACTAAGGTTTCTAAGAATGTTTTATTGTCTTTTGACCATTCAGACACATTCCATAGGTAGAAGGAAGCATTATGTATAAACCTGCAGCATTTATTCATATTTAATCTTTCAATTGTAACCAGAGAGGAGTGCAAAAAAAGCTCACTCTTGTGACTGACCTGCCTGAGCTTTCTTCCTTCCCAGCAACGGCTTCTCTCTCCTGGGAAGACAGGGTGGGTTGGCAAATGCATCCTCCCCAGGGTCTAGTGGCAGGGGGGCCGTTCCCTTGCCAGGGTGCTCCTTGCCACCTCCCCCTGCAGTTGCGAAGCCCAGGATGGGTCCTTGGGACCCCTGGACTCGGCATGAGCTCACCTTGTTTGCCAGCGAGCAGGAGCCACCTCCTCCTGTGGATGGGGGCACTGGCTGTGAGTGCAGCAAGATTCAGTTGGGTTTCTATGGCCAAGGCTTGCCATAAGATCCTGTGGTCCTGCAGGTTCATATCACTGTCGTCAGGATACATCCTTTCTTAACTGTAAGTAATTAGCAATATTCACAAGCTGTGAGTGTCTCCTGCCCGGGATTTGTTCAGATGTCTTAAGCACAATAAGCTGCCTCTTCCCTCTGTTGTACTTGTAAAACGCCAGTGGAGCCGCCCGGCGTGGGAGGGGCTGGTTCTGGAACGCCTTTTGGCAGGCAGCACAGTGCAGGCTTCTCTGTGCTCCATCACCCCCGTTCCGACACACGCTCCTCACAGATCCGTGATCGCTTTTCTTTGCACAAACACTGGCGCAGCCGTGCTGTACGAGACGTGCCCTGGGCTCCTTGCTCCGCTCTGCCAGGGAGAGGTGTGTACATTTCCTCTTTAATAAAATACTAAACAACTGAAGCCTCCCCCCTTGTCCTCAATAACTGTGTATTTTCCGTACTACAGTGAAACATTCTGGTATTTACAGCAAAGGTTAAGGGTCACCTGTGGCTTCAGGTGGCAGCACCTGAACTACACAGCCAGTGCTAGGCAGGGAAAGGCAACAACCAGGTGAGCGCCCCACCAGAGCCTGGGCACCTGGCACGTTCTGGGGCTGGTGGGCAACCTCACAGCCCAGTCACCACATGCCTGTGAAAGAGCTGCAGGGAGGGGAGTGCGAGAAGGAGCCGCAAGCGCCGGCTGGTGTCTGGCAGAACTCAGCTGCCTGTAGCTCCTTGTCTTACCTCTGGCCAGCTCACACGTGGCTGCAGGCTGGAAACACCCGTCCAGGGCACTATTCTGCAGTCATGAACGCCAGTGGGAAGAAAGCGAGCGCAGTGGGCATGCCAGGCCCCAGGGGCACAGCACTGGCACTGCTCCCCAGACAAGGTGGGGAGCTTTGGGGTTCCTTGGACACAGCACTGCTGCCCCATATTTCTGCCATCCAGTGTCAGCTCTGCACAGGTCAGCCACCGGTGCTGTGCATTAGTTCTGTGTGTCCGGAGAGCTACACCAACCTGGTCCTGTGTTCTTGCAGCTGGCACTTGAGGCTACAGGACCCCAAAACAACCAAGTGCTACTGACAAAAGGAACAGGGAGCAGAGGTGAGATACTGACCACTAGACCAATACCCCAAGCTGGTAGGGCAGGGTTTGGAGTGTTTGACAAACCAGAGGTGAAAGTACAGAAACACCACTGCTCTTGGGTTGCACCTGTGCGAGTACAGTCATAAAGGTGCCACTGGGAAGGGACATTGCCTGCTTTGGTACTGCAGAACACTGGGTTGAGCTCAGCAGTGCCAAAGCTCTGACCATCGGTGCCTGTTGCACTCATCATCTCCCCTTGCAGCCTCTCAGGCCCTGCGGCACCTTTTCACACACCCCCTCCTCAACACAGGTACAGGTTGGGAGAGTGGAGGTTTGTACCTCACCCCCAGTGACAAGATGCATATTTTTCTAGTAGAGTTCAGTGACCACTGCACTGAGAAAAGGGCAGCCAGGGCAGCCAGCGGCCCTGTCAGCCCAGCAGCCTCCACCCACTCCCCATGTGCACAGCTCACGCAGCCAAGTTCAACCAAGCGCCTTTTTAATGGAGGTTTGTAGGAGCAGACGGTGCCCAGGTGAGTTTGCTCCCACAGGTATCACCTTCTGCATTCTTCAACCTTTTCCAGATTTGCCTGTTGTGAGTCCGCAAACCACACGGCTGCTGCCATGAGGCAGGGCCAGACCCATCTTCTCCTAGTCCTACAATTAAATTCAAGCATGGTACCCATCCACAAAAACAGTGCCGTGACACGCCAGCTCTGGGCACAGGCCAGGCTGTGCTCCTCCAGCGGGGTGGAGCTGACTCAATTATTTGGCAGAGTTGCCAGTGCTGCCGTGTGCCTCTGGGTCAGTGCAGAGTCCAGCACTGTGTGGTGCTTTGGCACACTTGGTTCTGCCCCCGGAGCTCACAGCTTCCAGCCCAGCTGCCCCACGGCTGCCCTGGCTTAGGGAGAGACTGGGGCAGAGCTGGGAGATCACCCACCAGCACTGAGCAAGACTCCACACAGCACAGAGGGTTCTAGCGAAGGCGGTGGAGCAGAGGAAGGTCCATTGTGGTGGAAAGGTCCCAGCACCGAGAGCAGAAAGCAGCCATGGCCTTGCCACAGGCAGGGCAGGAGGCAGGAGCACACTAATCGTCAGCCAGCGGAGGGGGGGCCAGGTGGAGCTGGAAGTTCTCGTTCTGGAAGACACTGCTGGTGGCTGTGTCACCGTGGGAAATGCTGAGCAGCCCGTGCTTGTCACTGCTGTGGCCGCGAGACAGTTCTGTCAGGAGAGCTAACTGGAAGACAAAACCCAGACAGATCACTGTCCAACAGCTGGGGCAGTCTGTGTGAGGTGCAGAGAGACAACGTGCTCGTGGGAGGCTCCCCTTCCTCCTGCAGCAGTTAAACACCTTAACACAGGTAAAGAAAAGGGTATAGAGAGTATTGTAGGGACCCTGTAGAGCTCAGTGCAGGACAACAGTCTTGAACTAAATGACTTTGCAGGTGTCTGTAGGTTGTTTTACTGTTACATAATTGAAAAACAATCCCAGAAGGAGCTGACAGTGCCAACAACTGCAGCCAAAACAGGCAGGAGGCACAAGGAAAATGCAAGGGACAGAGGGAGGAGCGCTTTCCCTGGGACAACACAGGGGGCAGGAGGAGGGAGTTCTCTGTGCAGCCTCCGGAGCCACATGCTGTCTGGAGGGGATGTTGCTGCAAATCTCAAAAGAATCTGAGAAACCTCACACTTTTCAGGCCCAGCCTCAATGCCAGAGGCATTTGCACAGATTCACGGCCAGCGAATTCCCCAGCTCTGTCAGGCACTGTGGATGCCTTGTGATGTGGAACAGCCAGCTCTACGCACAGTAAACTGCCAGCACTAAACGAAGCCCAAGAGAAAAGCCAAAGCCCACGCTGGCAGGGCTAAAATCTGCCTTGACAACATGCAAAATACTCTTCACCAATTCAAAACTGAGAGGAAACCAGGTGGTACATACTCTGGAGGTTCCTCGGTTGAGTCGGCAGAGCTGGTCAAAAGCCTGGATTTGCTGAGGATCCAACAGAGACTCTGAACTTGTCTGATAAAGAGAGTGAGATGGTTAGAGAAACAACACACAGAAGATGGCAAGGTCATACGCAAAGAAATTCATCCCTGTCCCTGGAGCAGCCAGTCTGCAGCCTGTTTGGGGGGCCTTTTTTTAGTCCTCTTTTCTCCAGCTTGAAGCCACTGTGTATGCCTTAGCTTTAGACAAAAATCCTATTGTTGCACAAAGGACAGAGACACCCTTACATCCACAATGACGTATTCTGGGGTCTGGAGCTGGAGGCACACACACCAGCAGTACTAAGTCACCTTAGGGGAAAGGGAGAATAAAGAAAAAAGGAGGCAGAAAAGAAAAGGAAGAAAAAGGGCTGGGAAAACTCTCCAGTAGCCAGTTGGGAAGAGCCGTAATGGGTCTCTGCGGATGAGCAGCCTCTCCCAAGCTCTTCCCCAGGCAGCAGCAGCTCCCCCCAGTCCTTTTTCAGCCTCCCCCAGCCCTGCTCAGCCTCCCTGCAGCACGCTGTGATCAGGCACAGAGCCTGCGTGGCTATTACAGGGAATGATTGCTGTGCCAATGACTATTATCTACTAACGGTATCACTCCTATGGTCTGTTTTTTTTTCCCTAATAGTTACAGCCTAAAAGCTGGGAAATGAGGGGTGAAAAGGGTCGGGGGAGGCAAGGTGACTCATATATCAGTAGCAGCCACATCCCTGAGAAACTGGAGCGGTCACAACAGACATTACGGCGCTGCCCCGCAGGGTTAATGCTTGTGGGTTGTGAGCAGTTGAGAACAAGGGTAAGTGTCACCCCAGCAGCTCTGGGCAGTTGCAGAGTTGCAGGTGAGGGCAAACAGAATTGGAAATAGGGTGAGCACAGCTTGCAAGCAGAGCATTAGCACAAGGAGGTCTACATCCACACTCAAACTCCTTTAAAAGGCATCATTTACACATCCTAGGGAAAGATGACAGAGCATCACAGACTCTTGTAGGTTTGTTCTATTTTATCACATCACAATGTTTCTATTTTGAATGCTTCTGCTCATATTCCAAAGCAAAAGCATCATCAAGAAACTACAACAGGAGCCAGGGAGAACAGCCTCCCTCAAGAGCAGCAATCTGGCATCTGTTGTCTCTGGGGATCTATTTTTAAGGGAACATGCATTGTTCATTCTCAAATATTTTCCCAAAAATACCTTTCCCAAGGGCTACTAACCCAAATGCTGCGGTCCTACCAGTGGGTGCTGACTGAAATTGCATTTACTTTAAGCTCTGTTTGCCAAGGAATCAAGAACCAGTACCACTGCCTTCAGAGAGCACACTCAACTGAAATTAAGGCTGAACTCCTGGCCCCACGAAGGCAGAGCCGGTTTCAGGGTTCCTCTGGAATCAGGCAGGGTCACAGAAGCCAGGGCTGTTGCCACTCAGGCACACGCCTGCTCCTCTCTGGCACTTCCAGGCTCCCACCAGCAGCGAGACACTGCTCCCAGGCAGGGGCTCTCCCTTTGGGTTGCTGCATGTTCACTTTCTACTTCTTTATGGTGTGTTTAAAGAGCACATTCAAAGCTCTCTGAGGTGACTCCTGGCCCTATTTGGGGACATCAGTTCATGCTACAGCAATCGGTGGTGTGCAGGGCACAGCACATCAGCTGCTGCTCCCAGGCTTCTCTGGAAGAGCACATTCAGCTCTTCACAAGGCCTAACGAGACACAGCAAACACCCTTGAAAAGCCACCCCACTGCTGACCGTGAGCCTGGGGCGCGCTCACTGCCATGAGAGGTTTAGGGCATGGCTGCTGCAGCTCTGTCTCCTGGCCCCAGAGAAGTGCCCAAGGGGCAGAGCTGAGGGCCTGTTGAAGAAGGCTCCTTCTGAGCAGCTCTGCCCCAAGTGGGTGCTGGGCTGTGGTCTGCAATGGGCACGTCTGGGGCAGGGGGAATGACATTTTGCCAGAGATCACACTGTCGTGGTCTTTGACTCAATTTTAACCCCTACCCAAGGGAAACCCTGCTGGCAACTGTGCAATGCACACCAACCCAAGTGAGTTGCCCTGAGCAACAGTGCCCCAGAGCACAAGCACTGCAGGGAGAAGGGTTTGTCACTACATGGAGTGTCAGCGCTGGTACCAGCCTTGGCTTCCCTGGGCGACACAGCTCCCTGCCAGCAGCAGCCCTCCACCTGGCAGGGCCTTCTGCTCCACCCGAGTCACATCATCCCCAGAGCTCAGCAAAACTCTGATCAGTGAAGATTAACCCACACTCTTGAGTTTGTCTTCTCTTGCTCTCCCACAGCAGCTTGACCTGTCCCTCTCTTCTAACAGCTTCCACCATGTACTCCCCTTCCTACGCAGCACAGCCAGGGCAGTATCTGGCCACCCACCCGGTCATCATGCAAAGGGCACAGAGATGGCTTAGAGCCAGCCAGCCCAGGAGTGCTCTGAACCCACCAAGGATTTCCTGGAGCCTGAATCTGTCCTGTTACTCTCCTGAATCCACATGCATCTTGCCTTTGAGATGTTTGTTACACAGAGAGGAATGCCTCGAGCACAGATCGCTTATGCTGGAAGTGTGCTCCAGTTCATGTCCTCCCCCTCCAAGACTTTCTTTATCCTGTAAATAACTATTTGCTAATCACCAGTTGAGGAGCCAAATGTCTATATTCGCTGCACAGAGGGCACAGGCTTTGAACCAGAGAGTCTCTGACAGCAAGGGTCACCTATCCACAGCTGACAGTTGGACAGGCCCTTCCAAGGGACATGCAGGGCAAAAAAACCAACAACAAAAAGCAAAGAAAAACTGCCCTCCATGGTTGCTGTGGCCACAGGCATTCAAGGACAAGGAAAATGCAATATAATTGGCCTCCCCTCTTCTGCTCTCTCTTATACCACGTGCATGTAACTATCAATCAGACTGTTCTCCAGGCTGATGAGCTGAAATATTGCAGGCAATTCTTTCTGTCGTCATGGAAACAACTGCTGTCAGGCCTTTTCCTTTTTTAACCATGTCACTAAAGGCATGTTTTCATTCAAGAGCTACGGGGAGGCTCTTGCAGTCCAGCATTGGCACTCAGGCATCAGTGAATTCACTCGGCTTGCTCGATCAGCCTGCAACCCAACTCCTGCCTCCGGTGCTGCTGCCAGGCCAGCTCGTAGAGTCCACATCAGTACAGAGCCATTCAGCACCTCCAAGCCATTTCCAAACTGAATCCTTACGCCCCTTCAGAAAGGCCTCAGACAAGATGTAGAACCCGAGACACAATTTCTCCCCTTGAGGATTCAGGCCAGCAAGGAGAAGAAACGTTCGTTTTTGTTGCACAGTTCTCACAGATCCCACCACGATAATGCTAATCTCCGTTGCACATTTCGCTTGCACATATTCCACCCCCGTATGGTAGTCACCACACAGCCCTCCTAAGCCTGCAATTATCTTTAATTTAACAGCTATAAAATCCATCATCAGCCAGTGCCTAAGCAAAGCAGATCACAGAACAGCTATAAGTAGAGGCACTGTTAACAGTCACGCCATGAGATCCATCTTTGAGCTGCCTCTCAGAGCCAGGCCTTCCACAACAGTTACTGCTGCACCCGCTAGAGCCCAGAGCACCGCGCTACCCCAACGGGCTGCTCCACATGTGGCACGTGCAGCCAGAAGTCACAGAGTCATGGAATGGTTTGGATCAGAAGAAACCTTAAAGCACATTCAGTCCCCCTGTCATGAGCAGGGACACCTCCCACCGGATCAGGGAGCTCAAAGCCCCATCCATCCTGGCCCTGAACACCTCCAGGGATGGGGAAGCCACGACTTCTCTGGGCAACCTGTGCCAGGGCCTCACCACCCCCACAGGAAAACATTTCTTCCTAAGAGCTCATCTAAGTCTCTCCTCTTTCAGCTTAAAACCATCCCCCCTTGTCCTATCCCTGCACTCCCTTATTAACAAACCCTCCCCTGCTTTCCTGGAGCCCCTTTCAGTACTGAGAGGCTGCTCTAAGGTCCCTGGAGCCTTCTCTTCTTCAGGTTGAACAACCCTAACTCTCTCAAGCCTGTCCTCATATCGGAGGTGCTCCAGCCCTGGGAAAGGCTTTAGGATTCCTAGGAACAAAAACAAAACCCACCTCCCTCATTTACAGAGCCAAATCCACAAAGTCCACCTTCTGCCATTCCTCCCCTGCAGATGGTCACTTATTCCACTATGGCTCAAGCAGCCTAACAAAAACATACTCAAATTAATTTTCTTTTTTAATCAGACCTGAGCCAATTAATGAAAAAATAAGTAAATCAATTTCTCTTCCCCGGGCTAAGAGCCTGCTGCTGTAGTGCTCCCAGGAACTTGGAACATGCAACCAGAAGAGAGTAAGGCCACTCTGACCCAAAGTCACTAGAATGATACTATCATTACAAAATTGTTAAGGAACTTCAGGAAACCTCAGGACATCCTCGTAGAACAAAAGCGTAGAGCAGAGCTACTGCAGAGTACTGCACCGCTGCTCCGGGACAGACACAACCCTGCAAGTCACACTGGGCAAGAGGGCAAACCTTTGCTGAGAGCGAGTCCCAGAGCCACTGCAGCTGTGCTAGAGCAACAGAACGTGCTGCTTCAAGATCAGCCTCCCCAGTATTGCAGAACTTCCACCTGCAAATGCCCACACAAGGGGCAGCAAAGCAGGCCCTGCATCTCCTGTCTGGACACGGTGGCAGCCAGTACCACTGGGACTGGCAGAGTGACACAGTGAGTCACCAGAGCCCACTGCAGAGCAGCAGCCTGTCACAGGTCTGCACTACAGCTCTGTCCTCTCATCTCTTCGGGAGCAGAATGGGAGAGGCAGATGTCTCTCATTTCCAGCTGAACCTAAGGAGTAAACTTCTCACTCAAGGCAAGGAAAAGGGCACGCTTATTTGTACTGACAGACTCGCTGCTGCTGCACCTGAGATAGGGCAGGGACTGAGGAGAGAACTGCCTGTATTAAATGTGTAAAAATCATACTGGCAGATTTCCATTCTCCCTCTGCTAGCAGTTCCTGCGTACACCAGGCTCTGCTGGAATATTCCCTTGGACTTCTGCTGATGCCTTCAGCCAGAAGAGCAATAATGCTGTTCAGGATTAATTAGACAAACACAGAACACACATATCCTCACTGGACACTGTGGCCCAGTAGATGAGCCATTTATTTATAACGTAGCAGGGTTTGAGGGAAGCATGGCAGCACATGGATTAAACATTAGATACAGAGGATGTTCAACAGGTCTGTGCTCAGGCTGATCTCTGTTCAGTGCTTGAATCCAAGAGGACAGAAGCATCATGTGCGAAGACAAATAATTTGTTCTCTAAATATAAGCTGAGGAGGTTGCTAAACAGCATCCCCCAAGAGCCAACTGCAGAAGGCTCAAGAGGTGCAGTGTTCTATCAATGCCAGGAATCTGGGGAAAGAAAAGGAAGGTAAAGACATGTAGAAGAAGAAATAAGTCCTACTTGGTGCAAGGAGGATTACTGACCCCTCCTGGTACGGTCTTATCAATAATGTGACCCCAAACCTTACAGAAAACCCAAGTGGATGCCTCTGTGATCTGTCCCCTCTGTAGCTCTGGACACCCCCGCAGCAATACAGTTTAGAACTTGCTTAAGAACAGTGCTGGTCCTGGGCCCTCAGCTAGGGCTGCACAAGCCTTTCTATGGTCGATTCATGAGTAATTCAGCAAATCACACCATCTTCATTATGTGACATGAGGGTTAAAGGAATGGGGAAGGAGCTGGGAAATGGCAACTACAGCTTTCCTTTGAAGGGGCTTACAAGGGACAGATGCTCACCTGCCACCTGCATTTTTGAAAGCCGGTTTCCAGAACAACCACTGATGCCTTCGGCTACAGCAAACACCACTGAATCAGCTGTAATTCCCTCTCATACCCTGCCATCTGGGGACCACACTGAACCAAAACCTCAGCTGCCATTTATTTTGCCCCCCTCCTACAGAGAAAAAACAGAAGAGAGGGCAGTCATCTACACCGTTCCTAACCCTTTGGCCTTTGGGTTATTTCTCATCTTGGAGTGAGTGCAGTGCACCAACTCCCAGTCCGTGCCGGGCCTGGAAAAGCAGATGAAAAGTCACTCACTTTCTTTTCTGCCTGTGCTCCAAGGCAGATCGGTGAAGACAGACTGAAAGCCTGCAATTCCACAGTGAAGACGTATGGAATGAGCTGTGGTGGTTCCTTGGAGAACAGATACGTGGCTGTCGGGCTTTGCTAAACTACAAGTAACTATTGGCACCAGGGATTGATGCAGTTTGTGGGATAGCAACAGTTTGCTAAAGCCCAGCATCTGTCACCGTATACAGGAGTCTGTTCCACAGATCCTCCTAGATATAAAATGTTTTATTAAAAGGGAGGAAAATTTCATCAAAGTATAAGAATAGTTCTTTGAAACTGAGATGTAAAGTAAAGCAAAGATTTCCCACTGACATTCTGCCATCTTTTCTCTTAACCAGGACACAAAGCTTTCCCAGGTGATCCTAGAAGCCCAGGGCAGCCAGTCTCACTAGTCTTCACTTCAGCCAGTTTGAGTCAGCTGTCTCTGAGCAGAGAGCCTCTCACAGATCCTGGAGGACAAAACACTGGCTTGGAGGCAATAAAAGGAAACTACAGACTGCTACATATGAAGGCCAGAGGAAACAATTCCAATTCAGTCTGATTTTCTCAAAAAAACCCACCCCAAAAGAAACTAACCCTTGGACTAAAGAAGTCTGAGAAAACAGTCAATTTGCATTTAAAAACCGCTAAAGTATAATTGCATTTTTGAAATTAGTCTTTTTAAATGTGTGTTTTATTCTCAATTGTTTTTTTTTTTTGGTGTCAGTCCTCCTCTGACTGCTCATTAAGGACTCCTTAAGGACTCCCACTCTGGGTTTTCTTCTGGCTCAATCATTTCTGTTTCCAATATATTACAAGAAATCTTAAAACACAGATGTCCTGCTGATGAGAAGCCAATGATACAAAGTGTCTCCAGTTCCTTCCTTACAGGGATTTCCTATGCATTGTTGAAGAACTTAAGTAATCTACCACCAAAACCAACTCCAAAGCTAAAGGACTGAGCACTTCTTCAGTTAATAATGTATGTGGGAATGTCTCTACATAGGAGAATGCACAATCTCGTAGCTGTATAAAATGTTAATTATCTGCTTGGTGGCATTTGGTGGAAAAAATCACACCCAGATATTTTCAAAGTTATAAAGCCCTTGGAAAAATTTGATATTGCTGGTGACCAATTGTCACCACTACAGTGAAAACAGCAAAACTTGCTCTGTCTGCCGATTGATGGAGGTCGTATAACATTTGTCTAGTTCTAAAATAAAGTATTGGCCAAAAAAAGTTCTCAACCTTCATTCTTACCCAACAGAAAGCACACAGGCATGCTGCAGAGAGCCGTGTAACATCTCAGTTAAGTAACACCTTGCAGGTGGAAGCTGGTCAAGAAGCTTTGAGTTGGACGGAAGGCTGTGTTGCAGAGGGGCAGAACAGAACTCAAAGGTAGAACCTGACAAACTGGATTAAACTCCTGAATCAAACATATTTGCCATCTGGACAGCTCCTTAGAACTCAGGCACCTTCTCAAACACAGAATAACAAGAGCATGTCTGCTTAGGGGTTCATGGCATTTCCCACAGAGCTTATAGCCCAAGAGCCTCTCCCTGATCCCTAATACGCAAGCTGGCAGAATAAATGGAAAACACAAACTAGCTGAGCGTAACAAGGCAAATGAATTTGAGATGAAAGACTAAGATATCAGAATTATTTCATGTATTTAGGCAGAAGCCCATGTACCGTGCTTTCACCTAATAACTTCAAACACCACAATGCAAAAAAGCACTACAAGTTTTAAATTGGATTAAAATTCATCACAAACACACAAGCTTTAGTTTCTTTTAACACTCACTTACAGTACGGTACAAGGCAAGGAGGAGAGAAAAGACGATTGGCTTAGACACAGAAGATTACCCTTGAGAGGACAGCAAGGTTTAGGGGATAACACAGAAAGCATAAACTTTTGGTAGCAAAACCAGTGGAGAAGCCCCTTTGCCCTTCTCTCACTATTTCCCTTTGCAAGGGCAGAACATCTCAAGCTCTCATCACAGCAAGGCTCCATTTAAATAAGTGCTCCCACCAGATTCAATAACGGTTCAGTGCTGGCTTGTGGCATCTCTCCACCTCCCCCGGTTCCAAGGCAATTGCTACAGAAGTCATGCATGCAAAGCAGGGACAGAGAAAACACTGTCTTTTGGGCTGTCATTCCACATAGAAATCTCAACCACGTTGCAAAATTCAAACTGACAGTCTTTGTTTCAGCAGAGCAGAATTGGTACTATGAAACGCACTCCAGATGCTCAGTGGCATTTCTCAATATGAATCTGTTCCTAATTCAAGGCTTGCTAAGAAAATAAATACCTAAACCGAAGATTTCACTATGGTAAAAAAAAAACACATTAGGGTTTGCCAAAAGATAGAGTCAGCTTTCAGGGTCCTCAGAGTGGTTGTAAAGAAATGCCCTCCCCACAGATCTATAATGCAAAACATCCCTGAAGCTTCGGGGCTGGCTCTCTGGGGTCTAGAGACAGCAGGGCTGGAAGCACAACTGTGTCAGCCCAGCGTCCCTCTGGCATTGCCTGTTTGTCACTTGCAGAAACACCAGCTGTGGAAGCAAGAGCAGCTTGGCCAACACAGACCTCCGGGTCTGCCCAGTGTCCGTGGAGTTGAGAGGGAACACAGAGAAGCCCTTCATGGGAGAACTACAGCACCAAAAGGCTCAACAAACCTTGTGGCAAACAGGGATAAATCCGTTTCATGGCTGGGGTGACTCCAGAGCCCAGTGACCACTGCTATCCCGGTTCCAGGCAGAGAAGGATCCTTGGAAACATGAATGTGCTCAGGGTGGGAGAAGCCCTGCAGGTTTCCCCTTTCCTTCAGTCCCTGTGCCTGCCCACACCTCCCCTCTCCAGCACTGTGCATCAGCCTGGAGATCCATTACTCTGGAGATTCCATTACTCTGGAAAATGCACCTTTCACACACAGTCCTGCACAGCCCAGCCTCACGACAAAACAAGCATGGGGAGCACAGCTGCTCTCCTGCTTCACTCTCTGCTTCAATTTACTTTATGCTGCCCGAGAGCAAACCCTGCTGTCCCAGCACCAGCCAGCCTCCGGTAAGCACCTCTGTGCCCACGTAACCCTCGTAACCCTCGTCGCCCTCGCTGAGCCGGGGAATACACACACCCATCCCCTTCACTTCACTTCCCCAGCGCTTCCCCCAGCAGAAAACGCCAGTTCTGTAACTCAGGCTACTGCCTGGCCAGTTGATTCATTACCTCACAGGGTTAATTAACACTACTGAGCTGCAATTGTTAAGCAAACAAACTTCCTGGATAAGCTAGAGATGTTTCAGTTTTGCCAAGCCTAAATATACTCAGCTTTTTAAAGATCTGACTGCACCACAGTTTAATCACACACAAGTAAAACATTAAATATTATAATTTAAATATATGAGGAAAATCTCAGACTTATAGAGGATCTGGGACATGATGAGGAGGTGGGGGGCCCTGAATCAGTGCTGGGGTGCTGCTGAGCTGAAGCCAAGCTCTGCCAGGCTGGCTGTGCATGGTGCAGGATGGAATGGCCTCCTCTGCCAAAAAGCACACGACTGAGACTGCAGGGAAGCTTCCAGCACTCTCAGATGGTCTGGCATGGATAACAAATGCTGAGTCCTGCACCTGGGACACAACCCCAAGCAGCGTTACAGGTTTGGGGAAGAGTGGCTGGAGAGCTGCCTGGAGGAGAGGAACCTGGGGGTGCTGATCAACAGCAGCTGAATATGAGCCAGCAGTGGCCCAGGTGGCCAAGAAGGCCAATGGCATCTTGGCCTGTGTCAGAAACAGTGTGGCCAGCAAGACCAGGGCAGTGATTGTGGCCCTGTACTCGGCCCTGGTGAGGCCACACCTCGAGTACTGTGTTCAGTTTTGGGCCCCTTGCTACAAGAAGGACATTGAGGGGTTGGAGCGCGTCCAGAGAAGGGCAACGAGGCCGGTGAGGGGGCTGGAGAACAAGTCCTAGGAAGAACGGCTGAGGGAACTGGGGTTGTTTAGCTTGGACAAGAGGAGGCTGAGGGGAGACCTCATCACTGTCTACAGCTGCCTGAAAGGGGGCTGTGGGAGAGTGTTGATCTCTTCTCTCAAGTGACAGGTGATAGGACAAGAGGAAATGGCCACAAGTTGCACCAGGGGAGGTTCAGACTGGATATTGGGAAGAATTTCTTTCCTGAAAGGGTGGTCAGGCACTGGAACAACTGCCCAGGGAGGTGGCTCAGTCACCATCCCTGGAGGTGTTTAAAAAATGGGTCGATGAGTTTTTGAAGGACATGGTTTAGCAGAAGATGGGCGCAGTTGGACCCGATGATCTTGAAGGTCTTTTCCAACCAGAAGATTCTACGATTTTCTGGTTAGCTCTGGTTGATCTGTACTGTAACCCCTTTTCTTCCCCATCCAGTCCCTCCACATTTACCTTTCAGCCCCAAGTCCCAGCCAGATCCTCAATTCTGCAGACGGATCAATTAAAGGGAAGCACCTTCCTCTCCCTGCCCCAATCATTCCCAGGTCATCTGGAGCATTTTCTGCTTCATTCTGCTGCTGGGTATGTCCAGCCTGGTACTGAAGAGGAGACATAGAGGCTCTCCAACTGACTAGCTCACGAGAAGCACAGTAACTACCAAGCTGTAAGGCACTGCTATAAAATGCCAGGCACTTTAATGATAAATGTAATTTTAGTAGTTAATTTTGCCTTTAGCTGTTAACATTAAGCCTGCTCTGTCACACCTATTCCACACATTCCCCTGGAGCAGGAGCGTGGAGGGTAAAATTGTCGTTTCAGAGCCAGTATCCGTATTTCCTTGTAGCAGGGGGACACAAGATGATGAGCAGTTGTAAGCAGACTGCTTGGACCACAGCTGATTTTACAACCTCCCGGGAAAGCTTTCCTTTCTGTCACCACATAAGAAACTAAGACAATTTGACTGCAAGACTGCACTGTGCTCCATACATCCCTCAGAGATTAGTTTTCCCCAAAGTCTCCCTTCAAGCAGGAAGCTTCTGGTTTTGTTAATGCAGAAGCTGATGGAAGTTGACTAATGCTGTTAGCTATCTTTTGATTGGAACTGATTTGGCAGAAATTGAAATAATCTGCCAGAAGAAAACTAAAGAACTATCATAAAAATGTACTCCGAGATTGAATTACTTTGGTTTCAGAAGTGGAAAAATGCTTTGCATGCACAAGTGTGGTGACAAATGCACAAAGTACCTCGAGGCATTTAGGAACAAACCCTCATCAGTGATGGCCTTCACTGGAACATGAGGCAGTGGAGTTCAGCTTCCCTTGCTGCAATATCCATAAAAGACATCCCAGCAACCTTCCTGCCATTTTTGCTTACAATCCACAGTATTATGCCAGAGAAGAGACAGAAGTAGGCATGTTGAGACTGGAACTCTGTTTGAGCCGGGGATGGTGAAACTTCTCGCACACAAATAATGACAATAAATAAAAACTGATTCTCTGTTCCTTTGCCCAAGCCCAGCTGCACTGGCCTTGTTAACATACAAGCTTCTTTGAACATTGTGCAAGCACTTAGTGAGTAAAATCAATTCCAGACCTTTTACCCAGAGCCAGATTGTCTGTCAGGAAGGTAGAACAGAGGCCCTGCCACCAGGAACATGCAAGCTTTTAACAGAAGTTTTAGATAAAACATATCTAAAAATAGCTTGAAGGAAATGTCCCCAGTGGCCCATCCCAGGCTCTCACAAACCAGACAGGCAGTGGATGCATCGAGGGGGCAATCAGCTGCAAATACCCAGTTTCCCCTCCTGGTTAGCAGCTCCCAGACCTTCTGGCTGAACACATTTCCAATTCTTGTACCGCTCTGTATACCCACACCAAGGCAAAACAACATTCTTAAACATGACCAGTTGGCTGCAGATGCTGTTGAACAGTTACTGATCACAGCTGATCTGGAAGCAGACACGAGAATGAAGAGCTGAAGTGTATAAGTAGTGCTCAAAGTTCACTTGAAGAGGAGCTGCCTCACAAAACCTACCTGTGCCAAGGATGCTCCACTTCCTTTTTTCAGCTCTGAGAAGTTCTCGCTCAGTTTTCCACCCTTGTTACTTGAGTTGCATTTATAGCACATCCACCTCATCAGGCCTTTGGTTACCACCCCACACTCTTTACTCAGCAGACACAACGAATGGTACAGGTGGCCACAGCTGTAAAGAGAAGAGAGCTCTGCTGGGTGCTGGAAAGCAGGGTAACACAGACTGACAGCTCTGTGCTTTGGAAGGGGAAATCTATGGTCAATGGAAAACACAGCTGCTTCTCTGTAAATACAGATCAGCAGGGTATCTGCTCCCTTCGTACCTCCACACCCTACAGTCGTATTTCTACACTTGCAAACATAACAGTAGATGCCCATTTGGTGATACAGTTACAGACCATAATACTAAGGTAATAATGATCCTGTCTTATTTTACAGCCACCCAGTCACAGATGGGAAAATCAAGATGCCAGAGTACAAAGCCAGGGCTGCAATAGACCTGAGACGTACAGATACAGACAAATAAACCCCAGGTGCTGCAACTGCACCAGCTGCATTGTTGGGAGAGAAACTGCTCACCAACCCATGCTCAGAGCTGTGAGGCAGTTTTCAGCCGAGCCAGAGCTGGCTGCTGGCAAAGGTGGCCGACTCTCCTGAGTCTAACCAGCCAGGCTGCTGCAGTGAACGGGAGCAGGGAATGCTCCCTGGAATACACATGGCTACTTGTGTAAGTCAGAGACCAGTAGCTCTTTCTTCTTCTTTCTTTTATTTTACAACTACTATATAACTGGGACCCTTAACTTTACCTGAAAACAATGATTTCATCAGCAGTTTCTTGCCTTCTTTTGTACTGCTGTAGACAGATGCAGCAGTAATCTTGCTTGGGGGTAAGCCCTCTAGTGACAGAAGCTCTTAGGTTACATAGGGACCAGTGCAGATCATGGTTTAAAAGGTTTGTCGTTGTCTCTAAAAGGGTCTGCGTGGAAGACAATATACAGAATAACGAGGTCATTTTGCCATCTCCAGACTGCAGGAACTCCACTCTGATCAATTCCTCATAACAAGTAGCTTAGCAGATTACCAAGAGCAAAACCAACCCAACAAAATTGCTTCTCTTTATATGTTTTTTAGCCACTGCCCTCAAAATACTTATCCTTTTATCACATGTTAATGGAGGCAACACCTTTGCACTCTCAGCTAGATGAGAGCTTTATTGATTTTTGTCAAAGAGCATTAACGGAGACCTGGTAGGCTCATTTTGTTCTCTTCCATACCAGACCCTCCTTCCTTTTTCCCCTTTATCTGGTAAGCTACTGCTTACATCCTCTATTTCAGTAGAAATGTGCTGATAAAAATGAAAGACCCAAATGCACTACAACAATTAAAATACAAAAAATCCCCAGCTGAACTTCTCATCTGCTAGTTCTTTCCAACCAATATTTCCTGAGGAGTCAAAGGCAAGATATCCTTCCTTTTCAGTGGTCAGTGCTCCTTTCAGTAACAGCAGGTACCAGGTGTAGGTGCTCTGGCCTGTGATCAACAGAGACTCTGGAGCAGCAACTCACAAAAGGCTGCAGTGGTTGCATGAGGAGTTCACATCTGGCCTAGTCCAGCTGTGCCACGCAGCCTGTAATGGATGGCTGCCAGGCAGCAACAGAGGACCTGTGCAGCTCTGAGCAGCCCATTCCCAAGAACCCAAACAAGAGATAATGGCCCTGTACGGTCATCCCTCTACAGCAAAGCTGTTTCCCATTTTATTTTTAAGTGGCTGCTGCTGTGTGGAGGCCTGAGCTGTAGTGGGATGGCAGTGCAAGAGGGCAGGCAGACCAGGGAGGGTGAGTCTTGGAGGAAGACTATGCACCCTGTTTTGGGGAAAGGAGTTTTAGAAAACTAGTGAAGTTTGAACACTGCCTGGGATTTAAGTCTGACAAAAGCAGGAGTGAGATACAAGTAAAATCTCATCAAGTGAGAAAGGAAGCACAGGGTTGCCATTGGGAAGTGGCAAAACAGCCTATTTTAAAATGCTCTTATTTACAACAGCATAAAAAGACAGAACAGGTTTGTGCCTTTGAATGTCTAACTGCAGGATGAGCTGGAGAAAAAGCAGATGTTTATCCTTCCAGTACATTTAACATAGAACTGAACTACAGAGGTGTTCACCACGTACCTGTCAGTCCTTTCACTTGCAATCTGTCTGTGAGCAACACAAACACATTCTACTTCCCCGATCACAAAAACATAAATCACTTCCATGTCTGTTTACTTTGACGCGCAGACAAATAGCAAATAAGAGAGAGCAGTCAGCTAGATAGCTTGAAGTAATCCCTGTATACAGCAGGGGACAGAACACAAAAGTGTGCAACTTACTTGTTCATAGTTAAAAGTGTCCAGCATTCCCAGAACAAGTCCCTGAATTTCTCCGAGTTTCCCTTTTCCATAAACTGGATCCTGTACAAAGAAATGAAAAGCTGCAGCTGAATCACAGGATGTGACCATTCTGGTGCTCTTTAAATATCTTTGGCATAACAAATGGAAGTTACGACTCTGGATTTAAAGATGCTGCACAAGCACAAGGACAGTAGAATAATGTACTGATGGGAAAACTGGCAAGTAGCAAAACCGAGCAGTTGACAACATCAATATTAATTTCGGTGCTTGGGTCAAAAGACTTTAGATCTGACCTCAGAAACTTCATTCAGGAGATGCAAGGGCTGACTACAGAATGCATTTGAAGAATATTGAAGAAATTAGCAGAAAACAACCCTGCAGTGGCACAGGAGGAATCAACTCGGCGGTGCTGCCGCTCGACCCCTCCTGCCCTGGGGTGGCTGCTGGTGAGCGAGCGCCTGGCTGCCTGCCGAGCCCTGGGCCCCACGCTGCCTGCACACTCTTGCCTGGGTCAGAGGGTAATTCACTCCCAAGTTTCTGTGTATCCACAGGACACTCCCAACCGCATTCCACCCCACTCAGCCACAGGCTGAAAGAGCACAGGTGCAGTGGACTGTTCAGCTGCACAGCAGGATGCAGGAATCCTGGTCTCCCATCCCAGATGACAGATCATCATCTAGGGAATGGGAGCCTGGGGCTCTTCTGTTGCTGCTCGGATGTGCCCTGAGCAGCTCTTTTGACATGTCCCAGCAGCACAAGCTGTGGTACAAGTCATCGCCCTGGTGTACCTCAAATAGCATCCTGCTCCAAAGCAAATCCTCCCTTTCTCCTCCACAATCACCCTGGCACCCTCCAAAGCACTGCCCAGTGCAGGACAGGAATCCTGGTCTATAGCATGCACCTCCCTGTGCTGGGCTGAGCCTAGCAAGGTGCACAGCCTCTCAAACAGAGATGGGCAAAGCACTGGAAGAGGAGAGAGACTTCTGCAATGTCCTTCCCTCCTGCCAGTCCCCGTTGCACAAGAGTGCAGGCTCCTACTCACAGGTGCGCTGGACCAAGCCAGGAGCTACCTCTGCCCAACAGTTGGCATGATGAGAGGCTCCTGACAGTTCCCAGAGGCCACAAGCAGTAGCAGCCAGCAGCACTACTGTCTCCTGGGCAGACCTGACCCTGAAAGACCTCTTCATGCAGCTGCAGAGGTGCTCTGCCCCTGTCAACATGCAACATAGCTCCCCTTCCATCCCACACGCAGGTGCCAGAAACACAGCTTCCTCCTGCTTGTCTTTCTGGCAGCAGCAAGATCAGACTAGAATCACACAAAGCCTCAGTGCTGGCAGACAGTCATTGAAATGAACCTGGAAAAATGCCTTTTGTCCTGCTGGGAAGCAGTGGAAGGATATGAGGAAAAGCCTGCTGGAAGCTGGGAGAAGCTGACTGGAGGAATGGGCAAGACATAGGCAAAAAAAAAAAAAAGAGACCGACTGGCAAGATGTAAAAGCAAAAGTAACCTAGAGAGTAGAAAAATTATGGAGACAGGAAACCAGAACAGAAGGGAAAGAAAGGTTAATCAAGAATGACAAAGCAAGTTGACAAAGATAACTAAAGTGGCACAGAAGTTACACTGCGCAATATGCAGAGAGATCACCAAACCAGCACCGGAAACCAAGTCAAGCACTTTTTGAACAAGTGTTCAGAACAAGTGTGACAGGCAGAAATGTCAGTGTTAAAGCCTAAATAAAAACAGCACTGAGTAACACCACTCAAGTCAAAACCAGCTGTAGATGTGGAGAATACAGAAGAGCTCCACATGCTGCAGAAGCTACTTCTTCACAAGGTGAACAGCGCAGCCTCAAACACCACCACGTTTTCTTTCTGCATAATTTAAAAGCAACAGCGTAGAAAGTTCACTACACTGAGTCACCATATGAATTATGGAGGGCAAAAGGGAACTCAGGACTCCAACACTGCACGTACGTGGTCCATAACATAGAACAAGTCATTTTTGTATCCATCAGATAATTTTCTAAAGCACTCAAGTCTATGGCCAAGGCAACTCACACGGGTAACTCACACAGTGTACAGATGCAACCATTTACATACAACAGCTCCAACTTTCCAAGCTGTAAGTAGAAACTTTCAAACGAATCTGTCTCTTGCCTGGACAGAGACAAAGGAGGAAGAGGAGACAGAAGGAAAGAGGAATAAAAAAAGCCACCTCAGCTTTGTGGAGGAGGAATGCAAGTCTGAAGGCCAACTTTCAGTTCACCAGCTTGATCACCTAAAAAAATGGCAGGTAGGAAGAGCACAGACTGTTGTCCAACAAGAAGCTGTGAGGTATGGTCTGGCAAAGTGTTACACTGATCGTGACAGCCAAGGACAAGCAACAAAGTTCATGCCCGTTTCCCACCAGCCGCCACAGCAGATGGTGCTTTCCAGAGCGGGGCTGCAGGCCTGCCTTGGGTGTGAAGTCCAGAGCCATCAGTTCACAGTCCCAATCAGTTATCCTGCTTTCCTCCAATTTGCTGGTTTCAGCCCCACAAAATTTACAGTCACCGAAGCTCTGTGGGATCACTCACTTTTATGGAGGAATACGTTTCACTAATTCCACCTTACAAAACGTGTCTGAGTTTGGGGTTTATGCACGCTCCAAATACACTGGAGGGGATGGCGCGTTAATAACAGCGTGCTGCACCAAGCCAGGAACAGATCACAGCTACTGCTTCCCAGCTGGTATCTCCCTGGGGACACGGCAACACTCAGCACGGCGAACCAACGCCAAACTCACTGCCCAGTGCCGCTACCGACAAACAGATCAGGAAAACCTGACAGGGATCCACACAAAAACCAGAAGCACTCAATGCAGTCTTTCGCCCAATTCTGTCTCCTCCATTTAAAATTTCTTCCTAGTTCCAGGAAATAGCACTGTCTTTGCTAACAGCACTCAGCGAACCGCATTGATAAATGCACCAGGAACTCAGAAAACACATTCACCTGCAGCTTGTCCCATCTGCATAGGGACAGAGCAGCAATTGCGCATAAATCTAATCCCAGCATTGACCTTCAGGAATGGAAAGAAAACAAACAGGCAGGGCCCAAAGCAGGACGGAAAAAACTCAAGCAAAGGCTTTTTGGATCTTTCTGCTTCCACTCTAACAGATTTAGAAAATTCCTTCCTGTCCTTTTGGAGTTCCTGCTGGTAGATTTTAAGTTTCTGGCTTCTCCAGCTTCACTTTATAGGAGGCAACAGCTGCATTTTTTTCCAAAATATTCATGAAGGATTACAGCCTTGTAAGGGAATTAACACAACCTTTCAGCCCTCTTCAGATAGCATTCACATCCTTAATGACATGGAATTTTCCTTAATGCTCAAGAGGTTTCTTCTAGTATCTCTAATACAGTTATTTCAATCCTTACAGCATGAATAAGGATAAGCAAGAACATAAATATATTAATCATTATTTCATATGACTTCAATTATTTACAGTCGAGTCAGTGTGCTGTAACAGGCAGATGCCAGGAGCCTGTCTCTGTTCTGTGAAAGCTGAGGAGTCCGGCCACAGCCCTTTTTTTGCAAGATGCCCTTCATCAAACCATTTGGGTTGCAAAGTTAACATTTGCGTAAGGTATAATCTATAAGCAGTTAAGCCCAGAAGAGGAAGAAAAACAGTCCACTAAAATTGGAATACTCTAATTCCTTTCCAGCCAAGGCAAGATAATCTACCTCCGTTTATTGATGTCATCCACCTTACAAACCCCCCAGTTAATTCCTGGGCAGCTGTTCTACCTTCCAGACCTGCGGCTCCATGGAGCTGTGCAGCACCAAGACTGCACCTCTGCTGGAACAGCTTTTGAGGGCAATTTCAGACAAGCACCACTTACCAATCTGGGTTTCACAGAAATATTTTGAGGGCTTGGGAAAGGGCACAGAAGGGTTGGCTTAAGAATTTCCTTATGGTCACAGTTAAAGTGGCACGTGAATGACATTTTGAACAAGGCCCTACATACTGCTCAAAGCCAAGGCAGAACGGTTTGGCATCAGGGTTTGGAACTTTCATGGCTTCAAAGAGCAGCTACACAGCTGTGCAAAAGGAATTCCCACCCAGGGCTAACAAAATAGAGATCTTCCTAGATGAGAAAGCTGTTGAGACAGAGGGTTCTAGGGAAAGACCAGGTGTGCATGCCATGCTGCTATTCTTCCCCACGGGGCACTTAAATGGCATTCCCAAATAATCCAAGGCAGCAGAAAATAGGTCACACTACACACGGAGGCAAAACCTGAGTGCTCCCTGCTGCCTAACACAGGGGGAGTTTTTTTCCCAACCCCAAACATGCCAAAGGTTCAGAAACCCTGGACATCTGAGCTAACATGACAACATGATAAGACTCATCACCATTCCCAAAAACGACTTCTCAGCTGAATACGACACAACATTCTTAGAAGAACCATGCTGAGTCCCAAAACAAAACCCAGGGAACACCTCCCACAGGCATCCAGTGCAAGTCCTGAAGGAACAAATTAATACAACACAACTACAAACACACAAGCCAAAGTGACCTAGAGCAATGCAGTCCCAGAGATCCAAAAATAATGCTTGGTGTGAAGGTAGTGGGAATGGAAATGTGTGGTTTAAAGCACAAAAACAAAGAATTAAATGAACGGTCTCTTTGGTAATGAAGGACACCATTCCCAGCTGCAAAGCACTGAAGGCAGCAGACTGGTAACAGCCTAGGACAGACCAGTTACGGTTGAAGAGTCCATGCCCTGACACCAGAAGGATAACAAGCTTGTAGAATACCACACACCATTTTTCTGATCACCCAACAGCAGAGCAGACTGCAGATGTGTATTTCAAACCTAGGTTCCAAACAAGGAAAAACAAAATGTGCAGCAATCTGACCTATGATTTATGGACACTTAAGTGAGATTCAGAGCCAAAAATCCAATAACAGCCAGCAACTTCTACAGACCATCACTAAGCTGTCACCTCTAACCAGAGGAAGCCCAGAGATTCAGTGAGCAGCTAGCACCTGTCTGCTGCCCATAAATGACCCAGCTCAGATCACTCACTCCCATACATCGTAGGGGTTTGCAAATACGTGACAGTGAGGGAGTGAATTATATCTATAAAAGAAGGAATGGTGAGAGGCAAAGTCAACTTATTTGGAGATCCCATAAATAAATTCCCCCTTCCCTTCCAGAGGATCTTCTAAGGAGTTTCACAATATTACTTTCCCTATACCAGTTTCTGAGCTATGAGGTACAAATTATTGTCCCTATTTTATGAAGCTCTGACACTGATGTTCTTCACCTGGAACTCAGTCCTCCTCTCTGAATGCATTTTAAGAAGGCATCCTGTCTCCCCATTTTTTGCTCTAGTTGTACAAAACTATTTTCCTCATCAAATCTCTGTTTTGTCAGACTGAATTTGTAAGGCTGACCAGGCAAATGGGATGAACAGGAGCAATTCCCCCCTGCCTCCAAACCCAGTACCCAGAGCTCCACAGCTACTTTCAGTAACACCTTACACATTTCTATCCCCAGTAGAACTCCTTCACCTGACGCACTGTAAGCATTCCATTACCCTTCACAGCAGTGCCATCACACCAACATTTAACTGTACAACTGGCAAACATGTTCCACTCATCTGCTACCTCCAGGACATGAATGCCAGCCTCTAGAAAAGGGTTTTTCTACTGCTGCTAAAAGAGTCACTCTGTAAGAGCAGAAATTAAGTATCTGAAGGCAGCAAACAAGAAGTCCTATTCATCTCAAGGGAGAATGGGATCTTCTCCACACTGCCATGCCTCCTGGCTCTGTTATCTTCACTGGTTTGCTTCTCACCTCAGCCTGGTAATTCTTAACAACACCCAGGAAAGCCTCCCTGCCAACCTCCCCCCACTTATTCATTCACAGCTTCTGTATCATTTCCTGTCTACATTAAATATCAGACAAAGCCCCACAGGAAACTGTATCTAAAACTCTATCTAATGGCCCAGTTAAAACTAGATGAGATAGGTAACTGAAGAGCCATTAAGTTTGCTCAACACTTTCTACCTTTCGTAAAACCACATCTCATTTGATCATGCTTTCTATCCACTCTTTTACAATATCACTCACTGTCTATAATTACGATCTTCTCCAAAATCCAAGGTTGTGCATAATATTAAGATCAAACTAATAGGTTGCTAGAGGTGTGTATTCACCCTGTGAAGCCTGTAAGCCCTTTCCTACATTTTCTTCTCCTACATTTTCCTTGAACAGAAACATTGAAGAGTAATTCAGCACTATCTCAACCCTTCAATCATTCCACTCCACAATGCACACAATTTCTCTAATTCATTTTCTGCATTTCTCAAGATTTGCTATCAAATCCCAAGCTCATCTTTCATCTGTTTTGCACATTAACAAATCATATCTGCTTGTGATCCCTCAACCAAGACCCTATTTTGAAATCAGCTCTTCTATACAAGATGTTTGCTGCTCACTAACCATCATCTCTAAAATAATACATTGCACCATCAGTCAAAACAGCCCAGTCATTATCTCTTTCTCCAAAGCTTACAAACTTTGCTTTAGAGTTTCTGCAACTGTCCAACCCAGAGGCTCAGCTAAATGGCTTTCAACATTCACAGAATCAGAGAATGGTTTGGGTCAGAAGGGACTTCAAAGCCCATCCAGTTCCAATCCCCTGCCACAGGCAGGGACACCTCCCACTGGATCAGGGTGCTCCAAGCCCCATCCAACATCCTTGAACACCTCCAGGGATGGGGCAGCCACCACTGCTCTGGGTAACCTGGGCCAGGGCCTCACAAATTTAGTTCCAAGTTTTGAGAAATTTATAGCAGCTTTGCCCCTAAAACTGCTAAGTTAATCTCAAAGGTTGCAATAATGTTTTATTTGGTTTGAAGAAGTTACCCCAATTATCATCTCACAGATCTATATGTTCCCACACATCTCCTCAGAGAGTCAAGTCTCCAGGTTATTCCATCAGCTTTTCCAACTTGCATCTCACCAACTGAACTTTTACTGAGATATGTCGAACCACGCAATTAGCTAATCCAATATTTAATGACATGGAAACTGCTATTACACCATGAATGTGTCCAGCTCTTCCCAATAACTGACTCTCTTCAGAAACTCACCTGTAGAATTCGCTGCAGGATTGAAGGAAGAGCGATAAATGCAGCCATGTTGTTCAGCACTTGCATCGTCAAACCCTTCAAAGCTGAAATATCAAACACAAAAGCCACCAGCAGGTCATTAGGATTCAAGGAGTAAAGAGAAATCAGTCTTCCATATTAGGAGTTTTATTTCAGTTTGCGTTTTCTCATTTGAAAACGTTTTTTCTATTCTTTTTGCTGCACATTTTGCACTAAGCACATGTGGCCTTTTGTACAAGAAAGTGTATTTAAATTTCTGATATCACAGTGCCTCTCCCTTCCCCTCCCACACACTTCCTACAGTAAACGTTCACATTTTGAGACTTACCTTGTAGCACCATCATTCACTTTTCCTACTGCTACCAGAAACCCATTTGGATGCCTCATCCATGTTCTAGCCCCACAGACTCTAAAACTTCCTAGCATTCACCTTTGCCTCAAACTTGTTCCTTGATCCCTGGTTCCCCAAAGTAAGAGCCCATCAGATATTTACAGACCCAGCAATTCAGCTTTGTGGGGATAATGAGCTAGTCAGAGCCAGTTTGGAAGTATGCACATTGGGACTGAAAACAAAATAGTAATGTAGGATCCAGGTGTATTATCCTCTCATCATTTCTTCTATTACTTCAGATGATTGCTTTTCTGCAGGCATTATCTCCCAAAAATGGATAATCTAGGGGACGTTCTGAATTTAGAGGAAAAGATGAATTGAGGGAAGAGAGGAGATCTGTATTTTTGGGTTACTGATCTCTGCAAGACCATCCCCAGATACAGTTAATGTCACTGGAGGGAAAGAAATAGAGGGAGCATGGACTGAATGATCACCTCCACACTGACTTGCAATATGCTGTGATCCTTAATCAGCACAACTACAATTGCTATGGAGCACAGGCCTGGAATGGGCCAAAAGACATTATCTCTGTCCCAACACCATGGTATCTAAGACCAAAAAAGGGCTTAAATCTCCCATAAAAAGAGGCTTTCAAAGATGTGCTGCTGACACCCACAACAGACTTGGGGCTAGAACTGCAAAACAGAGTTTAGCTGGTGTACTGGAGTTCTACTGGGTTTATATCTAACAGACAGGTGCAGAGACAAGTGTACAAGAAGGACAGGCATGGAGGTGACAGTATATTGTGTCAGAAGTTCCCAAAGCACAGACTGCAATCTACTTACGACCTAGAAAGCCTTTGCACATGCTGTGCATCTGGCTTTTACTGAGAGACCATGCTTAATGAAACCAGCTGATTAGTGGAGGTCATGGTAAGGTCCCTCTTCCACATAATAATAAAGTATCTGACTGAGAGCTACAGCCTACAAAATGCCCAGCCTGCATCAGTCCTACAGCCACCGCAGTTCAGATCTGCTACAGGAGCAGAACATTTAGGAACTGAGTAATAAAATCACTTTTCTCCTATTAACTCAGTAAAGAGACAGCACACAGATTTTGATTACTAATTGTGGCTACAAAAGCCAAAACACTTACACTCAGAGTACCGACACTGTGAAGAACCAGAGGATTTCTGGGGGGACATCATAGCCTCCAGCAGGGGAAACCACAAAGCCTGAAATAATCAAATGCGAGGAAAAAAGACAGTAAGGATATGGCAGTACTAAAAACGAGCTGTGGCCAATGTTCAAGTCCGTTTCCAAAGACTCTTCCACATTCTGAAGAACAGAACTACATTTCTCACGACTGCAATGGATCAGAACTGAAACATGTTAAAATAACCTCAGAGCAAAGCACTTAAGGATCTGCTTTCAGTCTCAATTGGTCATATCTTAGATCAAGACACTATTTGACTGGGGTCTGAGTGCAGAAGACCTTTGGCTCCCATTGCTTCCTCTTCTCTGTTCTCATATGTTTACTGGAATTTTGACAATCATCTACTTTTACTTCATTCAGTCTGCAATTGCTTCTCCTTGTGTGATGCAAACTCAGAACAAAAGAATCATTAAGGTAGGCAAGGACCTCTAAGCTCATCCAGTCCAACCATCAGCCCAACACCTCTGTGCCTACTAAACCATGTTCTAAAGTGCCACATTTACGTGGTTTTGGAGCACCATCAGGGCTGGTGACACCACTACTTCCCTGGGAAGCCCGTTCCAATCCTTCAACACTCTTTCAGTAATGAAATTTTTCCTAATATGCAATCTAAACCTCCCCTGGTGCACCTTGAGGCCATTTCCTCTTGTCCCATCACTTGTTACTTGAGAAAAGTGACCAGCACGCACCTCACCAAAACCTCTTTTCCAGGAGTTGCAGAGAGTTCCCTCCAGCCTCCTCTTCTCCAGGCTAAACAGCCCCAGGTCTCTCAGCCACTCCCAGAACCCTGGGCTCCAGACCCTTCCGTTCTTGGGACGTGCTCCAGCCCCTCAATGTTCTTCTTGGAGTGAAGGGCCCAAAACTGAACCCCGGATTTGAGGTGCAGCCCAACCAGTGCCGAGTACAGGAGCATGGTCACTTCCCTACCCCTGCTGGCCACACTACAGCTGATCCAAGCCAGGATGCTGTTGGTCTTCTTGATCACCTGGGCCACTGTTGGCTCATGTTCAGCCACTGTTGACCAGCACCCCCAGGTCCTTTTCCACCGGGCAGTTTTCCAGCCACTCTTCCCCAGGCCTGCAGTATTACCTGGGGCTGCGACCCAAGTGCAGGACCCGGCACTCTGCTGGGTTCCTTACTGCTTACACAATCACACAGCACAGCAAACGGGGCCCAACTCGGAAAGGACACTTAAATGCTCCAGGCAGTATACAGGAGGTGGGAAAATTCGCATAACACTGTACTGGGAAAGTTGGTCCTTCACTTGGTGACTGGAGTCAATTCTTGCTTCGGCATCAACTAAGCAATTCCAGCAGGTGGAACAGGACCCAGGGTGAGGGCAAACACGAAGACAAAACAGTCAGTCAGGCGGGTGGGCCATGATCACTCGGGGGCACATGCAGACCCCTCTGTAATATGACACAGCAGCTCTCTTCTGCACAATAAAATAATTTAAGAGGAGGAACTGAGCATATCACCTTATACACTGGACCATGCTTGGAGGAAACTACAGAATTCTTGACTTCCAGACATGCCACCCCTCCTGATACAGGAACAACATTCTCAGTATTGAGTTCAGTTACATAAGTTATGCATAATCTTAGGAGTAAAGGTGCCTTCTGTGTCACTGACAGGAGCAAAATGGAAATGCAACCTCAGTACAAGGAGGCTGGCAAACCCAGTTCCCACTGAAGGAGCTCAAGCAAGCTGTGTTGTCTCCACCCAGCAAAGACCAGGATGACACTGAATGTAGGATTTGTGGATGTATTTAGAACAGCAATACCGAGCAGTCACAGTGACAGCAGCACCAGCTTTGTGCCACCACAAAGTAGGCTCAAACCTTATTATGCCTTCTTCAGTGTCAGGTTGACATTCACACCAGAATTTCAACTGGAGATAAAAATAGGGGAAAGGATCTCTTCTGCTTCTCAGCTGCTAATATGCACTTTATTTTGTGCTTCACCCTTATGAGTGAGGATTTCTCTCTTGTGGGCCTAAAACATGAACCGCGGCAAAAAGAACGCAAGGCAGAGGAAAACAATGACTGCCTTGAGACACATCGGTATCCAATAGAAGGGGAAAGGAAGAAGCAGGTGAAAAGACACTTTCAGAAGATGCAAAGGACTGTTGATTTTAGTGATACATTTTTCTTTCTTCTTACAATTTCTAAAAACCTTACCTCTCGCTGCTGCTGGTCTAAACTGTATGAATTTCTCTGGCAAAGGGCAATTGTTTTCATTAAGGTATCTTCAACGTTTTCTAGCAAGGGGACTTCAGCTGAGCCTAAGTTTTTGGGGAAAAACAAATTGCAATTATAAAACATCTATTAAGATATGTTAACTCCCAGTTGTTCTGCAAAATAAAATCATGCTGTTCATCTAAAATCTGTTCACCACAGTGAGCAACTAAATTATAAAGATAGCTCTTGATTTTTGGCACTTTTCCTGAATAGCACAATAAATTAGGCATAGTAAAACATTTCACATAATTGAATAAGGAAGATCTTAGTTGTGGTTCAGGATACAATTAAGTACCAAACACAGGCACTGCATTTAATTAGATGCCCATGAGTCCTTGGGCTACTAAACAGTGTTCTTATTTCCTGCAGGCAGAACATCCCTACTCCTCTGAGAAGTCTGTTTCAAAAAAAAGCTACTTCCAGATGTCTCTCATCACTCTTAGGCCTGCTAAAGCTCAATAATGAGTCTGAATGGATTCTAACATAGGAAATGTGTCTGGTAAGCCAGTAAGAGTACCAGTCACAATCAAAAAGGCTAACAGGACAGCTGACCACACAAACAAAAAAGTCACCCAACACAGTTCATGCCAGATTTCTAGTAAGTCCAGAGTAAGAGAGTAAGAAAGTGTCCTCAGAATACCTCCCACAGCCATGTGAAAGCAAAATAAAAAAAAGTCACTGCAGTCCCTAGAAACCTGAAATAGGATCTCATTATGCCAGGAGTCAGTTATATGCACTTTCCATTTTTGTGTTTATCTCTTTTTAATAGAAAATGGAATTTAACTTGATAACTCTTACTTTCATCATCTTGCATAAGCATCAACAGCTTGCTCTGCAATCGCTGAAACGAAAGAAAGAACTCAGAACAGTAAACTTGCAGAATCTTGATAGAAATGTTTCTAAGAGGTATGGTTACAAAGGCTTATCCTCGTTTTCTTCCCCAGTACGACTAACGTAGTACAAATGTCTTTCAGATATGGAAAGGAAAACAAGAGCTGAAAGATGATTTTTGATTAAGAAAAACAAATTTCAGCACCTATTATCTACTAGATGGTTGAAGACATGCCAGAAAAATATACTGGTGTGCTGAGTCTGCAGACAACTCAACATATGGTTGTCTGACAGAAGGTAAATGCTTCCATGGATTCTAGTGGGAAATAAATGAGAAGCAATGACAATATCAAACCTTAGCAGAGGCCATGGTGCTGATGAAAAGCACGGCACAAACGCCACATTCAGGATTTCAGTGTACTGTACCTCAAGCATAACCAGAAAGGCACCGTGGATATCTCCCTTCTTCTCCAGTAAATAGGCGGAAGCTTCATGGAGCTGATGTTTCTGGGTTATCTGAGTTAAAAGGAAAAAAAAAAGAAAAGGTAAATGTCTATCTTAAGAAACCTGCTAGTGTTTGTTTACTCCACAGAAAATGACAACCAGATGGTCTAAAAGGATTGTGTCTCCATGTGTTCACAGGCGTGCTACCTGCTCTGAGCACTCCTACCTACACCCTGCTGGCTACGCTGCCTTCACTTCTCAACTTGCACTATTGCCACCACTACCACTGAAGTCTTTAAAAAAGTAAATCTATAAATCAAGATCAAGGACAGATTATTGTTAAAGTCTTCATAAAGGGAAAAAACAATTGCTCCCCAAGTGCTAAACCTTGGCAGCGTCGCTTTCCAAAAACCCCAGGCCCATGATTTCATATCCCTTCAACACCTTAATACACATTAACACAGACAGTCTGTATTCTGCAGCTACTTGGTAGCTTCCTTGCACTAATGGCCTTTTTCCTATTAGCCCTGAGACTAAACTCAGAACCAGTATATTAAATACAGCTAACCAGCTGCTGGAGAGCAATTTAGCAGCTCAAGGTGATGAACACTGTTAGAAATGGACTGGAAGAGTATCCAAGAACTAATCCACAACCTAGGCTAAAGTACTTTTACAGCACTTTAAAGAGGCAGGAACTGATTTGATTGCTTCCCCCTGCCCCTGTCCTTACATGTTTTTCCTACCTGGATGGCATCGTCCAGTCTGCAGTATTCCAGAACTTTCAGTGTCTCCAAAACCTGGTCTGGGCTGTACTGACAGAGCAGCTCAATGAACTGCTCAGTGATGCAGGGTGGCAAGTGTATCAGGTCTTGGTTAATGCCTTCTCTGGAATAAGAAAGGTACAGGAAACTCAAGTCAAATCCTAGCCCAGAAGTTCGGCTGGAAAGAAGAGTTTCTTAGTCAAGCATGTTGTCTTTATCCTTAATACTGAACTAAAAAGCCTGGTTCTAAGAGAAAAACCATGCTGTTTCTACTAGCTACCAGTGCTGCAGGTCTTTTAGTAGGCAGTTCATTTGTTCCACAACATATCCTACTGATGCTTCAGTATGAATTAGATTGTAAAAGACCCTGTGATGAAAGATAGCAGCACAGACACATCTTCAGTAATTCTACGGTAAAGAGGTGCAAAGAACTCACCTAATTTGTTCAACGAAATCTTATGGTCTCCGAGTGGTCTTTTTAGATGCTGATTGTCTGTTTGTACTACAGACTTTCTCTGCATGTGTTTGAATAAATATTTTGTTGCTTTTTGCTTACTGTTTCTGAAATTCTTTGGCTTCCTTTACTGTTTCATCTGCTAGAATATGATCCTTTTCTATCTACCTCGTGCTTCTTTTAGGGAAAAATTCCCATTTTTATTAGTTCCTCTTCTCAGACAGAAGAAAGCTGGGGAATCCTGCCTTGCTCTTGCAGACAATGGCTCTGTGCACTTTAAGGTCAGTGGTAGAGCAGATTGCCAGCTGTAAGGCTGAGAACAGGCCCTGTTTAGCCAAAGGCTGCATCCTCTCTCATGGGTTTTGCAACCAGCTCTACTACAGAGCTGGCACTGAAGACATCTGCCTCATCAGCCCAGCACAGGAGCTGCTCCATCAACACAGGCAGGGGAAGCCTCCAGCCTCTGCTGTGCTTCCTGCCCTTGTTATCTCCCTTAATTCCTCTGCCTGTCACAACCAACACTGCCATGATAGCTGGGCACTCACTTCGCGTCTGGTTAGGGCTGTAGATATGCTGCTAAGATACAAGGCCAGACTAGGGCTTCCCTTCTCATGCTAGCCGAGGTGATTTCTCCAGGTGAAGCTCAGAGTACAGTTAAATTCACTTAATAAAGATGTCCCTGTAAAAAAGGATTGCTCCCCTTCCAGCAGCAGCTGCTCTCCCTGCAGTGGTTTATGCAGTGCCTGTTTTCTAATCCCTTGGCTTGTTATTAAGCAAACTCCTAACGTGGGGGAAACAAAATAGAGAACAGAATTGCATGCAGTAACCATGAGTGTCCCTTTGTCTTGACTCTTTTCTACTCATCTTTCCTGCTAGGAAAGAAAACGGATCAAGGTATGTATTTAGTTTTGTTACCTTTCTCAACAGAAATTCAAATCAGGAGAAGACATGTTGATGCGCAAAACCTACATCCATGGGATGGAAAAGGTCTCATGGACAATATGATTCCATGTTTCCTGGGAGCTACAAGAGCTAACAGCATTACTAGAACCCAAGCAAGGCCAGGAGAACGCTGTGCCCCCAGCAAGTTACAAGAACCCTACTGCCCTGAAATGAAAGCTTCACACAGGTACTGACTGCAGCGACCAAAGTATGGACACAGTTGTACAAAAATCGGTATCCAAACCATTCTGTTCTGACATCGAGTAAAGAATGGACTTTTGAAAGACCAAACAAGAACCCCAAACTCTGGCTTCCTGCATTTGCCAGGTGCTCCTCCCACAATACACCCCCTATAATTCCCCAGTGCTTGTAAGGGAGCGAGTGTTCCACTCTTTTTGTGACCAGACTGAAACAAAGAATCCCTTTCTATCTGAAGTGATTTCTGTCTACCAAAATGGGAAAAATGACAAGACATATGTTTTTAGTATGAAATGAACTTCTAACCTGGAGCAAGCTGATCTTTGCCTTAACAATGTAACTCAAGAAATGCAGAGATAACAGAAAGGAACCTGGATTTTGATAACATTAAAAACTAAGCATAGTCTTTGAGACTTGTGGGTCCTGCTCAGCTCCATGTAATTATGTTAATCTTCAATACAACCACGACAAACATTTCCTCTGCCATACTCTACATGTTCTTTCCTAAAAGGGAAAGCTAATCACTGGTTTCTCACAAAACCTGGCATAAGTGATCCTTGCAGGTGCCACCGGTAGTCAGTCAGCGAAAAGAGCCAGTTGTAATAGAACCTAAAAGGTTAGGTACCTGATAATGTATTTATAGACCAGAGCACTGTGTTGCTAGATAAGTTGATATTGTTGGTATAACACACAAACACATACTGCCCACAGCCATGCTTCACTGTGTTGCTTTTTTTTAGAGGAAAAATACTTTAGAGTTTAAAATGGAAATGTAGCAAAGGCTGTGATTAATTAGCTGAGCATACACATCACATTCTCTGCTTTCTGAGGCTGCTTATAAGACACAAACATACGGACATTTGGTTTTAATTTCCCCAGGCAATTTCTGTTAACCCTGTTTCCTCCCTTCCCCCTCCTTTAAAAATAAATCTGTAGCTAAATTAAATGGGCCAAATTAATCCCTAATGCAATTCCACCAACGAGGATAGTTATACTAGTATGATGAGTCTTGTCTCCATATGATCAAGTAATCATTTGTGTTTGAGACATTAAAAGCTCATTTACTGCTCTAAGAGTCTTTATTTTAATAAGAATTTTGCTCAAAAAAGCACATAAACATTTAGATTGACTGAAGAGGGATGGATGTTTTCAGAAGAACCTAATCACTATTTTACGTGCAGATATACTACAAAGTCTGGGTATATCTGCAGGTTAGGCCTTGCATAGCAAGGTTTCTCCCTCCTGTACCTTTCAGGATACAGTCCAGCTCATTTCAGCAGGTCTTACCAGCAGAAAACCTCAAAGCACTGAAAACAAACCTTGAGTGTTATTGAAAAACCAAAGCCCCTCCAGCAATCTCAGATCTCTGCAGAACACTTCTTACTGACAACACAGTTTAATAACAATAGGTTAAACCTCGGGCTTCCAGATCTTCTGCTTCACAGTCATTCACTGCCACAGAGAACCCAGAGTATTAATATTTCATAGAATCGTTTGGTTGGAAAAGACCTTTGAGATGACCGAGCCCCACTGTAGCTGTCCCCTAGTCAACCATATCCATGAGCAGTATTTAGTAGTATTTTGATCATTTTTTCTGTATAACTGTCCCACTATCTCTATCTTTTGCTTATTGAGTATTCTGGCACCTACAATCCAGTCAGTATGTGGTTTATTCTTTGGGGTGCTCAACAACTTACTGCAGTGCAGAGAATTCACAGACTTCAGAACACAGAGGGAAAAGGAACCATTCCTCAACTTCCCTTAGACAAACCACACCTTACTGAACTCCAGCCCTGGCAGGAAAAGCAGAGACCTTCTGAAAGATCGGATACAGAAAGCTGCTCCCTGTTGCTGGTTTGAACACATCACGTGCTGCTTTTGATTAGAAGATAACTACAGGAGAAACGGTCGTATTTAGCTCTAATTACGGTAGAGTTAAATTAGACACATTTATTACGCAGGGATTATGGAAGCCACTCTGCGCATGAGATTAAAATCCAGGTTAATTAGTACCTTCATTGGGTCTCACTTGCTGCAAGTGATATCACAGCACAAACGAGGTTCTACTTAACATCCAGCTGGGTATCGTTTCTGCCTAATCATTCAATTTTTTTTTCAATTATTCATTTAGTAACTAAGTAATCTAATTTCTCTCCTATAAAATCCAACCAAGATATTTTCTTGGTAAAATTCTGATTTTATTTTGACTTACAAGAAAACAATAAATGTGGAAGTTAATACCTGCCACACAAACCTGGCTGTAAAATTCAAGAAATAACAAAAGGTGCATTTTTTTTTTAAATGACATCCTAACAAAATCCAAACAGTGGTTAATACCAGGTTCTAGCTTCCAAACCATGTTTTTTATTCCAATTCAGCAAGAACTGAAACCCTGACACTTCAGTTTAGATAATTTTACCTTTTTCTCCTCCTCCTCCTCCTCATAAAGCACAATTAATTTGTACCTAATTGACAAAACAAAATCATTCCTTCAATTGCATTAACAATTGCTTGAAGGCAATTGGAGCTGTGCATATATAAACGTCTTACAAAATAAATAAATAAAATCAAGGTCTTGTAGCATTTGAATCTGATTCAACAGAAAGAGAACACTCAGTGCTGGAATACTGAAAGAACTGGAGCAGATGGAGCAAGCAAGTACTTAAAGAGAAGTTTGCAGTGAAATATGGCAGCAATTTTGAAATAAGATAGAAATGAAAAACGCAAACAGACCAAAATGGTTTTCTATTTATGTTAAACTTGGCCACCTCGGTCAAGTAATCACACCAGCGGGCTGTGAACAGAAACTGCCATTTCTGAGCAGAGAAACGGCGGTTTCAGGCACAGAGTAATCATTTCACAGCCACTCAAAGCACTGCTACAGCAATGCCCAAACTCCCACCAGTGCTGGGGAGGCGCCACATCGCCTGTACTGGAATCCACACCACTTCCCAGTTAGGAAGCTGGCAAGGGTTCTGCCAAAGGATACCCCCCACTGTTATTTCTGGGCTATCCTTCTCAACTTTGGGTAGTTTGAAAAGCCAGTCTCCTTTTCTAAGCCCTAAACTTGGCTCTAGGCTCTCTATTGATCCACTGTTTCAAAAGGAGTTATTTTAACCCATGTTTTCACGCTTTGTTAATGGTCCAATTTTCTTACGTACCTTGGATCAAGGAGACTCCTCAGAAACTGGAAGAGTAAGAACTGGTCCTGTACAACAGGAGGAGACAGAATATTATTACTTTAAATAACATGCTATAAAACAGCGATTCCTGAACTACATCAATTGAAGAAAATACTGTGGAAGAAGCTGGTTTAGACATTTGTCGAGTAAATACTTGGAGGATATGTCTGCTCTGTCTGGAGCTCTGTCTGCTCTCCGAGCTCAAGGCACACTGGACCCTGAACTAAAAACTGTGTTATCAAGTGATGCAACCAGCAACTTTGAGAACGTATGGTTTGATGGCCAGAACTCTATAAACAGGACAAATAACTTAAACATAGCAACTGCTGCAGCTGAGTAGCTACCAAGCTGTTTTTCTCCCGTTTATGACACAGCAACAACTCACCATTATTCTTTAGCAATTGTCTCTTACAAGAAGGGAAACCCTACTGTAAAGGAGCACCAACACCAATAAAATCTGGCACTTTACCTGAAGGTTTGTGATGATGCTCTCAATCTGCTCACTGAAATGAATGGCAACCAACTCAGCCGCTTTACATGGGCTCAGCAACAGCAGCTCCTTAGGAGAGGGAAACACAACAAAAAGGATGACTTCTAATTTCATAACATGGTATCACAGAGTCCATCCATATTGTAACTGCATTTTGCTTGTAAAATAATGAATATCACTGCACAAAAAGTGATTCTGAAAAAAAATAGAAGTTTGTAAAATGGCATTTTTGGAAGTCAACAATTCTACTACTCAACAGGCTTGTAAGAATGCAAAACTCTTCACACCAATGAGATTACATCTCAGGCCTGAGGCAAGGAAATTATTCATTAGGTTTCATTAGGTTTCCTTGCCAATGAGACATTCCCAGAGCCAACTAGGAGCCAGCAGTAGAGAGGAAACAAAGCCCTCAGCTGACCCTAGAGAATTTCTCAGTCAAATGGAAAAGGTGTTTAACTGGTTTGAATTGAACTAATTAAACACAGGTTTCCTGTAACCATGAAGTGTAACTGATACCTGTCCAGACATGAAAAACCCTAAACAATTTCTTTATAGTAATAAAAGGAAAAAAAAAATCTTTCTGGTGCCTGTGGGTTTACCTCCTGCCAAGCTTGATCTAAGAGGCTTCATATCATATAAGTCTACACAACCCAGAATGTGAGATTTTTTTCTCCTAGTATTTCCAAATAAATGAGAGGCAGCTGCTTCACATCAATCCTGGGTACCTGGTGATCCTTCCCAAAGCCCCTGCTAAGCGTACAAAAGGATAAAACATTGCTTTAATAAACAAAACAATTGATACAGTGATAAAGAAATTAAAATGTCATAAACATACATCTGGAAGAAAAAACGTTACTTCACGATAGCTTGGTTTCCAGACAGATGCAGCAGCCACCACATTCACCCAATGCCAGCAGCAGGCCAGGGTGAAGGGAAGGAAAGAAGTAACAAGGAAGAATGGGACTACTCCATGAGCTCTTTAAAGATGACCTATTGTAGAAGATGGATTTTGTGAGGTTTCCAAAGCACAATTTGCCTACGGTATTGCACACAAAGCTCCTCTGTGGTGTCTGACCCCACAGCTTTACTGCATAAGCCACAGCTCTTCATGGCTTCTGAAGGGCTCAGGAGCTTGACATCTTTGTTCCAAGCCCAAGCAATCCAAAGGACCCAGAAGAATAATGCAGAAAGGATGTAGTGCCTTAATTTCTTTCCCTCTCTGGACAAATCTTCCCTGGGAGCCTTTGGGAGTGCTGAGGGTAGGACTGCCTGGCTGGAGGGAGATGACCCAGTCTCCCCGTAACTGACTGCAGCTCTTGGATGGATCAGTGCCTTCACCGTCTACACCACGCAAAAGGTCCGGGGCTTGGCTTTCCATCCTCTCCCAGGTTTGAGTGATTTGCAAACGTGGTACCATTTGGCCGGACAGCCCTTGAGGAGACAGTACAGACACAAGGCAGCTGGGTCTGAGGACAGAGAGTGACCACCACAAACAGCACTATGACTGAAGGCATCAGGCCTTAGCCTGACAGGAATTACTAACAGAAAAGCCTCTCTAGACACTGCTAGATTCAACCAAAGACACTGGCTTCCTACTTTCATACCTCAGGAGGTGAAAGACAGTTGTTCAAAGACCTGAAACCACAGCACCATCCTAGTAAAATGTCACTTACTTTTTTAAGTCTTCTGAATGTCCGAGAGCAGGATTAATACAACAGAGAAGAAGAAAAGCCCATAGCAGCCAATAAGCCCCTAAGCCACATGCAACTGTATATACTGTTCACCAGTCCCAGGACCCCAGGAATCAGAAGATGCCAAAAGGAAAGAAGGAGTTGATCTCAGTGACAGCATCCAAGAAAGGTGACTTACAGACTGATCACCTGCCGGCAGCTTTTTGGAAAAAGATGCAAAAAAAAAAAAAAGCAGCTGGCCATTATCTGCCAGGCTGGTGGAACAGTGCAAGAAACTCCATTTTTAAGGATGGCCATGGACAAGTTGAGAGGAATATTTTGTGTTATCAGAAAAATATGCAGCTCTGATGAGCTCGGCATCAGGCGCTTCTGACACTGTACAATAACCAAGAAGTGGCTCTGGATGAAGAAAACAAAACTAAACTCAATATGAAAAGCTGGCAGTCTTAGTCTTCGATAACACAACAAAAAACGTGAGGAAGGGCAACCCAGGACACTTCTGATTTGTTCTGAGACACCCAAGCGCAGAATGGCAATTTTAAAGGCCTCAGGCTGAAGAGACCCAACAAGAAAAACTACATGGGATTTGATAAAGACACAAAATAAGGCTTACAGAGGAAGCTGACTCATGCCTAATGCCAAACCATCTGGGTTGCATATACCAGTACAAGCAAAGACAAGGGATGCAGCAGAACAAAGCAGACACAAGGAAGCAGCAATTTGAACAGTAGTTTGCTCAACTTGGGAAACCACAGTTGCTCTGATAAGGTAGTAATGAGCCAGGTGCATTCAGCCACAGCACAGCCATCACCACCACCAATTCCCACAGGCTCTGAACGTGCATCTGGAGAGTGGGTATGAGCTCAGCAAGCTGCACGTCATTCAGCTGGGTTCACAGCATCTCTTCGTTTATTGTCTTTTGAATAATTTTCCCTCTTGGTCCATTTTCTCATTAGTCCTTGCAGATGCTGGTGGAGCCTAGAAGTATTCTGTATCTTTCAAATGTACTATTACAATTTTTGCCCAGAATACAGACTTGTTTGCCATTTTCTGGTAAGCAGCTTGGGCAAGTGCATGACTGTTCATTTTACAGACAGAGTTATTTTCCTGGCTTATCTCCAGATCACCCTGCAGGGGAATGACACCACCTTAGAGGAACTAGAGATATTATGGATTCCCCATGTCTACTGACTGGACAATTATTTCTGACACATCTCCCTCCCTGAAGCAAAGAGAGATTGAAGAGACAGAAAAAATTATTAGCCAGAGAAGTCTAACAATTTGTGTCTTACAGTAGAAGTCATGACCCCATCTTTGCACATGGCAGAAGTGCCAGGATACCATGGCCAAATGCTATTATCACTGTAAGATGAGGAATTTGATCCCACAGACTGTGAGGTCAGTGATGTCAATGTCCTGACCTTGCTGCTGCATGCTCAGGAGATGGAGGACTTGCTGAAGGATCCCTTCTCTGTTATACAGCACTCACTGACCACCATCCCTTGAGATAAGGTCTCATTACCCAAAGAGCAACACTTGAAACCAGGAAACCAAGGAATCCAGCTTGAGTCGAAGAGATGCACTTACATTAAGGTAGGAGACTACTAAACCTTAAAGTCAGAGATTTCTAAACAGTTTCCTTCAACACTGTGACACTTCTGCTTACAGAACAGCAGCAGGCAGATCTAACAGGAGCCAGCAGTAGCTCAGGTGCCGTGGGTTTGGGATACACTGTACCTCTATATGTTCCAAAGCTTTCCGCCACACCGACTGCTTTTCTTCAGCACTGTAGCCAGGCATGGACAGGATGTTGTGAATGTAGTTGAAAACTTCTTCCTGTAAGGCATAGAACCATAAATGGTACAGTATGTTCTGCAGCACCACTACTAGAGCACTTCAAATACTCTTAAGATGACCTCACGCCTTGTCCTCTCTTAGCAAGTCAGGATAAGTTATCTGCAGGCAAGATTATTTGTCCCTGAATAGTTTCTGAAGAACTGCCAGGGAAAAAAAGGCCAAGAGGAACAGAAATGATGCTAAATGTGTTAAGCACTGAGGTCAAAGAGAAGTTTTCTTCTAGTATTAGAAATCACCCCTCTGGCTCACAGGGAAAAAGGAGAAGACATCTCTCTTTACCTAAGAGCACAAGCAAAGAACACTCTGCCATAGGGAGGTCAGTTTTCCCAGCATATGCCTGAGTTCCTCTTCAACATCAGCCTCTCCCCCAGGTTCTCCTGCATTGTCCTCAGCTCAGACGCTCTCCTGTACCACATTTTTTCAACCGCCTCACTATCAAAACATCTTTCTCTGACTGCTTCACCCACACAACTTTCAGTATGGTGGTTTCACAAGAAGCTGGTGAGATCAAACTTGCCAGACTCTCCTCCCAACTTCTGTTGGTGGGAAGGAAGAGAATACCTCAAAAACCACGGCAGATATGCAACAGAAGGTAATCACAAAGACATAGTAACAGCAGAAAGACTCTGTCCAGGGGACGAAAGAGGGAACTGACAGCAGAAGTAAAAGTATCTCAGTTAGCAACATTTGCAATAAATCCACCTTGCAATCAGGATTTATGTATTAGCATTATTCAAATTTAAAAAGAAACAAAAAAATCAACCCCTCTTGAACAAAAAAACCACAAAAAGCCTTGACTACAAGTAAGAAAACTCAGCTGTAAAGGAGGACGCTTTTTAAGACACATTCACGTTCTGGTCAGCAGGACTGGCTGCACTGCTAAGAAGAAGAAAGGCCAGAAACACCAGACTTACCTTTCTTACTGGATCATGCAGGTAACAGCCAATTATCTTGTCATAGCGGAGCTCTCGTTCGTACATGAACTCACAGATCTGATAGCTAAAATGAAAACCACACTCAGCTGCACCAGCAGAACAGAATTAAGTAGCTCAGACCCCGCACAGTTTGGCAGCACTCAAAAGAAATACAGCATGTTTCACAAAAAGTATTTGGAAGTATCTTACAGGAAGGTGTTCAGCACACAGGCTGGGTGGCTCCTATGTCCATATGCCATTTGGTATCAGCCACAGGCCAATCAGCCTCTCAACCTTCCTCTTTTAGGGAAGTTATCATACAGAACAGAGGAAAACAGAGTTACTAAGGTGAGAGACAGGGGGCAGAGGACAAAAATTCTTCAAGAAATGAGGTTTCACATGTTCTGCTGTTAATATATCCCTTTATTCCCATAACACACTCAGCTCTAGCTAGGTCAATCCACAACACTAACTCGAAGAAATACAGAGAGCATGACTCAATAATGTTTTATGACACAACCTCCCACCTTCAGATTTTAATAAACATCTTTAATATTTCGAGACTTTAGATAAAAACAGATGCAACAGAGGCAAAACAAATGAAAAGTCTGCTAACTAGCATTATACCGCTTTTAGCTATGATAGAAGTGGCTGAGCTGATGGTTCCGGTTGTAAAACTCTGTATCAAGGAGAAAAAAACCCAGCATTTCTTGAGTCAGAAAAATTTGGTTGAGTAACTCCTAGGACACACGGGGAAACAGGTGTGGCATATTCCACCAGTGCACTTCTGTCCTTGTGGTCTTTGTAGTATGGTGGATTAATTCACGTAACATCCAAATCCAAAATTTGCATGAAGAAGCCCCTCCCTGGCTACTCTGCTCAGGCATGACAGATCTTTCTGGGAGTGCAAAGCTTCTAAAGGATATAGTGGAAATTTTTAGCCTTTCCAGAGAGTGCGTGTGTCTCCTACTCAGTTCTAAAATGAGTACCATGGGGGCGGCTTCAGACCCCTTCGTGCTTTTAATTCCACCTGTGGGTCTAACCCCAGTGACTCATCTCCATCTGTCAGTGGTAGAACATTCAAATACACAACCATGTCTTTGAACAAAGCCTAGGCTCTAGGCTAGGAAGTGCCAAAATTCATCAAGCCCCAGTGGGCTTCATTCCAAAGGGTTCCCACAGTTCTACCCCCTTGTACATTAACAATGCTTTCTGTAAGAACACCTAGTAGAGATAAGGTCAAAAGACTGGGACTACACATGAATACATTAAATTTAACATGTGTATGCAAAGGGAAAATAAATCCAGGCACAGCTGCAAGGTAGGAACAAGAAATGCACAGGGGAAAAGCTCTGGAGGAGATCTAAAGGCAGTGTTTGTATATTGTACACAGTAACTTACAATTCTGCTTTTTCTGCCATTTGGATAAGACGGCTCTCTTCAAACTGCACAATCCCTCCTGCCTGGAGCAGCTCTAAAAGGACCTGCAGATATTGGAGACAAGTTATTTCCATTGCAGTAGTAGGTGGACAGACAGTGCCAGTCACAAGGGCTCTATTAACCACGAAGGTCATGCTTATCCAGAACTTCTCCTCCCTCTGTTCTTACTGCTGTCACAGCCCAACCGCAGGCACTGCTGGGGTAGGATCCTCCTTCACTCCCACCGTGTACAGCACTGACCACCATTCCCACCGCTTTAGCATCTGACCCTCAGCCAGCATCCGAGCCAACGAGGCTGAACTTGCCCTACAGTCTGGTCACACCTGGTGATTACAGAGATGTTCCCTTGAAGGCTGTTACCTGTTGCCTCTCTGAATGGCGAGAATCATCATCTGGACTGCAGAGAAACTCGAGGACCTGTGCAAGGGTGCAGAAGTTAGCATGAGTTAGGGCTCCTTAGGTTTGTTCTGACAGCTGTGCTAACGAGCAGACTGTGAGCACCAATAACAGCAACAGCAAAACAGAACATGACTGAAATATTCTCTCTATTCGGTCCTAAAACTAAGGACAGTTAATACTGGAGCAACCAAGAACTGCTGGAAGACTCCAGGAAAGGAAAGCCATAACTCGGCACCAGAAACAAACTTTGGGGAACCCAGGGAACACAGAACTCCTCAGGTGACCCTGTGGCTCTGCCTTGGACTAAATAGCAAACAGCTGGAATCACCATGCTGACCCTCTTGACTTTTTTCCTGCATTGTGCCATCTCTCCCAGAAAAACAGGAAATCATGTAATTCACAAAATTTAATATAACCATAATTAAAGTGTTTAATCCAAATCCATTTAGCCTCCACAGAGTTCTTTGATCTTAAATTATGACAAAGGACATATGTTTTCTAATTATTTTTAATTCGGGTTCATATATCCATATTATCATCAAAGAGAAACTGCTGTAGCCATTGAATTCTCCTCCTAAGTCCCAGGAATTTCCGGGACCTACGCTGCACGCACACCAGCCTATTTCAAACAGCAGAGAAGGACAGTGACCACACAAAATAGAAACTACCAGCATCATATACATGCTCTATAAGCTCGCTGATGTCATTTTAGTTGACAATCCTTATCTCCCAACCCTGGTATCTTCATACACATAGCAATTGACAATAGAGCCACCAAAATGTTTGCTGCAGCTTAAAGATAAACAGCTTGGTTCCGGCCCTTATGGGGCTTTGCTTTCCCGCTCTTGACATACGGGTGACCAGAGGAATCCAACACTCCATGGAGAAGAGCAGAGGCTGTTCCATCTTCTAGCACTTGACCCTATTTCTCACACAATGCCAGCAGGCAAGTTGAAATATGGAGCTTTCTGTGGTCCTACTCTTCTGCTTTGAAGCCACAACAAAATCCCCTCAAGATGCTACCTGTTTTATAATGCAGCAGTACTTCCAGAATTGCTCCAGTCTACAGCACCAGCCATGCTGCCTGAAGTGCAATTCTTTCCACCCCTCACAAAGGAACACTTGCCTGGTCAAAAAGTGTCCTGTTCACAAACAATGTATTGTTGGGCTTGGCAAGCTGACGGGCGAGGAAGGTGAAGAGACAGCCAACCTGCGATGGGGTGAAGTCAGAATTCTCAACCATCACCTGAGGAGCATTAGAGAGAAAAGGGGAAAATAAAAACAGAAGTGACTGTTTCTGCAGCTGCCTTTGGAAAGCAGTCAGGACACAGCAACAAGAAATCCCTGTACAGCTGTCACGTCTCCTCCTGCCCTAGACACCTACACAAGCTCCCAGTGTTAGCCCATCTGAAAGTCAAAAGAAAAGCCACCTTCCACGGCACTTAACAGTGTCACCTGAAGACACAGTGGACGTGTCCTTGCCAAATCACCCCTGCCCTAAAGCTGAAGAGGCTTGACCTTTCTGCCACATACTCAAGGGAAGCATTCTTGCACATCTCTGGTTTTCAGGTGTGAAGGGGCTCCAAACCCACATTTATCTCCATCTTTGTAGTCTGTGCTGAACACTAGATGTGTCATAGAGCTTCTGAGCAAAGAAATGTTGTCACATGAGGAAAAAAGATAAAATTAATAATTATAGGAGAAAAAAACCCAATTGACTTCAAGCTCCAGACACTCCCCACTTCAGTTGCTGCATGCAGGAGAACTGATCGAGTGACAAAGAAATGACTGTAGGTTTGGGGCAAAGTTTCTTTTCTCATGTTAAATTAGTTATTAGTCTACGAATATTATCAGAAACTTGTGGCTGCACTGACTTGAAACTACAGAAAAATGGAATAACTAAGGATCACTACAAAAGGTATCAGAAACCTGAGAAGTCTGGCGTATAAAAACAAAGCACGATGTGTCCTGACTCAGTGTCTCATGCTTCTACAAAAGTCCCAAACACCAAAAGAAAGCAAAATGCCCCTGTTTGGAGGGTTCCCCTCTGAGGGCAGTGGGTTCAGTTGGGAAGAAATCTATTACTTGAACAACTCTGCTGGCTAACATCTGAGAATCGCTCTAGCAAAGCCTAGACACAGAGCACCGCCCAGTTTATCACCTCATCAGTCTAAGCGTGGGAGATACAACTGATCCCTTAAAGTGACCCAGAGACCCAGATCCTCCCGAGATGCTGATGGTCATCTTACAGAAGTGGAGGCAGATAGGTAAGACACTAAGGAATCAAGTGGAGCTTTGCTTTAAACATCAGCTAATGCTATAATTCTTTTTTCACCTTCCTTTTCCATTTGAAAAGGCCATTTCATACAGCAGACAAGGCAGAACGGTGCTAGCTGACAGCATTAAAAATATGTCTCACTAAAACAATAGGATTGTTTTATTTTGGCTTTGTTTTTCACTAACGAGGTCCTCGTCAGCCCATGTGAAGGGGAACATACTGTACCTCTGAAACAGAGCAACCTTGCAGAGGGTGCAGGCTGACCATGTGGACTTTCTAAAAGATGATATATTAGGCAAAGTTTAGATCAGCATTAGCAGAATGTCTATGTCAGCCAAACTATTTTTAAAGTGCGTCTATTTCTGAAGCGGAGTTTTTTGCCAATAATAAATTTAAATAAAAGGTTCCAGGATTTTTTATTTTTATCCAAAAGGAGAACAGATTCCAGCCCAAGGGACTGAGAGTTCTCATAACATCTAATTATTTGCCTGCAGATACATCTAATCCTGCAGCACTTCTCACAGAACAGGGCTGAATTCTCTTGTGGTGGCCAGAACCCATTTGCTACGTGGCCAGCAGCACAGAGCAGGGCTGTGCACAGCTCGATCCAGCCTACACCTGCTGCAGAAACACATCCCACAGGAGCTCCAGACACAGCTGCAGCATGCCACCTCCTGCTGACAGCAGCTAAAGACACCACAAAGCATGCCTTAACCCAGCACAGGGCTGACATCCCTACAGCACCGTCCTGCTCAGCCAGGCTCCTCTCCAGGAGCAGCGGCAGCACCTCAGTCCCTCCAGCACAGGCTGCTGCAGTCACTCAGGGGTGCCCCTGTGCTCACCTACTGGTGACGGCAGTGACAGGGAAACACTGCTTATGATATGTTTATACATAAACAGATTCCAAGTGAAGTTACTGATTATTAATGCTGACAGTTCTGAAAGAGAAAGCAAACGGCGTTTGGCAGTGACAGCTTTTAATGAGAACATTCATTGTTAAGGAACACGGGCTACAGATGACAAGTGATTTCTAGAGCACCAGGCTGATAATTCTGACATCTCTCTCTCTCCAATTTACTAAAGATAGGCCTGTCATTCTGGCTAAGTTACATCCCAAACACAGCATTTACAAATCCAGGGAACAGCGTTTTATCCCAAGAGCACTTGCATCCTGCTAAGCACAGGATTCCTGGGACCTTTTTTCCTGCTCAGAAGGAATCAGGGACTGGAATCAATGAGAGGCAGATAAAAATAAACCTAAAAGTGCAGAGAGGAGAAATTTGACAAGATACAACCCAGGTGAAATGACAAACAGGAAAGGAGATCTCTGTGTCACCCTATTTAATTTCGCATGAAGCATCACTTCCAAATATCCAACTGGTAGCCTTGGCTGAGGGGAATCCAGGCTTCAGCCCACCACCTTCCCAGAGGCATCATCCAGGGCAGGACTGGTAACGCTTCATCCAAATTACAGGTTTTAGTGCAGTGTTGTACATCATCAAGTTAACACGGAGTTGAATTTTTAGGCACACTCACCTTCAGAAGTATGTCCACAATTCTCTGTTGATATTCCACAGCTTGCTTGTCATTCTTAAAGTCTTCAAAAGTCTGCAGGAGGCAAAACAGACACACCTTGAGAAGAATGCTCTCCACTGACAACCCCAGAAACACCAGCAAACACAAAGCAGCAGCCATATTGCAAAGCTGGCAATACTTTTCAGTTCTTTTTGTACAGGTTCCAAGATACAATTTACTCTTTTGTAACCACCAAAATGGTTCTTACATATTCAGGCAAAAGTAACAGGTCAAAATAGACAGAGGAAAACCAAGAAACTTGGACAGGAAGGAAGATGAGACTTTTTGCAGGAGAAAGATGCAGGTATACAACAGACTCTACAAATATATTTATTTTATTTTTATTTATTTTATCTTTACTTTACCTGTCCCTCTGTTACCAGAGTCTCCACTGTACAATGTAACTTTCAGCAATTTAGACTTTGGGACATATGATCTCCTCTGATGCCTTACAGAACACATCAAAACTGTTCCTACATCAAGCCAGTGACTACTGGTTCAGCTAAAGCACAAACTTTTAAAGAGGAACCTTACAGACCATACAACTATGACACAGACAACAGAACTGGCACTGCAATTTTCTCATGAACATCAGCAATCTCTTACCAGAGCGAGAACATTTAGAAATTCCCGAGTGTCGAAGTGCAGTAAGGTACGGACATAAGGATAGACCTCCTCATCCACAGAGCCCTCAGTTGAATGCAGCCGGATGAGAAATTCAAAGACCTGCAATGAAAATTCACACAAACACAGCAGATTTCCTATGGGTTTCAGATAACCGACAGCACCAGCCCATGGGAAAGCAGCACTGTTACCTGCTTTGCATTAAGCTTTAAAAAGAGTCCATCAGTGTTCACATTTGAATGATTTTTCTGCTGCTTGTTAGCAGGAAAATTCCCCCTCGGACTCTCCTACCAACTTAATACCAATCAAAATTTAAGACAAATCAAAAATTAAGGCTTATATTTGCAGACCAAAAAGTGTGTGAAATTAGATAACTCCCTCCCCTTCGTGGCAGCTCTCCTCAGAGGCTCTGCAACTCCTCCTTATGCAGAGCACAGCTCCTCTTCCTGTCAGCACTTCCCTTGGGAAGAGCCAGTCAATCTGCCCCCTCACTTTGCAGTACAAAACTCTTGGTGCTGCAAGGATTGACATAGATGCTTCCACTCCGCAGCTCCTCCATGGACTTCCTAATTCTTGAAATTTGAGCTTGTCTTTCAAAAGAAAGGTAACTCCTTTTACTGAACCTCTGAGGAAGGGGTTCAGAAACTCCCAGGGAACCAACAGGGCAGCAGCAGCTCCAGCTCCTCAAACATGGCCACAACAGATCACACCAACAAGAGAAAGACAGTAGACTGGTGCAGACTGGCTCACCCATGTGAGTATGGGACAAGGCACACACTGGGATCCCAGGGAGAACTGACAAGGCCCTCCCAGCCATCCTCAGGAAATGCCACATTCTCTCATTTACTCCTATTCTGAGTCGATTTTCCTGTCACCACAGTGGCAGTGAAGCCAGGACGAATTAGCAGCTTGACTTTCAGACCCACAGCCTTCCCTGTTGGCATCCTTGAACCTGATACTCATCTGCCAACTAGGAACTCTTAAGAAAGAGTGCTGGAGCGTATCCAGAGCAGGGCAATGTTGCTGGTGAAGGGTCTGGAGCCCCAGAGTTCTGGGAGTGGGAGAGGGAACTTGGGTTGTTTTGTCTGGAGAAGAGGAGGTTGAGGGGAGTCCTCATGCACCCTACACATCCGTGAAAGGAGGCTGCAGCGAGGTGGGTGTTGGTCTCTTCTCCCAAGTAACAAGTGACAGAATGATAGAAAATGACCTCCAGTTGCACCAGGGGAGGTTTAGATTGGATATTAGGGAAAATTTCTTTACTGAAAGGGTGTTGAAGCACTGGCAAAGACTGCCCAGGGAAGTGTTGGAGTCACCATCCCTGGACGGGTTCAAAAAACATGTGGCCATGGCACTTTGGGACATGATTTAGTAGGCATGGAGGGATTGGGCTGACAGTTGGACTGGATGAGCTTAGAGGTCTTTTCCAAGAGACTGGATAAGCCTCAGAGGTGAAGACACAGTGACAGGATACCAGGGCAAGGACTGACAGAAATGCATCTACTACTGGGACCTCCATCGGGGAAGATGACTGTCCTAAACTTCACACTTCCCTGTGCAAAGAGGCCAGAAGGGTGATAGCCAAGGCAGGGAAACTCTAACGCAAAATGAAGTTTTTAGCAACAACAAAATAGAAGAAGGAATATTTAGATCATTTTCTTTGATATTATCTCAGTTTCTACTCATCAATCCCATGTTCCATGCATTTGAAACAGGGAAGATCCTCCTACATTTGACAGGTCATAGTCAAGTTTAGAAAGAAGAAACAGCTTCAAAGTTCTGGCAACTTTGTGTGAAGAACAAGGAAAAAAAAAATCAAAATTAGTGCCACTAAGAACTCTGCGTTCCCCCACCCCAACTTACAGCTGAAAGAAAAATATTAATGTTCAGATTGTTACAACTGTTTGGTTTCATTCTTCAAAAACGTCTTTGGTATTTACAGTGATATATTCCCACATCACAAGGATACAGCTATCAGACTGATAATAAGTTTCTATCAGAAACCCATGATATAAGACATAGGCAGCTTCTTCTTAAAAACCCATACGGGAAAATTTCCTTCCCAAAAGTTGCTCACCTGATTTTTAACCAAAGGTACCAGATCTTCAGGAATATCGCCCAGTGGATACGCACGGCCTGCCAAACAGCAGCTACAGAAAAGGAGAGGAAAGGTGTTTTTTAATACCTCCTGACAGAAACTGTTCTCCTCCAGCTGTTTAATTTTTTCAGCTAGTTTTCAGCACACTTTTAAAACAAGTCAAATAAATCTATAAAACAAGCATTGCAGACAGCACTGCAGTTAATACATGATGAGCTAATGCACTGCATGGATTTGTATCCAAGGTACACTATGCCACAGCAGAAAAGTAACAGAAGAAACTCACAAAAATCTTTTCTCCTGCATTTTAGGAGGCAGAAGTAATACAGAATTTAGTGTTCACAATCTTGAAGAGATCCCAGAGAGAGGACCTCACTAATTAATCACTATTGTGCAATCTCAGAACGGCCCTCTGCAAATGACAGGCAACACAGCAAGCAGCACCTGAGCACAGCTACCCCAAAAGGCCTGCCAGAAAGGGCCAAAATACAGCTTTTCAGGCTACAGAGTCCTTGTTCAAGGAGCACCTTGTAACACACAGGACAAAGGAATAACTCTAACCAAATTCCAAAAAAACATATGGTCTTGGCATATCAGCAGCAACTTGAGCTTCAGATCTCCAACTTTACCCTACCTATCCACTCACAGATGGGTAACGAAGTCATTGTAACTTTAACTCAGCTATATGAAATAGCTATTGCTATTTTACACAATCTCTCAGACCTTGAAACACACTAAGATCACGCAACTACAGTGAGTTAAACCACTGGTGCCACCACTAGGTCACACCTCCTGCCTTCTAAAGGACCTTACCTTATATATACAAGTAGCTTGTTGCCCATCACCACCTGATCATCTGCAAAACAAAAAGCATTTGTCATCTTTTTTTCACGAGACAACACATAGAGATGCAATTCTTTTTCTAGCTGCTAGCAAAGCATCCATCTGACACCACACACAGCAAGAAAAGCAGCTTTACACACAATAAACAGTACTAGATCACTTCCCTGGTCTCCAGGACCCTTATATTGGGTACTTCCCTTTTGCATCCCCTGTTGGAAGTGATTAGAAATGTTCAAAACATCAAATATCAAAACTAAAAACCCTTAAAGGGAAAGAATTCTGTACCTGTGAGGGACTTCCCAGCATTCAGTGGAGGAGCGATGGCTTTGAACAGTCTCTGTAACAAAAAAGAAAGCAGTGCTCAAGTAGCTGGGAAAGCTCAAAGCAAAGAATCTGCATAGTTTTAAAGCAGAGATCACTGGAGCATATTCCCCACGGAAACATTTTCTCACCATATGCAGAAAGAGGCACAGAGGACACCAAGTTGTGGCAAAGGATGCTCTTCCCAGCTGATGTTAGGACATACGAAACCCAGTCATCATTCAGTCAGCTCTAACCCTAGGCACAGGCCATGCTAAAAACCACTGTGTTCAGTAGTCCCAGAAGTAATAGTCTGAGCAGAACTGACCAGCCTCATGTCCTGTTCCTGAACCTTCTGCCATCAGCGGTCATGCAAACCTTCAGCCCACCCAGCAGGCTCACCAGAGAGCCTAGAGTTGGGGGGTGGTGAATGAGGACTCATCTAAACACAAAGCTCTAGAAAGCAGGAAAAGTGATTTGTACCGGTACAGCTAGTGCTGGGCTTCCAGAAGACCTTTCTAAAATAGTGAACACCTAAAGAGTCTCCCCACCCTGAGAGAAAAACAAATAAGACTATAACCATTAAAAATCAGGCAGTTTAAGATTTTCACACTCAAATAGGCGCAGCTCTTGATTTTAGCACTACTGAGAAAGCACCAGCAGCACTGACAGCAGACAGCTTTGCAATGCAGGTTCCTTAAGTAATCATGTTATTCTCTTCTGCTACTTTTGTTTTATATTCATTTTATTAACATGACTGAATTTCCTGCTCTAACTTTGCAGAGCATTGCTACCTCAGCAGGGAAATTTGTTTTCTAAAGCACGGTAATTACAAATCACTTTTCTCCTCTACTGCATCCAGTCAAATAAACTGCATATATCAGACATGATTTCTCCCTTGAAAAGAAAAAGCACAAGAAAATATACACACTGAATGAGAAGATAACACATTGGGTTTGAAACTGTTTCTCAGAAGGACTGTGTGCTGAACACACAAGTGACAGCTCTCTGCACTGAGAATCGTTCCTACCTCCATGGGACTAATGAAGTCATTCATCCCACTGTTGTAGACATAGATCATGGCATCATAGAGACGGTTTTCCCAGCACAGAAGAACTACCTGCAAGGTAAACAAAGTACAATATAGAAAAACAGATGCTCTTAGCTCACAGTTTTCTCATTCCCCAGTCTTTCAAACACTATTTCTGTCCTTGCACTTGCATCACGTGAGAGTACAATTTAAAGCATGAGGATTTCCACATGCAGAACCAGTCTCTGCAAGGACACTGGATCCTCAAAGGGAGCATCCAGCTTACTGCTCATACAGCAAACATGGAATCTAACTGTCAGATTCTAACATTCATAACCTGCATGAGATTAAGGAATGAAAAAACCCAATTCTTCAAAACCCTCAATTGCCCTAGTTTACCTTTTGATTGGGTTAGTGAATCATTTTGCCAAGTTCCCAAGCAGTTCCCTCCATGGAATGGAAAGCCATGGTGTGGGAATAAAAGCTGGCCAAGGAAAACAGGAGCACCCAGCAGGAACACCCCCTTCCTCTGCTACGTTTGTCACACAAATACAAGCAGCTGAGCAGACTGGCAGGCACCAAACTGACAAAGCCAGCTCTAGACTTTTGTGTCCCTGCAGCCTCTGATGTTAGGTAAGGTACCCAAAACAGGGAAAACTGACTGTGATTATCAGACTAATCCTGACGAACTGGGAGTTCCCAACACATTCAGCTGGTGATGCATTAACCTATTCCAGTACACAAACTGGGGGGAGCAAAACACTTTTATAGGTGCGTGCAAGTTACAGGACGGACACCACCACTCTACAAAATTTCCACCCTCATTGACTTTGATCCCAGGGACACAAGGCTAAGTTCTGCTATAAATTACTGATCAAAAAGCATGAATGGTTTGGACTATGCAAGTTCTGTCTGTTGAAAGGTGACACACTGTTTTCCACTTGCTATGCTGTGCTTAAAAGCACAGGCACTTCACATCAGTGACTGGGGATGTTGTGATTTATTCAGGGGAACTCAGTACAGTGTAGTACAACAGCTCACCTGCTGTATGTCTAAGCTGGTGATATCCATATGAACAATGCAGGCTTCCAAATTTTCCAGCCTGTTCTTGTCTTGGAAGTGAAGCAGCAAGTCTTTCATCACTTGAGTTGTGATTCCCATCAGCTTATCACTTAAGATGTATGGCTCCAAGCACTCCAGAAAGATGCCTTTAGCTACAGAATTCTCACTCATCTTGTCATATATCTGGTTAAATAAAAGATCCCTAGGAGGAAACAAGTATTTGTGTATCAAACAAACTTGTTAAAATCTCCTTACTTATCTGTTTTCTGGGGGGTCCAGATTAAACTCCATTTCCTCTGCATTTCTCAACCCCGCAGCTGAATGTCCTGTTTAGCTCCTGCACTGGTGCATCTACACAGAATGAATCAACTACGGATGTTGCAGCACAAAAACTGCCGTTAGAGAGGAAATGATGACAACAGGAAAATCTATCAAGTCAGCTTCTTTCTTAAGGGGTTGGCATGGGGGGGAACAGTTCAAAGCAAACTGTTCTTGCACAACACATCAATGAAAATTTAAAACACACTTTTCTTTGAGTGCAGAGTACCCTGACTTCAGTATCTGCTTTTAAGCATCCCTCTAAACCAGGGGTGTCAAAACTCACGGCCTGTGGGCCGAATCCATCCCTCCACCTTGTTTTATACAGCCCAGCACCTTGTTTCTCCCAGTGCTGAGCTCCTTGTCCCTGCGCTCCTGTCAGCGCTGGGCATGTGTACAGTGAGTGACACGCGTTACGCTGCGGGAGCAGGAGAGCGGTGGGAGCTGGGAGTTGGAGAGCCCTGCTCTAAACTTGATGTGATACGTGATATGATGATGATGTGATGCGATTCTTTGAAACTGATGTGATATTACAGGAGACAGCACTCAGGACTACATGGGTGGGTGGTCTGCTTTGGCAGACAGGGTTGCAAACTCAGACTTACGTGCGCTGGAGTAAGAGACAGTAATCAGCTATGACAGGCACCACATCCTGAGGGGGAAACACAAAAAAGCTGTAGGAACTGGCAAAAGTCCTGCCAAACAGCACATCCTGCAGAGCACAAAACAAAGCCTGGCCAACAGAGTGCAGAATCAATGAGTTATGTGAATCTGCTGGTAGCTGGCACGGTTACAGGTTTCCCCATATGCTGGTTCATAAGAGAAAAGCTCCAGTCACACTTCCGCAGGGCACAGAGTGCGTACATTCCGTTCCCCCCTGCTGCCTTGCCCCAAGTGCTGACTTCTGTGCACGCAACAGAATGAGAGTTCAGGTGAACTACAGTAATATTTTTTTCAAAAATAGACAAGTAATTTTTGCAGTAAAAGCAAAGTTTGATTACAAAAAAATTCAAAATATCTAGACAATAGAGTCCTCTGGAGCTCCATACCTGAAAATGTTGCTCCATAACCTGGATTTTCCCTTGGTCAGGACATTTCTTCAAAGTCCGATCAGCATAATGGAGAAGGATTTCAACCATCTGAATCACAATAAATAAGAAAATACATTCAAATCCTACACTAGACGCCCTACTTGTAGCACTTCTCGATGGTGTGGGGGTGGGCACCACTGTAAACTCTGTTTGGGTACGAACTACTGTGGGCAGGAAGGAGAAGAGGGAAGAGGCTGCCAAGAGGCAATGGCATGACATGGCATAGAAGAGGCCCAGTGGGATATGGAAAGCCTACACTAACTTTAACTGACTAAGAAACTGGGCAGCCAGCCTGCCAGCAAATTCTCAGGCAGATAGCACAAGGCTCAACTGGGTCATGTTTTTACCCAAAACTTAAGTTATAGTACCTTAATCAGCAAAACTTATTTAACTGCAAATAAAATACACTTGAAGAACAAACTACAGCTGAATAATTATTGCAATAACTGTGTATTTTAAACATACCCTTTCCAGATAAAGGTTCCCGTAATAACGGAACAGGATCAGTCGAAGAGTTTAGTCCATGTCCATGTATACATGGAGCAGTTTCCATCCTGAGAGCCAGCAAGTTACATACTGATGGACACTTGCCAACCAAAGGTCAGGAAACTCCTGAGTTACCTACAAAAAAGGTTTCTCTCCATTGTGAGGGGACCACAGATCTCAAGGCCTGGATGATAATGTCATGTTTTGATTTGCTAATGCTGCAGATTTTATCCCCACCTTTACCCAAAAGGTATTTCCAAGTCTCTTCCAAAATCCTGCTCACAATCTTAGCAGGAGAGGCACATGTACATGTTCTAGAGTTAGCTGGATTAACTTCTGGGGGACAGAAGCCATTCCTTCCAGGAACACAGTTAGTATCACATCAGCATACATGAAACTCCAGTTAGGAAGAGATCAGTGACTCACTCTGTCTGCAATGACTGCTTTCCGCTTGCTTGTGTCCCCAGACAAGCCTAGAGAGAAAAGACGGGTGGGGGGAATTAAGCTTTTCTCATCTAAGATCATCCGTGCAAATAAAAAAATGGCACAGTTCAGATGCTAACACCACTGCCCTTGAGATGCAGAGGGCAGGATATCTACATACAGAATTTTGTGTTCTACTTTTAGCCCACTCTTCTTCTGAAGATCTTAATTCTCCTGATGTAAAGACTGTTCCAGCATAAGAATGGCAAGAAGGGATCTGAATTGTGTTTTAACATTGAAGGAACCATTAACAGAGGTCTGTCAAAGACTGTGTACATGAGGCTAATTGCAGGGGGATGCCTTAATGCAAAGGAGCTGAATTAAGTGCACTATAAGGGAAAAAAAATCTTAAATGCCAACCCAAAAAGACAGTAATTCTTTGAATACTGAAAAGCTATCTATTCAATTGCATTATACCAATGCATTAAAAACAGACACATCTTCATATCCTAGCAATTTCACAGAAAAAGAGGATCTCGTCCTGAGAACTTGAGTCTCATCTGCCAAACCCATCGGAAGTTCTTTGCTGAAAAGCCAATGTGTGCAGTCCAAATCAGACCGTTCAAGCAGCAGCTTCCAGCACAATTAACACGTTTATCATAAAAAGCTAAGAGTTCACCAAGCATCTTCCTCTATAGGAAACACGGTGCCAAAACTCAGCCGTTCTTTCAGTCAGTTGTATTATCAGAGGAGTCCTGATGGAAAGTACCTGCTTGGCAGAGCTGGCAGAACACCACACTGGAGATGATTTACAGGTCATGCATGACCTTCAGGAATATTTTAATGGGCTAGTTATTCCACACCTGGGTCCACCTCCTTCATGGCAAACTGACAACAAGAGTCAAACACAGACCAAGTCTGATTTTCATCTGAAAATAGCTAAAGGGACTACACCTCTGAAAAATCCAAATCCATCCATATGAAAGGTGTTGTTTCTGCCAAACCCAAAGCAGCACAGCCTACTTTCTCTTTTTCAATTCAATAATCTTCCTTTTTTTTTTTTACCTGAAACAGTGATCTCAGTACATGCATAGGTTTAAAACCTTCCCTAGCGGTTTCAAACAAAACAAACCAATGACAAAACTTACCTACTACAGCCTTTGCTTTACCCTCATAAAAAGACCAAGCTAGAGCCAGGGCATCAGTGAGACGTTCTTGTTTCAGAAGGTGATCAACTCTCTAAAATAACAAGTAATACTGGACCTTAGTGTTACAGAAAAGATTGTCCACTCCCATTGAAGATCAGCATTTCCCAGTAGCCGGTCATGATCCCTGACAGCAAGGGGACAGGGAGCGTCAGAAACTCCCAGTGAACTGTAGTCAAGGACAGTATCTCAAAAAGGTTTTCTCACATATACATTTCCTGCTGGACAGTTAAAAGAGACTAAGAAATGTCAGGCCGCGGTACATCAAGTCCCTGTGGTCTACATTTTAGGTCAGGTCAGATGCTTGATGGATGGAGACCAACAGCACCAGTGAGCATCTGCAATCAACAATCAAAATTTTCCATGCCTTACCCTTGCCTCATCACTTAGAGCACAACAAAAAACGCTGCCATGTTTTCAGCATACACATGTACTCATCCTACCTTTTATTTTCTTCTGAGCTCACAGTCAACAAGGACTGAAGTAGGTCACAAGTATTTTCTACTTCAAGGGATCACAAGGTTGAGCACTACTCATCTTGGTACACTAGGTCAAAATGTTAAAGTACTGTTTGAGAAGAGAGAGATTCTGAGTGTCAGACCAGCACTCTGTACTGCAGCAAGAACTCACCCTCAGCTTAACACCCAAGCCCCCACATACTTGATTAGAGCTCTGAAGTCCTCTACAACAGAGACGTCTCCAGCACAACAGAAACTTACAGTCATTTAGAAGGTGGTTGGCTCAGGGTGCATAGGCTGTGACTGACTTCTAGGAAGGTCAATACATTAACTAACTCATGGGTCAAAGCAAGGCTTTTCACTAACAGTTTAGTAAACCTAGGTTGATAGTGAATGGCTGGAGGGAAAACTGGTAGAGGAAAGTGATCTTGGTTACCAAAAGCTGCAACTGTATCCAAGTTAAATAGATCTGAACCCTTCATATTTTATTAAAGGTCCTGATCCAGTGTTACTTGGACCAGCTTATAATTCTGGATGCGTACAAGAGCTGTAAAGCAGGTAAGAGGAAAAGAGGTGAAGGTCAGTGCTTAAAGGAGAAACGTGACACTAGAAAGAAATAACTATCAGGGAGTTTCTTGAGAATAAGCCTTGAAGCCCACATAATGATTTGGTCAACTAATTCAGTATAAACCAAATTTGTTAATGAAATTCACTGATGGCCAACTGCCAAACCATAATGTGAGACAGCAGACCAGAAAGAAAGAAATAATAGGGTGACCCCTAAGCTGGGTAATACAAGAATGCAATCCAATGGTACAAGTGACTTCCAGCAGAAATCAGAGGTTGGCTACAGGGTGCTGGTGAATCTCCACAGTACCATATGTCACTGACATCATGTAGGCAAAGGAACAGCAAAATGAGACCCAAGGATGCATGAGGAATGACACACCTAGTACAGACAGTGAAGAACAGGTGACTTGTGCATAGCACTTGTAAGACCCTACCCAGAGAAATAAGTATGCATGTGTTTACCTACGTTCAACAAACTGAGCACAACGGAGGTGCAGAGAACAGCGACTGTGAAGAACAGAAGGAAGAGGAAGGTAGTCTTACAAGGGGATGATGGAAGAGCTTTGCTCAGCCTTGCAAAACGAAGTCTGAGAGAGAACATGCATTACACTGAATGAACACACTGCAAGTGATGATCCAGAAAGGAAAAACTGATGTTTAGCTCCAGTGAAAAGAAGACAGGAACAAACAGACATAAATAGATCACTAAGACCTTCAATGTGGAAACTGAGAGGATTTCAGCCATCACAGAAGTGATGTTCCAAAAAGATCTTCTACCAACAGAAACAAGTACCTAAAATCCAACAAACCTTCCAGGTAGTCTTTGATGGATTTTATGATGTAGCTGCTGCAGTAGCTGGAGACAAAATGCAGTGAACCAGATTTCCTTCCACTCCAGTACACTTATCTGGCAGACAGAAGGCTTACACTTACACAGTCCTCCAAAGTCATACACTGCACTAACTCTGTCTTGGTACCAGAAGCTGAAACGTGGCAAGGCATTATGTCTTGCTTGGAGAATAAGGTCTCCCTTCAGCCTGCAATTTTATGAAAGCAGGAATCTCACGGTGTCCCACCATGGAAAGGAGTGTATGTACAGTGCTGGTTGTGCGTAGCAGTCAGGGATCCTGAACACAGGGCTCAGAATATGCCTCATAACACTCCCTCCCTCCTCTCAAGCTATATTTAAGCAATTTGAACATACTAAGCTATACAGCTGTCCTGTCAACATACCTCTCTCCAGCTTCTCAACGTCATAACGTGAACAGACTAGAAAAGAAGAAGAACAAGTTATTTACTTACAGTGGTTCATGCAGCCCATGGCATCCCACAGATCCAGCAGAGTACACTGGTGCAGATGAAGCTAAGTAAAGCAACCTTCAAGTTTGGCATGGCAGGAATAGATTGGATGTTTATATTGAATAGAAAACACCCTTTACCTGGTCTTACATCTGTCCCAAGGTACCACCCCTCACTTCTTCCCCTAATTCCACGTGCCATCCTATATGCCACCTCCCTCTGCCTTTTCACAGCCAGCCTGCACTGCAGGATAGGGAAAGTGAACAAGATATTCCTTTTGTCACTCCATGCAATAGAGTTTAGTCTCTCCTGCTGGGTTATCATCTTCCCTTTAATCACTGCCACATTTAGGACAGAGAAATTGAAGTTTAGGACAGAGGAGATGTCAGTAGCCCTGCCCTGATTAACATCTCCATAGAACAAAAAATTGCCCTTCTCCAGAAGATGAGCTTCCGTCAACAGCAAAAACTCCACATTTTTATTAAAAACTCCCCATGTTTACCTTAGTTCCAAGGTAAAAGATCTGGCCACCACAGCTGCTGATGGACTGATAACAAGCTTTCTCTCCAACCAGTGCCTACAGGGAGAAAAATTACATGCAAGTAAAACTGTTTTTTGTTTTTGCAGGATTCCCCAAGAAAAATATATACATTTGAACCTTAGAGATGCTCTGCAGCTCAGAAATCAAACTGAGGACTAGGAGAGAACACTGCAGACTGCTGGGCAGGAGGGAGTAAAAACACTCTGCTATCACTCCTTCCTGCTTGTGACTGCAGCTTCAACTGCTACCAAGCGCTGGTCGCCCCATAGACATGAGGGAGTCCCAAGAAGCCACACGCAGTGCTCTGTGTCTGTCCCCAGATGCAAAACAAATTACAGGGGCTCCTTCCTTGCCATCTGCTTCTTCACAAACCTTCCTCAAGAGCAAATGTGTGGGAGACACAGATGGAAAGTATATTGTTGAAGTGAGTTGCTATCACAGAAGTCTGAATGTCATTAAGGAGTGCTCAAAAGGCTGCACATGGGCACATTTACAGTGGGAGAAACGGAGGATTATATCAAAATTAGAGAGTTTACCACAATGCATGGACAGTGCTTGCTTCCCACCCCCCTGCACAGTTATACAGGGTAAAGCTCTTTGTGCTGTACTTTCTTCAGTCTGGCCAGGCAGGGAAGCTGAAGCTTGCTGCATCTCTTTCCATTGTTGAAAAGCGTGTCCATTCCAGGGACTGCCATAATAACCCTTCAACCCGTTCTACACAGAATCTAAGGTTGAAGTAACAGATACTCCCTGCATCTTTCTTTGGGTGCTGCAGTAGAAGAATAGGGTCTGACACTCCTCATCCACACACCCTGGCATCTCTGAAACCAGAAGAGACCTTATAGGAGTAGCAACCTCATCTAAGATTTGCCGTCTAGAGTGTCTGCAGAACTAAAACAGGAAAAGGTATATTCCTGATCCATGAACAACAAGGCTCCCCATCAGAAGTTGTCCTTCACTTAATTGCTTAGGCATAAGCTGTCTTGTAATTCCTACTGAAAAGCCTGTTTCATACCCTCAGTATTTCAAAAGGTATTATAGACCTCAGATCTCATCTGCCACTTTCAGACTGTGACTCAAGTGAAGGTCTTTTCAGGACTCACAGCAGCATTTTAACAGGCAGCAGTTATTTGGACCCATCAGTTTTTCAAGCCACATGTCTCTGGTTCTGATGGTAATCACCCAAAGTCCTCACAGGACACTGCAAAGTGTCTGGAATTGAGTGAAAGGCTCTGAATAACGACATATGCTAGCATGGGGAGCTCATATACCACCTTAGTGCCAATCTTTAGCTGTGTTCTGCAAGGCTGTGCCTGATAATTCCAGATCATGTGGCAAGCAGTACCTAAGTTATCTTCTTAGACTACACCTTCTGACTCCTTCTTCCTCAGTATGCCTCTGCAGCTGAAAGAACAGCAGCAGCACTGGCAGTGCAAGGTAGATAAGCAGCAGTTGTGTAGGTCTACAGACTGTACAGTCTCCAGTCTGGCCAGTCAAAATGAGAGGATCACTCTGCTCTTTGGTGCTCAGAGAGAAGCACAACAGAGGTCTTCTTTACTAAACCTTGCCATACTGCGTGGAAGGCATTTCTCTTGGGTTTCTGGCATTAAGTCATGACCATATGCTGGGTTTCGAATTGTGGATCCAAACTACAGACCCACGTAAGCCTTCTGCTAGTTGTTCAGGCCAGTAAGTCTCACGGGGCTACAGCAGAATTGAACAGGAACCCTATCGTGCAGCTGTGGAATTTCTGGTGCAGCACTGGGAAGCTTGAATGCAAGCATAGAAGGCTCTTTCCTACAAACTGTTGGAAACTGTTTCCAAAACAGAGAAACTGATTTTCTACTGAAAGCCCTATTTTGTCCCACAACCATGGCTTTTAAAAACCCCTCTGCAACACTGTGGCAATACAAATACCACATCAAAGCGAGCCTGCTGCAGAAGGCATGTGGGCTACAGGTTAAATTAACACCTACTTCAGGAATAAAAGGTGTCCAGGCACCACCTGGGCCAGAGCTCAGAAAAAATGAACAAGTATGAAAGTCAAAACAAAAGACAGTTGAGTAAACAAAAGAGGAAAAACTAGAAGGCACAATGGTTGAAAATGTTGCAATTTCCACCAGGATGGATGGGTTTGGTTTTTCACTTCCAACAAGAAAGAAGTGCAGTACCTACAAGTCTAGGTTCTCTGTTTCACTCTCTCTGCCCTTGCATCACATCCATAAGATGAGGGCAGGGAATGCATGTACTGCACAGGCACTGCTGTGGCTTCAGGCATACAATGTAGAAAAGTCTATAGCAATGTCTTAAACAATAAAGCTCCAGCTTTTTTCCTGTACAAAGTTTGGTAACTTAAGACGGACTCCCAAAACCAGCAATGCACAAAAGGAAACAGGAACTGTTAGCTGGCCACATCAACACTGTATATGATCTTTGAGGTGCTTCAAAAGCCTTTTTGCAAAGCTCCAAGCTCCTCTACACAGGTTGTATCTAAGCCAGAGTTGGCTAACACGCGCAGGTCATTTGTGTCTACCAGCGCTTCGCTGACGTTGCCTCCTGTTGCCAGGGACTTGAAGTGGCTGCTGTTGTAGACAAGCTGAACTTCTGAGATCTCTACAGTCTCCAGCTCCTCCTGTGTCTGACGGTCTATAACATGCAGCTTCTCCACACTGTCCAGAAGCACTGCTGTCCGGGAGTTTATCCACTGAAAAAGCAAATAGTCACACTTCAATGTATATACAGCTAGAGGCCAACTAAACAGGCCTTGGATACATTCCTAAGTATCAACATGGGAAGCCTGGGGATGGTTAGTAGCTTTGTTACTGTACATGGTCACTTCCCACCAGCACCCATGCGTAACTCCAAAGGTAAACATAAGGAGACTCCTTCTGGAGTATCAGCTTTAATATTGAGAAAAATTACAAAGAACCTTCTTCACAGAGAACACCTGTAGACAAAAGGCAATACACCAGAGTTTGTCCCCCTGGTGCACTATTTATGCTCTAGCACACTTCCTATCCAAAGGTCTCAAAAGCAAGACTACCACAACACCCATTCTCAAATCCCTTAGGACGTAAAAATGGCTTCAGGAGGCATTAAGAAGAGAAATAGAACATCGAAGTTTAACTCAAAGCCTGTCATTTATATTCTTCTCAGAAACTGCCAAGCATATTTCTTAAATAACTTCAAACTCCAGCTGGTGTGGATGTCCATCTTGGTATTTTGGCCTTTCATGTTTTATTCTCTGAATTCTGTAAATGTGTTTTAGAGTTGAGCATTTTTGGTTTTGTTCAAAGCATCAATTACTGTGCTTTTGCAAGCACTCAGAAATGGGAACACTACAATTTTAATCAGCCAATTACACAGAAGTTTGATTTCTTTTGTAATAATAGAGAATAAAAATCTTTCTTGACAGAGTCTCTATAGCTCTTGAAAATATTTCCTCTACCAGGCTACTTCCCCTCCCCAGAAAGGGCTGTATTGTTGCCTGCATGCTACTAGTTTTTTACCCTGTAGCTACTACCTGCAATTTCACTTGTGCTGGTTTTTCAGAGTCCCATGTTTAAGACCATTTTCAGTTAGTGAGCTCCAGATAAATACAGCCAGTTCTTATGCGAAATCAGTAAAGTCAATAGTACAGAGCTAAGGGCTATTGAGATAACAGGCATGAGAACAAGTGACAAAAATATTTAATCATTCTATAGTATCAAGACTTACAGTAAAGTTGATGAGGTCATAGTGCAGATGAAGCTGCCTCTGCTTAGTGACATGAATTGCACCAGTATCATCTCTCTTTACCTAAAAGAGAAATTGGACAAGGTTGACTTAAACTCAAAGACTTTCTTCAGCTCAGCCTCTCTTAGAATCATAGAAACATAGAATCTTCCAGTTGGAAATGACCTTTGAGATCATTGGGTCCAACTGCGCCCATGATCCACTAAACCATGTCCCTCAAAAACTCATCTACTCATTTTTTAAACACCTCCAGGGATGGTGACTCAACCACCTCCCTGGGCAGTTGTTCCAGTGCCTGACCACCCTTTCAGGAAAGAAATTCTTCCCAATATCCAGTCTGAACCTCCCCTGGTGCAACTTATGGCCATTTCCTCTTGTCCTATCACCTGTCACTTGAGAGAAGAGATCAACACTTGCTCTCCCACAGCCCCCTTTCAGGCAGCCATAGACAGTGATGAGGTCTCCCCTCAGCCTCCTCTTGTCCAAGCTAAACAACCCCAGTTCCCTCAGCCGTTCTTCCTAGGACTTGTTCTCCAGCCCCTTCACCCGCCTCGCTGCCCTTCTCTGGACGCGCTCCAACCCCTCAATGTCCTTCTTGTAGTGAGGGGCCCAGAACTGAACACAGCACTTGAGGTGTGGCCTCACCAGGGCCGAGTACAGGGGGACAATCCTATCCTGCTGGTCACACTGTTTCTGACACAGGCCAAGATGCCATTGGCCTTCTTGGCCACCTGGGCCACTGCTGGCTCATATTCAGCTGCTGTCAACCAGCACCCCCATGTCCTTCTCCTCCAGGCAGCTCTCCAGCCACTCTTCCCCAAGCCTGTAATGCTGCTTGGGGTTGTTGCGCCCCAAGTGCAGGACTTGGCATTTGGTCTTGTTAAGAAATCATCTTCAGCCAACCATATCTGCATGTGTACCTGCTACAGATCTAAACAGGGTGAGCAGCATGCCCTGAAGTCACACGCCAACAGGACCTGAAAGCTGTGGTTTCTTAACGGTTTATACAAGCTTTTTCCAGCCCCACGTTTTAAAGTAAAAAAAAAAAGTATCCCAAACTCATGTGATGTCCCTGAAAACAACCCACATTCTTCTTCCTCCAGCAGAAATGAGATAAGCTGCAAATCAGCACTTTTGGAACACATAAAGCTCATGCCTCCTGATTCTCAGGGAAGGGCCTAACTGCTTGCTGAAGAGCAATGACCAACAGGTCTGTTTTCCCAAGCTGGCTGCAAGCCGCAGACATCCCTATAATACATCCACTGAGATAGAGGCTCAGTTGAATGAATATGTGAATAGGATGTGTCTATCTGAAAAGCAGCATAAAATATCCAGGGCTTACCAGAAGAAAATGAACGACGTCTCCTCTACAAAACGCAAGCATGGGGTTCACAGAGTTCTGTACAGCCACAAAGTGCCATGCCAGAAGAGGGACACTAGAAGGGTCCATCTGTTAGACAAAAAGCACAGCCAGTGTTCAAGTCACGCAAGGTTCCCGGGCACTGCTGCTCGCTGTGTACACACCCAGGGCAGCTGAGCAGTAGTTCACGCTTTGGGGTCCAGCCACATGGTCTATAGGGGCAGTGCCTGTTGCTTGGCAAAGCCGACAGCCAGTCAGGACAAAACCTGCATCCAGCTGCTTCATGTAGGCCCAGTTTCACAGGGACTGATGGACTATGACACACTGCAGCTTGCTAGCAGCCTTGCCTCCAGTCTCCCAATCTACCATATCCCACATCTTCCTCCAGCTGCTTTTCCAAAAGGAATTATATCAGCAACTAGTGAAAGTGAATACACACGTAGGAGACTGTTCAGTGCTCTAATTCTGCTTTGTTTCTGCCCCTGCAATGAGGGTTCTATTGTATGGTTCTTATGTGAAGCAATGGCCCCAGTCCAAGGTGACTGCAGCCATAATCAGGCCAACATCCCATCTGTGGGTGTGTCCATGCTGCAGCAGGGAAGATGAGAAGCTGAGGGGCTCCCGCGTTTCCCTCTTCCTCCTTACTGGAGAAATTCAGCCTCTTCACACAAGTACAGCTAAAAGCAGCCTTTCGTCCTCTCTGCCCACAATCTGCACATGTCAGGCCAACATATTAATTACTGCAATTCCACAATGCAGAATTTACTGCATGCTGATAAAGCAGTGATACCAAACACCTGGTCCTAATCTCATCCACTTCACTCTAGGAACCGCTTGTAGCCATAACCCAAGAAGCAACTGTTCGGCTTCATTACTCACACGGCCATAGGGAAAGGTCATCCACACTTTCAGAGATGGCTTCAGGCCAATAACCAGTATCTTCAAGAAAAATAAAAAGGCAAAATAAAATGTCTGAGTATAATCAATAACCAGAAAACTTCTCCTTTGTGATTTCTCACACAAAGCCTTACGCAAGCAGCAAGTTACCTTTGTTAGGGAGGCCATGGCCAGCAGTGAATACTGGGTGATAGGATGGTCTCTCAGCTCAACTTTTGCATGTAATGGTTCAATACAACAAACCTCCCCCTTGGAGCCACTGAAGAGACATCGTGATTCACAGGTTCTCACTCCCATAACCCTTCTGCAAAGAAGAGAAATCAGCTTAGCGGCCAGCTATCACGAAGAGACCAGCTGAACAATCTCATGAAATCTCAAGAGTGATCCTTTCTAAATATTGTTTTTAAAAAGTCCTTCACACAGCTCCAGGGATTGCTTTTAGTGTGTCACTGGAAGCAGCACCATACAGCTGCTCAGATGGAGGCAAGAATTCCTTAAGATCTTATTTAACAATAAAGTTCTGGTAGTTCCTGGTCATGATCAGATATCCTAGACTGTCAATCCTTCCTCCTCGTCCCTCCTCCTCTTGGTGAGGCCAAGAAGAAAACAAGTAGTTACTGCAGAGCAGCTGTCACTAATGAAACAAGAAAAACCAAGAGGCAGGACTTCTATGACAACTACCAAGTGCCCACAAGGAATGCCAAGGTTCTGGACAATGCATTGATACCTTAATAATTTCGGCTATTCTTTGACTGTTACACTGCCAGATAGCATCTTATACCAGCTGTGAAACTATACTGCAGCCCTGAAGCACACCTTCAACATTCAGTTGCTTTACTGACAGTTGCTTTACTGGTTCCAAGAGGGTTTTTTCCCTTAGGTTTTAGAAACTATGAAGCAACATTAGTTTCTTCTACTTTCTATGGGTACTTAGGGTTATTGTCTTACTTGAACGACAGTTCAAATACGGAGCCTCCGCTGTCATTGCAAATTGCAAGCGTCGGGTCATCTGTAAACTGAGCAGACCATTAGATTGGAAGTGGCACTAAGGAATAAACCACAAAAAAATGTGGACAGAAAAATGTTTGCTATGACATTAACAGCACACAAAAGTACAAGCATTGTCCCTGTCAGAAAGACACCTTTAACACACAGAGTCAAGACAATTCACGGCTTTTTTTTATGATGTGTAAGAAAAGCAAGGTTGTGTGTTTCATCTTCACTCCTCCACCAAGCCCTACGGCTACATTTTGTTACCCAAGTCTTGTTACTTTCTGTTGCAGCTCAGAACTGCAGCAAACCAAAACCTGGGGTACCTCTAGAACAGCCCACAGCCTCAGTCCTGTGAATTGCACCAGAGGTGGAGAACAGGCTGCAGTCACAATCAGACCAGAATTACAAATGATACCAGATAATCAAGACCAGAAACAGTCACAACCACACCTGAGGCACCCTGCTGGAGGACTTTGGACCAGTATGTGCATCTGGGCTGTATAGCAATGTCTGAGACACTTCAATGCCAGTACTACCCTCAGGTCATGAGCTGGAGAAGGGGGCCACTAGGAGCAGAGGACCCTGTGCAGGGCAACAATCATCCTCATGCACAGGGCAAAGAGGGCAGAGAGCAAAGTCTGGAAGACATAGCAGTAAGGGGACACCCTCACACCCACAACACATTTTTGGCTAGCAAGGTCAGACCAACCAGTACATGAGAACCTGTCCTTGAGCAATGTGGCCCCACCAGACCCACAAGCAGTTCCACCTGGGACTCTGTATGCATCTGGGATGTCTCAGCAAGGCCCAGGAAAAGAGGTGAAAGAGAAGAGTTTGGGTGATGCACCAAACTCACTGCTCTGGCCGGGCTGTCAAGAAGCATTATGCTCTAGCAGGAGAGGTCCACAGAAAACAAGCCATGCACAAAATCAGATATGAGTTTGTGTGACAAGAACACTATGTTGAACAAGAAGCCACAGGTTATTTCTCTTTCAACTCAAACATTCCCAACAAGTTATTTGAAAAAGTGCTAACATAAGCTACTTTCTACACTTCAGACTCCTTTAAGTTTAAATTCAGCAAATCATGTATCCAGTCCAAACCACTGTAATTTGTAGAGAAATGTATTCTAGCAATTAATTCTTCATAGACGCTGGCATCAGAGAGGAGTTATTACAGACAACTGTTGTTTGTTATAGTACAACTCACAGCTGACGTTACGATTTCAGCACTCAAAATGTTCAGTTTGTTTTTTAAATAGAATTTCCACTCTTTTTTCTCACCCTTGGCTACTCTCGCCACATAGCTGCTCATCTGTAAATCTAACAGTACAACACAAGGCAAGTCAACACATCTGACCGAAAGCGTGTTTTACAGAAAAAAGTAGTACAAGGAGTACATGTAGTGTTTGTTACCTTGATGTGCAAAATGGCTGTTCCGGGTGGGTGGGCATCTGTTATTGTTCGCAGCAGCTTCCCACTGGCCAGATCCCACATTGTGATCTGCAAGCAGAGTATTCTCAGTACACACTTACTGCCAAGGGCTTCTCTCCATCTCCAGCATGTCAATAAATGTCTAGACTCCCAATGAGAACCTGCATCAGTAGGGTCTTCATATCAAAGAGAAGTGATCTGAAATCTGTTCCTACCCTATTTTTACAAGCAGTTTACTTATCTGCTTATGCTTTGGTTGACAACATTAGAGTTATCTTCATGACTGTGATTCATGTCCTTTTGGCAAGCTCTCACCACCTGCCCAAACCCACTCACCTCACAGCCTGGAAACAGAAGAATATAAGGTAACTGCTACTACACAACACTGTTCAAAGTGGTTTGATGCACCTCGCTCTCACAGGATCAGTGAACAGTTGAATAATCTCTGTTAATACCCATCAGGAACACTCAAGTATCTCCACAGCTACCATGAACCCTGTCACTCCTCTCCTCCTGCCTTTGCTCTTGTAGGAGAACACAGCTCTACTTCTAGTTGGATATTAAATTCAGGCAATTTCTCAGCAGGAATTCCCAGGCCACTTCCTGCATAACTGAGGAACATTTAGCCCAGAAGTGCTGAGATTACAATTTGAACCAAACTTTTTACTGGAAATCTATTTATATGGTTTCATAAGTCACCTATCGAGGCTTTGCAGACCAGATGTTTCAGAATTGCTGCTCCAAAATATTTTATCTGAGTATCACTTAGAACTGGCCACTGCTCTGCATGAGTCAAATCTGTGCTCCCACATGGGCTAGAGAGATCTGTCATTTAGCCCTAACATAGGCACCGGAGTGAATCTTATCTGAAATGAAGGTGAAAGGCAAAGGAGAAAAGGGAAATGATGCTAAAGAAAAACAAAGCAGCCTTCTTTGTATTCCATGGACCTCTAAATTTTACCAAGTCAACTTCCATCCATTTTGGTTTAGTTTTATAACTCTTGTTCAGGAATTGCCTTCTCTCTTTAGTTTCAGAGAAGAGCATAAGACTACTACAGCCAACTTGAAGCCTTTTTCCCCTGCATTCAAAAGTTATGCTGCTTCCGTCATAAAACAGAAATAAGGCATTGGTAAAAATGAACTTTGGCGCCAGATATGAGTTTCAAGAATTTCAAGACATCATCACACTAAAAACCAGCTTTAATTGCAAAGCACAGATCTCACAAAGTGACCTAGAAAGTCTAAGCAGTCGTCCTGGTGTGCCATTGCACATTTATCAGGATTTTATCGGGAGCAGGACTTACGCCACAATGAGCCACGATTAAGTGAATCCTCCACTATAAACTGCATCACTTATTTCCTACTCCAAACAATTTGAGTTCACTCACTGGATGCAGGAATGGGCTGCCAAAAAAAAGCCCTGGGCTGCCCAAGCCATGCATTCTGCTTCTCAGCACAGCAACAACTATCAAATAGCTCCCTGCAGAGTGTGCTCGGCTTGGAGCTATTGTCACCTCTGGAAAGGCTGGCAGTAACAGTCTGCAGGATGGAGCACTGGCATCCTATGGGAATTACCTGTCCTTTCGCAAAGCCGCACAGGAGCCTCGAACAGTCGTTGTTGATGCTGAGAGCAGAGATAGCCCCATACTGGGCCCCAACAGCAGTGCTGCCCAGACACAGCCGAAGAGCCTGGTTTTGATCTAAAGCAAAAAAAAAATTAGTAAGAAATTAAAGAGAAAGAAAGAGCAAGGATTAAAATTAAGATCATGCAATTGTTTACACATACAATTCACTCGGGGTACATGAACGATTCACAGGCTTACAGTTAAGCTCCTAAAAGAGAGTTTAAAAGATGACAACACGTGTTAGCACAGAGATACTGGGACATTGGCTCACAGGGAAATAAATACAAAAGTGATTTTTAAAAGTACAAAACAGGTACCGGGAATATGGAAATGCAGAAGTATCACAAACTGAAGAACCATCACTAGAAAAATCAAAGCAACACATAGCTTTCCTTTTACTGTTCCGTAACAGTGCTGAAGTTATAGCAAGGAAGATGACAGAAAATTCATTCTATCTTTCGGGTCTTATACTTCTGCATGCCAATTTGAGGCTACAACCCCCCAAAACACGCTTTTGTGAAGTGTGATTTTACTGAACTGTTATTCCTTGGTTTTGTTGATAAAGGCCAGAAGCTGGAGGGAAACAGAACTTGTTTCCCCAAGCTGCGCAGCCATATCGCTCAATGCGCTCTACCACGCATAGATCTTACTTAATAAGGACACTCTGTGACAGAACCTCCTTTGCTGAGAGCCAGAAAAGGGCACAGGAGGTGCCAATGCCCACACAGCCTGTAAGGGGACGGGGCTGCTGCCTGGCCATGGCCCACGTACCCACTGCAGACAAGCAACGGGCACCTCTGTGTGGGCTGTGCTTTTGCGGGCTTCCACCACGAGAGACAAAAAACTGCCTTATAAGATATATAACAGACTTCAGGCGTCGTATGCCTCTGCCTGTCTTTAGTTCAATGCACTTAAAAGCTCAGAAAACAAATGGTCTAGATCTGTTTTTTCCACCTCTCTCCATTTTTGTGCTGCTTATGAGTGGGGGAGGAAGAAGAAAAGACACTTTGTGAGGACTGTTGGAATGAAGACTGCAGACTTCAAACATATCAGAAGCACCACAATAACCCCGTGTGCACGCAGTTCAACTTGAGCAGGGAGGGGAAAGGATAGGGTCCAGGGAAAGAGACTGCAGCTAAACACCAGAAACCCCCTAGGAGTGCCCAAGGCACAGAACACATGCAAGGTGCTAGATGTGGAACAGCTTGGATATATCTCTCCTTTCCTCCCCAAACCCAAGGGATGTATTTCAGTAGCACAGACAGCTTGATGGCTGATCACAGATAAGGGGGTCACCTCACAAACTCTGCCACTATGAAGAAACATTAGTGGGAAGGCTGAAAGAAACATCAGCAAGAAGAGTACCTGGACTCATGGATTACTCTAAAGTACCATTTAGGATGGAGAGGAACAGGCTAGGGCCAAGTTCAAAAGCTTTTCCCCCCTCTATTTCTTGTTTTACTGCATCTGCCCCAATAAACATATCTGCTGTATTAAGTAGCAGCCCAAAAGAAAGTTAAAAATTCCTTTTACTGCAAAATCTAGATACTGGTGGCAGAAAGTTAGAGAGGGGCTACAAACATTGAATGTTTGAGAGGGGTTAGAGAGGGGTTCTGCACATTGAATGAGACAGGTCATGCTCTGTCTCATGAATGCACAAGAAAGGCTCAGGTATCATACAAAACTGCCAGTTTGGATCTAAAACAAGATGACAGTAGTGGTCAAGAGGACACCATAAATTGTAGGTTCTCACCAACATCAAGATCTTTCTGAATGTTGAAGAGCCCTGCTCCTGAAATCAGTGGGAGGAGAAGAGAAAGGTGGCTTCTGTTGACCCTATCAATGAAAATCATCATCTCTTCATCAGGCAACAGGTAGGTCAGGCAGCTCTAGAAGAGGCTGGAAGAACCTGTCCTTCATGTACTTCTGCTCTGCTGTGCTGGCCTGCACGACAACTGATGCTGCACAAAGAAGGAAGCATCACCCCTTTCTTCCTCTGCAGCCTGGCTTATGCCAAACCCAGAACAAGGGAGCTGCATTTTCCAATGAAATCTGACATTGGCTTGTTTGCGCTTTAAATCACTTCATAAAGATCCTGCTCCAAGAGATGTTCAGTTAAACCACAGGCAGATGATTATTTTTCACAATTAAATAATCAGAAATCATGTAAAACTACTTCTCATTACTTTCCAAATGAATGTGACATAGTTCAAGACAAAATCCATTGAAAGGCAAGGAGAATGAGAGGATTCAAACTGGCTGAACCCATGTGTACAGATGGAGGTCTGAAAGCTCCGACACGCACACAAGTTACTGTTCCAATAGATATCTAAGTTTTACAAGTCTTGGCACTCAAGTTTAACTGAACAAAGGATGTGTACAACTCAAGGGACTATACTGGGAATGGCTGCCTTCTCTCAATACATGAGCAAAACGTGGAGGCAAAACTAGTTCAGTATCATCACCATAGTGAGAAATTAGAAAAGCAACACGCAGTTCATTGCCTCAGCCACTCGAGCACAAGGCAAAGCCTTCCTGACAGTCTGATGCCAGGGAGCCACGGCACCTTCTGCTCCAGAGACAGGCAGGGCATTTCCACCACCTCATATTCAGCACAAGGCAGTGGAAATGCCCCAAAACTAAGGTTGTTGGTCTACACACAACTCTCCTTATGAGGATAAGGTGAAGCAGAAGTCATGTGGTGGAAATAAAAATCATCCTTTGCCATGCTGTTACGAAACACCTTGTCGTCACCGTGACAAGGATGTACACAGTACAGACCAGAACAGGGCAAAGGAGAAAAATCATAGAAGATTTCCATGGGAGCTCAGAGAACACAGAGCTACAGCTGGAAGACACGTTCCCCAGAGAGAGATTCTCCAAATGGTGTCCCTTGAGTCCCAGAGAAGTAATTACTGTTCCAGAGGTCTGGAAAAAACAGTTCATTTACAAAAAAAAAATCTGCTAACCTCAGAAATAGCTTTAAAAATAAGGTGACTACTGCAGCTCTTGCTATGAAAGGCAAATTGTATTGTGTTCCTTCCACTTCAGCGCTTATCCCTGCCAGTTAAGTCAATCAATAAAATGTTTCTGTAAGACAAGAAAAAGGAGAACCTTTCACAGCATCTCTGAAAAGGGCAGCGGATTCACAATCACCACTACTTTCAATGCAGTTTTACAACTTTACATGTATACCCACAGGAACCTTCAAATCCATTTTCTTCTTGCCTAACCCACAAGGTCAATTCAAAACAAAAAAAGACCCCTACTTCATTCCAAAATTAAATGCTTTGTATGACCCAAGTTATTCCTTCACTGTGAGGGTGGGAAGGCACTGGCACGGATTGCCCAGAGAAGTGACGGCTGCCCCATCCCTGGAGGTGTTCAAGGCCAGGTTGGATGGGGCTTTGAGCCCACTAATCCAGTGGAAGGTGTCCCTGCCCATGGCAGAGGGTTGGAACAGGATAGGCGTTAAGGTCCCTTCAACCCAAAGCAGCCTATGACTCTATGAAGAAGGAAGTGCCCATTGTTTACCAGAGAAGATTCATTTTCAGAGTTCAGAAATGATCATTCAGAAAGCCTGGAGAAAACTGTTCTTGTTTCCAGGCAGTCCAAAGATGACACACAAGGAGCAGCCATTAGATAAGATCAAAGAAGATGCCTGAATCAATGAGCTCCTATAAATCAACAGGAAGAGTAATAAAAATAGATAAAAGCAAAAGATTATAAAAGCCAATCGGATGATTTTCCAGACTAATGTTATAAGCTTTGATTAAGGCACATTTAGGAATAAGCATAAAAAGCTTTTTCAAATGCTTGAAACAAACATGGCTACCAATTGTCCAAAAATATTTTTAATTTTGTGATTTCCATAAAGAATTCTTCATCTGAAAAACATCTGGCAGTAACTATGTGTTGCTCTCCAAGTCTCAGGTCAAAGTGAGATGGCATTCAGATACAGCTCTACAAGCAAAGAACAAAACCAAATTTGTGAATGTGAAATAAGTCACACTGCAGAGCAGAGCAATAAGCCTAGCACTCCAGAAGTCATTACTTCTGACATCACCAAGTTTTCATCAAGGTCTTTCCTTTAGCCATGATTTTCCTGAGTTTTTCCTGTAGCATTACTCAAACATGACAAGCTTTACAACCAGGCCCTGTCCTCCCACCTTTCCTCGGCACAGCACCGATGGATGCTGTCCCAGCACCGATGGATGCTGTCCCAGCAGGTATCCCTCTGGGGCTGAGGGATTGGCAGGACAACAGTTGGAGAGCTACAGGGACCGGCTGCAGACACCGTCTCCCTCAAAGACACAACAGCTCTCCCCTAAGCCCGAGCGTGCTGAACCCTCCTCCCTGCCCTCACCTTCAGCTCAGAAAATGATCACCCAGAGCAGAAGTTAAGCAAAAGCAGCCGTGGCCACCACATTAGGAAATGACTGCTCCCTCCGCAGCTGCACAACTGGTGCCAGAACAGGGCCTTCAAAAGTTGCTCTCTGTTTGCATGAGTTTCACAGAGTTTCTGGCTTGTGGCTCTCTGAATTGGGTTCCTCCTCCATAGTGTCCCACTTATCAGGCAGAAATAGATGGATGGTGATCTCATGGAAGAGCCTTTGTCCTGCCCTGAAGTAATGCCTTTACAAACAGCTACAGACCTGCTGCCCTAAAACATTATCAATAGCACATTTACCTGTTCCTCTGCTGTCCCTGCCTGGAGAACTGGGAAGCATGCAATGCACATGCATTAATAACCACCCCCTGGGCTGGCCAGTGGCATTATCCACCGACTGGGAACTGCGTGGCCTGACTCGCTGCTCATCTGGCACCTTGGATCCTGGCACAGACAACATGCAAACTGGGCAAGGCAGGAGCTGGTCATGCAGGGCACGTGCACAGGGCAGTGTTACTGTACCTTTTCCTTTTCAGTCCACACAGAAAGGGTCAAAAGACAGAAGGAAAAGGCAGAAGTCAAAATGAAAGAAAGGAGTGAAGTAATGAACAGCATATATGTGATCATCTTCAAAGACAGGAAGAACCTTCAGATTTTGCTGCTAGTGTTTCCTTTTGTTAACATTTCCCCCTTCGATTTACTCAAGTAAGTGAGAGGATGCTGTGATAACTAGTGTTTTAAAATCAAACAGTTTCAAAAGCCTATGAAATCACTGAAGAAAGATGAGTTTATAAATCTGGACGTCGTCATATTGAAGACAAAAACAAGAAATCCAAGAGGACATAAAACAGTGAAACAACTGGTAAAACTATTTTCAAAAGCTGCCACCATCCAGCTAATCACTCCCCATTAACTTAAAAAACTAAGCAAGGACAACGGTCCCCAAAATTTAGCTTTAACGTTGACTTAGGCACTTACACTACCTGTTCTCTCAAGATACCATGCTACCCCTCCACCCCAGGAAAAACTCAGGACACTAACTGTAGGTTTTACAGCCAAGAGAGAAAACGAATTGTTCAACCCTAAACAAAATAACATTTAGCTATACAGACATTTTCTTTCTGGAACAAAGCCTCCATGAAAAATAACACATTTAAGCGAGTTCTTTTTAAGGCCTAGTTTGTGAGCAGTGTAAAAAACTCTTAGCTCTTCTAGGAAGTCAGAGAGAAACACCTCTAAAGATTATTCATTTATCGTACAGACTTGCTGGGAGAGCACTTCTTGACTCCAGGCAGCAATCTTCAAGAAAAGTCACAGCACACAGTGTAACACAACACTCAATTCCAAACAAGTTTCAGAAACCACTTGACAAAAGGATAGCCCTTATTAATATTAAAAAAATCAAGCAAGCACAGCACTCGAAACAAGCTAAGGGTCACACTCCCAAGGGACAAAAAAACTGTCATTACCCAAATGTTTTAACAAAGCATCAAATAGAAGATAAACTACCTGAAAGATAGACAAAAAACGAGAGCCTCAATCTCTCCTCAGTAATGTCAGATAAGGTAACAACTGGACAATACCAGAAATGGCAGATGGAGAGGTTCAGATGGGTTGTTAGGAATTGTTTTCCCCTGCATGATTACATGGATCAGGTCACCCGAGGAGTGTGTGCCTGCATGTTTGCCCATCGGGCAGGATTTTCCATCCGCAACACTTACAGGCATCAATCCAACTCTAATCCACGAGAACAATATTGTTTGTCAAAGCTTAGATGCACAATCTGAGACCTGGTCCCATAATCATTTTTCAAGAGCCAACAGATGCACTCAAAAAAAGCAGAATGAAAGCTACTGAAGTCATCCTTAAAAAGGACAAAGCAGATAAGTAAAGAGGTACAGGTGGACTTATGAGGAGACAAGTAAAATAGCTAAAGTCAAACATATGAAAGACAAAATAAACGGTTAAAAATGTAACTATTCAGGGAAATTTGAACATCAACCAGAGTTCAATCAGAAAATGGACCCACATTTTTGCAGGCAAAAAAAAAGGATGCTTCCACTGTACAGTATAAACCACACACACATCTTACAAAACTTCAGGGAGTAAACTTCAACCCAATTAACACACCTAAGAGAAAAATGTTTTAGTAAGAACGGACAGACATTGGTCGATGTACAGACATAACCTGCTGGTTTAAGATGCAGAGTAAAGCCAAGCCAGAACACTCATCGTCTCTCTGCACACAGGTGGCCTTACACAACCATATCCTGAGAGGATTTCTCTCTTTGCAGATGGAGCTGAGAGGACCAGAGTCAACTCCCAAGTTTCAGTTACAGAACTGAAATAATTTAGTAGAGAATAAAAATGTCTAGGAAGCATTCTTGTGTCTGAAACAAAGTTGGCTGACTTTCATGGTTCATACTTTCATAGTTCACGACCTTTAAATAACAGCATAGTCTCACAGAGTAACTTAGGCTGCAAGGGAGCCGTGCAGGTCTCCGGCCCAGTTGTGCTGCTCCAAGCAAAGTCAACGAGATCAGGTAGCTCAGGGCCTGGCCAAGTTCCGAATATCCTCCAGGAGGGACATTCCACAACCTCTCTTGACCCTTTTCTAATGCTTCAGAAGCCTCCTGGTGAAAAATTTAATTATGGCTTCCCAACTTGGGTCCACTGCCACTTACCTAACGCCACAGACCTTTGAGAAAGGTCTGAGTCTCTCTTCTCTACACCTGTCCATTGGGCAATAGAAGACAGCAATGTGATATCCCTCAACCACCTTCTCTCCATGCAGAATAAACTCAGTTCTCTCAGCCTCTCCTCACACATCTTGTGCTTCACCCCTGTAACCACCTCAGTGGCCCCTTCCGCTGGGCTCACCACAGCACACTGACATCTGTCTCGTACCGAGCATCCCAAACCTGGACACAGCACTTCAGATGTGGTGCCACAAACACAGAATAGAGGGCAGTAAACACCTCCCTCAACTTCCTGAAAGCACTTGTGATAATACAGTCCGGTATGTGGCTGTACAAACAATAACTTGATATGTTTCAATAGATCAGAAAGCTTTAAGGGCCTGTTGCAAGTATGCAGAGAAGTCCTTCAAAACAGTGACACTTGTGTTAATAAAAGCCAATTAGGGAAAAGCTGGCACTGTGCCATGCTTCCTAAACACTTCAAACTGAACTGAGTAACTACAGCCTTGCAAAGACCATGGCCAAAGCAACAGTAAACACGTTGACCCAAACTAAACAACAGTGTAACAAAGAGAATTTTGCTTAAACACACCTGCACTGAGCAAAACAAACTATTGTTATGAAATACATCCACTAAAACACTGCAGCACACTAAGTATTGGGAGCAGTCAATGGTCCTTCACACAGGTAAGAATGACCCTTCCCCTTCGCATGCTTATGTAGATCCCAGGAACCCTTCTGGAGTGCAAAACGCTAAAAATATCTCTCTATCAAAACATTTGCAGTGAACAGCTTCTTATTTAAAAGTTCACTGAATTCACAGTGCCTGCATACAAAGAGAGCAACAGGAAAATCAGAGCAAGAAGGTGTTCCTCAGTAGTGATATTGGAGATCTCCACATACTAGACAAATTCTAGAAAAAACATAAAGATGTACTACTAACAACTCTCTAAGGTTATGGGTTGGCTGTAGCAGACCAGAAATTATTTAGATTTAGATTAAGCACATCCTGTAATTATTTCAATATTGGATTAAGCAAACATCATCAAACAGCTGAACGACTAAATTCCCAGGAAGGTGAGGCTTACACAGTCACAGCCCTTCCCGTCCTTCTGTTGTACCCTGCTCCCCCGTAACTCCTTGTCCCTCGAATAATTTCAGCCAACTTTGAAAGAAAAGCAAAGATAATGAAATTTCTCTAATTGTTACGAATGTGGTGCTGCACAGACCAGAGGCACAAACACCTGCTGCGCACGGGAGCGATTCCAGAGCTGTTCTGACCCAGCTGTAAGCTGGGCACACAGAGGCACGAGCTCAGAACCTGTCAAGCAGTTTGGTGATGAGAGGGAGAAACACAGCATGAAGGGACACAGAGGTGACCGTTGCAGGGAATGACCAGGGCAGGAGAAAGCTATGGGGCAAGCCTGCAGGTAATAATGAATCAGGTCTTCCACTTCCCAAGGAATACATTTTAATTCCCCTAATGCTGGCAGCTAATTATGTCATAGGGAAGAATATTATTAATACTGTATGAGAGGATGGTCGTGTACTTGTTCTGGGTTCTTCCACATGAAAAAAGGGTAATTTATATTTAAACACAAAAAAGGCTCTTCGGACAATTGCCACAGAGCTGAGTTTCTTCATAGCAATGTACCAATCCCCAGCAAAGCAGAAGAAATATGTCAATAAGGACAACTGAAATATTACTTGCACTTTTTTCTTTACTGGAAAAAAATACATTTAATACTAACAGAACTTATTAGAAGTAGTCCACCCTGCAGTTCTAACTCTAGCTAGGTTTCTTTGTTGTGTGTGTTTGGTTTTTTTTATTAGTAAAATGCAGAACACTCAAAACTTTATTTTTCACTTACCAAATATCAGTGCTAACCCATGGGAAGTCCCCACCGCTATCAGATTTGATGCTGCCTGAAAGATTGAAAGTACACGAAACGTCAGTCACAAATCCACCACTTAAACTCTCACTGCACTCATGCAACGTTTGCCAAAAGGGGAAGATTTAGAAGGTCACAGATAATACAATTTTCTATGTGAAAGCTTCCTACGTGAAAGCGAGAGAAGTGTAACACCTGAACAACTATCACATAGGTTTTTCCACATTCAGAGAATTGCCTTTTCTTCTGTTATTTGAAATTCAAAAGCTGAGAGGTACCTACAGTGAAATTTCTTCTCTGCAAACTCAGCCTCATTCTTCTGGGGTGGTAGCAGCAGAGCGTAAATACTCACAGGGTTTTCCTCACACTGCTGCCACAGCCATGTCTGAACTTTTCTACAACCCTGGGTAGCACTGGTCCCCTGAAGAGACAGTTCACAGCAAGCCCAGAGACTCCAGTTTCCTTCCACAGGGAATTAAACACAGCTCCAAGATTCTATCATGCCTGCAAACCTGCACCCAACTACATAAAACTTTAGAGAAATCATGTAATGCTGTAGATATATATGCACGATGTCTTACTTTCTATTTCTTAGCAAGTATGAGTCAGATGAAAAAAATTAAGTGCCTCAGTGTCTGGAGTGTGGAAGTACAGGTTTTTATCCTATGTGCACATCTTGCATTTCTTCATAAAACATTGAAACTCATTTCACAAGGGCAGAACAAATACTGGCTGGATTTCACCTTAAAATGTTTCTCTACTCCTTTAATTACAGGGTCCAATTAGCATGTTTAACTTCAAGAAGTTCAATGCAAATTGCTTAGTACGACTACCTTTCAGACAGACTTTTTGGTGAGATTTTATATTTTAAGGTCACATTTCAGTTTCATGAGAGCCATCAAGCTTTCGAACCAACCATTCTGTGAGCACTTCAGTTTACGCTTCTTTAAAAATTTGTTAGGAGTCACAACAGTAACTGGCAAAGAAGAAATAGCTGGGGACATTCAACGTGTTCAAGAGATGAACACTGATGTCATCGCGAAAGATTATGTGTTCAACTAATGAGTCCTTGTGAGGACACAAAAAAGGGGGGGCTTGGTCAGCAAAGGGACAGCTGGGCAGTTAAGAAAGGCTGAACTCTGCTCCAGGAGCCAAATCGTTCACACTGCTCCTCCCACATGTCACATTTGAAAGTTCTTAGTAAGGATAAGATGGGAGATGTGTTTATCGGTTGTCTTAAATCACTGCTTTAACAAACTTGCAGGAAAACTAACTATAGAGTACTTGAAAATTGTTAGAGTACTTACAATTGCAGTGGGCAAGCCAGCATCCACCTTATCCTAGAAAAACACGACATGAGTAAGAGAGACGGAACTCCCACCTCTGCATGTTTTTAATACAACATGCAGAAAAATCAACACAAAGTCCCAACCGGGCCGAAACTGCTGAGGGAATCACTGGCTAGAAATACCCAGGGGAACGAGAAAGTCCACAGAAATGGAGAGGGAGCAGAATACCCTGTAAACCCATAGTTCTACCTAATATAAATAACAGTTTTCTGTATTCTCTGTGTACACAGCACAACCCTCTAGTGCAAAACTGCCTCCCTCTAAAGCACACATTAGCAGCTCCCCGTTCCACTGGCTCACCCGCACCTCCCCAGCGGCAGCATCACAACAGAGGCCCCGCTCACACAGCCATCACAAAACACTGCCTCTTGTATTTCACTCTACAAGCCTACCCTGCTCACTCCAGAAATCCCACGCTGTGTAAATCCTGCCTTGTCTCTGCCCTCAGACAGCCACTTTTCCCCTGGCAGTACCACCTACAGCTCTGTTGCACCCACCCATGCCTGCAGTATAGTCACAGGTGCAGGAAGGCGCCAACCTGCTGCTCACTCAGCTCAGAACAATGGACACACTCTGTGCCTGCTGTGGCCATTAAGCAAACCTCCTTCCAGCATCTTCAGTCAAGGAGAACAACAGCACTGCTATCATTTTATATCAACATTTCCCACCAGGCTTAATGACATCCACCAACAGAAATCCATGCTAAAGAGGCCCTACCACACTGCAGCTGCAGTAAGCCAGCCCATGACTGGCTAGGGATTACTGGTTAGTAGTTTATATACCAAACATGTTAGTATTTTCCACAACAGAAGGGGTTCAAACTTTACCTAATGGATGTGATCAGAAGACAATACTTACTGCTGCAGAGACTATTTGGGCAGAAATTCCTTTCAGAAGCGAGAGCCGTACCACTGATCCATGGAGTGAGAAAGAATCTGGCAGTTTTTTCTTCCTAAGGAAATAAGAAATGAAGCAAATGCATTAGAGCAGAATAGAAGCTTGGAACTTTGCCTCACCCACAGCAAAACCATCAGCTGAGTTCTGCATGCACCTCCATTCTCACTCTTGGGGCCTATGTGCCCGGAATGAAACGGACATAAGACCACCAGCGCAGCCTGCTCCGCGCCGCTGTGCCGGCACAACATTTGTTCTTAATCCACCTCCTGGGGAAAAAAATATAGTCCTTCAAGCAGTCAGTTTCAAGCAGGTATCTGCAACTTTAGAACTTCTCAATAAAGGCTGAAAGCCCCACTTTTGCTCTCTAATTTATCTTCAGTGAATCAGGAAGTTTCAGCTTTCAAAGGTGAATGTCTAAGGCAAATACAGAACTGAAAAAAGCTCGTTGGCAGAATAGAGGCCCCTAGGAAAACGGGATGCACACTTAAAGAATAACATTCAATTAAAACACAGCCGATCTGATATGAAGGGTGTTTCTGATCATGGAGAAAACGTCTTTAAATGTAACTAGTGTACAGGGGACAGTTGTTTCTAGAGAGCATTTGTGCACTGCTGCACACATATCAGAGGCAAAATCCCCAGAGAAGTTCCATCTTTGCTGCCAAGCACACACCACCAGAAAGCCAAATTTCCAAAACTAACACAAAAATATTTGCTTCTTTTCTCTCCAGAGACACACAAACAGGCAGCTCACACACAGGCTGAAGAAACATGTTGTTAACAGCTTAGTTTATGGCCAAGGACCCATAAACATGGGAGCCAGTTTCACTAAAGAACAATAACACTTCCAAGATTTTCTGCCTGCTCTGTACTGAAAAAAATGTTTAAGCCACCCCAGCTTACATTTTACTCAATACAAACCATCTTATCTTAAAAGAATGGGCAGTCAGTACACCACCCCACACCACCATAAGCCATCACACACAGAGCATTTATATCTCATGCAATTGCTCCTGCAACAATCAGCTTCTTACAGCAGCACATAAGGCGGCCACAGGAGTGACTCAAGATGAATGATCAGGTCATCATTTCAGTAATTAATGAGGTAAGTCAGCAGTACCATAGATAATTATCACATTCCAGGCTGCTTTTAGATGTGAAGGTTAGCATTCAATTTAATGGAGTGACAGCAGTTCACTTGCCTTTTAAAAAGCTGCTTGCAGACTCTGGAAGTCAGACATATCCTTGAAAGATTTTCTTTAAAGTCATCACAGTTTGGTGTTTTAAAGATTCCATTAAAACTCAGAGAAATTTAAATAATCCATTTCCCATAAAATGCATTTACAGCTCAAACAGATCCTTGGTGCAAAACCAAATCCAATCTCTCCCTATTTCATTACGGAAGAACAGCACCGCTCTGTCAGAAGCAGCTCCACCAGAGCCCCTGCAGCACTGAAGTCCTCCCAGGGACTTCAGCACTAGGATACAACAGCAAGAGACAAAATCCACACAGGCCATTAAGGGTTCCTACCCAGAGAACAGACCTCACAGCAAAGCTCAGGGAGGAGATGCTTTAGGAAATGTTCTTAGCTTTGGATTGTCCTTCTACCCACCCAAAAAAGGAGAATTTGTTTTTAATGGATATAAGGAGTGGTCCTTCAAAAACCCTTTCACCTCCCAGGCTATTGGTGCTGCAGTACCTTTTGAGGTGTGTCCGGTCCCCACTGTCAGAGCTTGCTACAGAAGACGTGTCGTAGGAGTGTGTGTCTGTGTTATCAACATTCAGTAGAAAGGGATCCTCCAAAACAAAAGACTCCTCTTCATCATCAGTCTGAAGGAAGGGAATCAACACAGCTTACTAAACATTCAACACACACAACATCCTGAGACATGAGCAAAACAGCATCAATTACACAGAAAAATCAAGGAGAAGACAAGATACTTCTTGCTTTACTAAATTGATTCTACGGAAGAACTGGTCTCCAGAATTCACAATATTCACAAAGTGGGCTGCAGAGAAAGTTATTCAACTAATCTTTCTTCCCCAGATATGACTTACCCCACCAAAACTTTAACAGACCTTGAACTAAGCTATTCTCAAAGCCTTCAGTTGCCAAGAGGTGGCCTAGAACTTTTATCAGCTACTCCAGCCCTTCACCAAGTGGCAGCTCAGCATCCAGCAGTCCCCTTCCTGTCAGGAGGGCTGAGTCTGCTCTTCTCTGTGCTCTTCTGCTGCTGATCCCTCTCTCCTTGGGCTTAGCCAGGAATCGTTTTTATAGTAATTTTAAATAGCCATTCTCTCTGCTGTCTTCTAAATACACAGTCCTGTGAGGAGCTGGCAGACCTGTGTCCATTAAGCATATTTTTTTCATTTCCAGATCAGCCGTACACCTTTTTAGCTTAGTCAGGTTGTTCTTCACTAAAACCCTTTGCAGAAGATGCTCTGCCAGTCACTTCCATCCCATATACACCAAGAAAAAGACTGTTGGAGCAAAATTTTATATCTGCCTGCACTGAGCTGTTTTCTTCAAATTGCCTCTCAAGTCAGGGCTATCAGGATAATACTCCTCTGACGTGGAAGTGACAGCAGCTCCTGCTGGTTTGGTATTCATACTTGGTAGGTTCCCTCTGCCTCCACCATCCAAGGCATCAACAAAAACATGACGAACTCCTGTCCACTACCCCTCAACATGGGGATAAAACCAAACAGCAAAATACTGATGACTATTCCTCCCACTTTCGGACTGTATCTGTTCAGGACACCTGATATTTGTACTTTTAATAAAGCCTTTTAAAAGAACAGTCACCTCTCCCAGGCTCCTTTTCAACTTATGCTGGCTTCCTAGGAAGCCAAACCTCCTCAGTTTGTTAGAAATACTGTTTTCTCAGCGTTCGCCTTTACTTCTGTGCCCTTCCTCCCCTTTCTAAGCATCACGTGCTCACACGGCTGTTGTAAAAACTGCACGGAGTTGGATATAAGTGAGACAAAGTCAGTTCTCCCCTACAAGATACTGCAGGAAGCATTCAGCATTAGGCAGTTCATTACTCCTGCCAGAGGGCCAAACACATGGAACGCACAATATCAACAGAGTTGTGAAGAATCGAATTCTCATCGCCTCCCACAAATTAAGAACTGCCCACAATTCTCTGTGTTTATTTTCAAATAAGAAAAGAAAACAGAGTTGCTTGGTGACCCTGACCTTTAACAGCCTTCAGGTGACTGCCCAAACACACATCTGAACACACATTTGATAGGAACCCCCATGTTCCAGCTGTGATGGACCACTCACCTCATTGAGGATGCTCTCCAGGGTTGGAGGGGTATCCACTTGAGGAATGTCAAATTCTTTGTCATCAATCTGGACATCAGAAACCAGAGTTCACATAACATACTCCACCTTCCAGGTGTCTTTTTTTTTTAAGTAAGGAAGAATGCAGCTCTGCATGCGCTCCTTCCCACATCCTATGTATTCTCTGACCAAACTGCATTTTCTGGGATGTGATATTGTAAGATAGAGCAGGAGATGTTTGTTATGGAAATCATATGATATCTCTCAGGCTTCTGCCTTCTCCTGAAACTTCAAATGCCCTTTTATTGTTTGAATTCCCAAAGATCGCTGCTCTCAGTGTTGCAGTCCCTCTCCAATACAGATGGACAGTGGTGCATAAGTGTTTCCGACTACTAATGGGAAAAAAAAAGGCAGTTTTCTTAAAAATCAGGGTAATGTGATGGGGAGATCGGCAGAATCACAGCAAACCTGGGTTTGTGGAGGTGGAAAGGCTCCTCCTGGCCCCACATCCCTTCCCAGGGAGTTCACTCAGGCTGCACGAGTCCCTCACACTCTGATATGGCAACTGCACACCCAAGAACACAACACAGAGACAGGGACCCACAAAGACACTTGGGATGTGGGGAGGGGATTCTCCCCGCTACTCCTCTCTCATGAGAGCCCACCTGGAGTCCCATGTCCAGTTCTGGAATCTCCAACATAAGAAGGATATGGATCTGTTGGAGCAGGGCCAGAGGAGGCCATAGAGATGATCCAAGGGCTGGAGCACCTCCGCTATCAGGACAGGCTGAGAGAGTTGGGCTGCTTCAGCCTAGAGAAGAGTAGGCTTCAGGGAAACACTAGAGCAGCCTCCCAGAACTGAAAGGGGCTACAGGAGAGATGGGGAGGGACTTTTTACAAGCGCAGATAGTGACAGGACGAGGGGAAACAGCTTTAAATTGTAAAGGGGAAGATTTAGATTAGGCATTAGGAAGAAATTCTTCACAATGAGGGTGGGGAGGCCCTGGCACAGGTTGCCCAGGGAAGTCGTGGCTGCCCCATCCCTGGAGGTGTTCAAGGCCAGGTTGGATGAGGCTCTGAACCCCCGATCCAGTGGAAGGTGTCCCTGCCCATGGCAGGGGGGTTGGAACTGGATGGGCTTTGAGGTCCCTTCCAACCCAAACCAATCTGTGATTCTATGATGACAGCGCCGGGTGCCCCGACCCTTCCCTCCCCTCCCTGCCCCCCACGCACCAGCTCGCTGCGGGGCTCCAGCTCGCGGTCGAGCTCCACCGCGCTCAGCCGGGGCGCGGGCGGCTCCGGGCTCGGCTCGGGCTCTGCTGGCTCGGGGCAGGCGCGCGGCCCCGGCTCCATGGCCAGAACGGCACCGCCGGCCTCCGCCCACGGCCCGGGCCGGGCCCGCGCAGCCGCAGCGCGGGCACCGCCACCCCCTCCGCCTTAAAGGGACAGCTTGCCCGGGGGGGGGCGAAGGTGGGGAGGGAGGCGGGGAGTGAGTCATACAAGGGTTGAGGTCGGGAGACACCTCAAAGCCCATCCAGTTCCAGCTCTCCTGTCATGGGCAGGGACACCTCCTACTGGATCGGGGGCTCAGAGCCCCATCCAGCCTGGTTTTGAACACCTCCTGGGAGAGGCAGCCACCACTTCTCCGGTTAACCCATCCTCACAGGAGAGTATTTCTTCTTAAGATCTCATTTCAATTTCCCCTCTTTCAGCTGAAAACCGTTCTCCCCCATCCTACTCCTTCACTCCCTGATCAAGAGCCCCTCCTCAGCTTTCCTGAATCCCCTTGTCAGTTCTGGAAGGTTGCTCTAAGGTTTCCCTGAAGCCTTCTCCAGGTTGAACGAGCCCAACTCTCTCAGCCTGCCCTCATAGCAGAGGTGCTCCAGCCCTTGGATCATCCCTGTGGCCTCCTCTGGTCCTTCTCCAACAGATCCATATCCTTCTTTTGTTGGAGATTCCAGAACTGGACACAAGACATTAGGTGGGGTCTCATGAGAGAGGAGTGGGGTGAAGAATCCCCTCTGTGGAGCTTCTGGTCACACAAGAATGTAGGGAGAGAAGGACAGAGAGGCAGAGAGACAGATGGACGGAAGGACAGAGCTGGCAGTGCTACCACACAAAATCCTTTTTATTTCACACCAAATTCCACATCTGAGGGGGAAACTGGGACCGGGACAGATGGTTGCATTAGCCTGGAAAGGAAAAAGGGGAATAATTAGTAATAGTTAAAGCAATAGTTAAAGAGATCAATGTGTTCTGCACCCTTCCAGCCCCACAGCACCTTCATTAAAGCCAAGTGGGGTTTGCTGCAGTTCCCAGCATTTTGAGGCCCGGGATTTGGTGTGCACAGTGCTTACCTGCAGCTGTATTCGACACAGCCAGGACAAAGTGTCACTGTAGGATAGAAACTGGGTGAGAGACAAAAGCCTTTGGGAATACATAGCTGATTTTAGACGAGGCAAAAGCTGGTGTAACAGGGTTTTGTGCCTGAATGTTTGTTTTCTGGAGAAGCTGAAGTGTTTCAGTTACTCAAGGCTGAATAAAGCCCAGTGGGATTTCTGAGACAGCCCCCCACCCTGATAGGAAGGGGTCAGAACTGACAATTGTAAAATAAAACACGTATGGAAGGACCAACCTTACAGTCTAAGGAGGTCAGACACCCTAGCTACCCTGGTCTCTTATTGGTGCCTACATACAGTGCTTCAGAGTTGACATTCCCTGTGTCTTGATGTGTCAGAGGCTGGGGGCCTGATGGGAGGAAAGGCCCCTCTCGTGTCCGAGTAGCCGCAGCAGCTGAATTGTCGGTTAGGGTCCCAGCTTTAGCAAAGGCACATACTAAAGGCACAAAGAGCATCCTAGAGCTGTTTCTGCCTTACCTGTTCAGCCTTCCCGTTGTTCTTCCTGAAAGGCAGCCGCATTTCCCTGCTCTTTGGAGAAGGCTCTGTCTTGTACCTAGCAGCAAGAGCATGTGGATGAGCAAGGAACATACCAAGTGTCCCTGCCCCTCTAGCTGAGCATCTGCCAGGCGGATCCCCACTCTTCGCCTCCACCTGAGCAGGAACCAGTCCTCCTGCTGTCCATCAGATCAGCATCAAGAGCAGAGGATCCACCTGCTCAGGGTCACCTCCTGAGCTCTGAATCAGCTCACTAGCAAAAACTGGGGAAAAAGCATTCCCAGAACCAGACCAGCCAAGGTCACCAGAGAGGGCTGCTCAGCAGAGGGAGCTTGCAGTTATCTGTGCTTTGAGGATGCTGTAAGACTAGCAGGTTACAGACAGGAAAGCCATTTTTGTTTCTCCAAAATGCCATCAGTTCAGGAGGCTGCACACAAAAAGACGGTCCTGCAGCAGTGGGGCTGGGCTGGGAGGGGTAGCCTTGCAGCTGTCTCTAGTTTCAGCTCCAAAGGACTGTCCAGCTGCACTACAGAGCTGCTGAAAGGCAGACCTGATTGCACAGAGCAGTACCCAGAGTCCATCAGGTCCCAGGAGCCATAGATTATGGAGAAAGATGAGCAAAGCTCTGGAAGGGGCTCCAGGCAGAAAGGTTCCAGCCACTGCATCAGTCACAGCAAGGGACAAAAATGACTGCAGTGAACCTTCCCCCACCTCAGTCTGAGAAATGCCATCACAGAGACTGGCTAGAGACCCTGGAACTCAAAGTTTACTAGGAAGGTAAGTTTAAGGAATAAAATAAATGCTTGAAGAGAGAAAGCACAGTGGAGTTTCTCTTTCATCCTGCAGAGCTAGATGATATGCACTACTTTTCCTCTCATCAAGAGGACAGAAGTTTTCAGAAACACAGACCCCCTTTCCAGTTTCCTCTATCTGCAGACTCTCAAGCAGCCCACTACCCAGATTTCAGAGTCAGTCCAAACAAGAGGACAGATTTCTGGCAAGGAAGTAACCCTGTTTGAGAGCTATGCTGGCAGCGGGGAGCTAAACCTCGCCTCTGCACGCACCCCTACTGGTATTTCAGGATTTAGTGACTGATTTACCACCACACGCTCTCCTCCATGCTCTAAAACCTTCCTTTCCACTGCAAGCTGTTCCAGGATGGTCTTCTGCAGCAACGGGGCATTCGCTCCTCTTACAACAGCTACCAACTCTCCTCCCTGAAAGGAGTGAGAAACAAGTCAGTCAGAAAGCACTCAAGCAGTGCCCTCTGGGCTCTGGAAGTGCCCACTGCAGCACATCACCTACAATGTTATGTACCAGGCCCTCCTCTCAGTGGAGCTGCTCCGCTCCAGAACAAGACAAAACCTTTGAAACAAACTTCTTGGTTGTTTCTGATCAACCAAAGCAGCCTCTGAGATGAGTGAGCTCCTGCAGTAGCAGGAGGCTGAAGACCCAGCAGGGCAACACACTTGTCCACATGCTAAGGTGGTGAGACCAGCGCTCAGGAGGGCTCCATCAGCCCCTGGACCCTGCAGACACATACTTGTTTCAGGGATCTCTGGGCCACAGTCACAGGGATTTTCGTGACTAAGGGCCATGAAACACAGCCAGCCATCACCCAGAATAGTCTGGGTTGGAAGGGACTTTAACCCATGGGCAGAGACACCTCCCACTCGATCAGGGTGCTCAAACCCCATCCAATCTGGCCCCCCAGGGATGGGGCAGCCACAATGTCTCTGGGTTACCTGTGCCAGGGCCTCCCCACCCTCACAGGAAAACATTTCTTTGTAAGATCTCATCTCAATCTCCCCTCTTTCAGTTGAAAACCGTTCCCCTCATCCTATCCCTGCACTCCCTGATCAAAAGCCCCAGCTTTTCTGTAGCCCCTTTCAGTACTGGGAGGCTGCTCTAAGGTCTCCCTGAAGCCTTTTCTTCTCCAGGCTGAACAACCCCAACTCTCTCAGTCTGTCCTCAGATGGGAGGTGCTCCAGCCCTTGGATCATCTTTGTGGCCTCCTCTGCACTCACTCTAACAGATTCATGTCCCTCTTTTGCCGAGGGCTCCAGAACTGAATGCAGGATTCCAGGTGAGGTCTCACCAGAGCGGAGCAGAGGGGCAGAAGCCCCTCCCTCGCCCTGCTGGTCCCACTTCTTTTGATGCAGCCCAGGACACGGTTGGCTTTCTGGGCTGTGAGCATGCGTTGCCAGCTCATGTCGAGCTCCTCATTCCCCTTGTCAAGGCTGCTCCAAATCCATTCTCTACCCAGCCTGCTTTTGTGCTTGGGACTGCCCTGACCCTGGTGCAGGACTTCACCCTTGGCTCTGTTGAACCTCATGAGGTTCACACAGAGTATCTAGAGAGTTCCTGTCACTCTGTGCAATGCCTGCTTTTCACCTATCTGCACAATTCAAACCGTTTTACTCCATCCATACCTTAATCTGTCATTCTGTTGGGTTTTTAAAATCAAATAAACTGCATTATTCTGTTTCTTGGTGGTAAAGCAGAATGTATTTAAATGTAAATGCTGGCTGTATATTCTTATCCATGCAGCAAGCACTTGATCACCAGTAGATACTGGCAGACATAGAGCAAATAAAATGATCCTGTCACACATGAGAGATAAAGACTACTCCTCAAAAACCTGCAACCCGATCCAGCTGGAGGTGTCTCTACCCATGGCAGGGGGTTTGGAACTGGATGGGCTTTAAGGTCCCTTCCAACCCAAACCACTCCATGGTTCTGTGGAAAAGGACAACAGTTCCCACTGGCAAGTCACGTTTATTGCTGTGCAACTACTGTAACACTATTTTCACTCACTGCGTAAAACAGAAAGGCAGGCTTGCATTTTCCTCTGTATTTTTCCAGAGCACCAATAGAATCAACTTCAGCCTAAAAGGAATGTAAAAATAAACAGGTGTTTCTAGAAAAGTGTTTCTGCTTTGGAAGAAAACACAGGCAACTGCTTGGACTCAGACACCCTCAGCGGGCTGGCACTCACCTGCAAACCCATCAAGCCCCCTCTGGGGCCCAGCCTAAAGGGGCAGAACGCTGCTGGCCAGAGCCAGCTCAGCATCAGTGACCCAAGAAGCAGGCAGGTCCCACCCACAGGGTCTGGGACAGCAGCTCTGCAGGGCAGGGATATCTATCTCATAGCAGCTTACCCAAGTGAATGCCAGAGGAAAAAGCCTGAAAATATGAAATTGGGGGCCTTTGTCTATAAGGAAGGAGAGAAGTGACAGGAGGAGCTGTGGTGGCAGCAGCAGCAGGCTGCCAGGAGCGCTGAGCAGGGGCCTCCAGGGAACCCTCACTGCCCACAGCTCTGGCAGCAACTGAGGGCTGTGCCAGGGAAGGCATTTAAAGAAGCATAGTGTGACTGAGGTGGGGAGGAACTCCTGAAGGGCTCTAGACCAAGACATTGCCCAAAGCACGCCTAGCCTCAGTGTTAGAGGAGCTCCCTCAAGCTTGCTGCATTAGTTTTGAGCATCTCCAAGAATCAGTGCTCCACAGCCTCTTTGGGAACTTGTCCCACTGTCCAGCTGCTCCGCTGAATACTTCTTTCTTCTATTTACTTGGATTTTTCCCTGCTACAATTTGATCCCATTGCCTGTTGTTTTGCAATGTACCACTGAGAAATGTCTGTCTCTGCCTTCTCTATTAATCCCTGACTAGGCATCTGTGCCTTAGTCTTCTCCAGGGTGAATAAACCCAGTTCCTTCAGACTCTCCCTGCACATCAGAGGGACAAGGATGTTAATGATTCTGTTTAGCATTACCTGCTTAAGCAGAAATCTGAAGAGTACAGAACACCTGAAGCCTGAAAATTCTCAATGATATGAATTCTTATTGGTGTAAACAAGTGTCTGCATTCGGCAGGCTCACTAACACAAGCTGGAACTTCTGGACTGTTATAAACTTTGGCTGAATATTGGAAAGTTAAAAAACTTCAGCTTTTAGTTACCTGCTAACGTCAGGGGCCTGAATATTTTAAGCAGTGCCAAATTAGATCTTACCACAGCAAAATGCAGGAGATCACTGCCAACTTCATTCCTTATTTTTCGGAAGAGATCCACTACTGTTTTGCATGGACCACACCAGGCTTGAAACGCATCAACAACTGTAAGCAGGAAAGTTAGTAAGGATGAGGTCAAAACAGGTCAAGTTTAGCCAGTAGGTGGGTTGCACTTTTCCCCATTGCCCCACATTCATTCGGAAGGGGACTGCAAAAGGGTGCTAGTGCCGTAAGGAGAATCTTGAAATCCTCTGAGAACTGAGGTCTCCTCTGGTGACCTCTGCAGCACCACCCTAGGAAAGGAGATTTGCCTCATGTCTAACCAGAATGTCCAAGCTGCAACCTCTGGCTGTTGCTGCTATGGTTCCATCTGGAGTGCGGCAGGACTCCTGCTGGGCACTAGAAGGGCTGCGCATGCAGCTCTGAAGTAGAAACTGTCACATGCTTTCAAGGTTTCAGATGCCACATCAGAGGACAAAATCACATTATAAAATATCAAGCTAATAACAATGTTGTAGAGGAGTCTTTAGAAGAAAGGTTGACATGGCTGTGACCTTGGCAGTATTGGGTTTTCTAGGAAAAACTGCCGCAGAGAGGTAGAGCACAAGGCTTACCTAATCATCCCTCCAACCTCCATCCTTAGGAACCAGGCCTGTCCTTGCACTGGGGAGAGTCCTGCTCCAAGTGGGTGGCTGGACTGGAGGCTCCGGCACCAGCACTGCCTTTGATTGTGTGATAATTGTCTCACATAAACAAAGATGACTACAACCTCCAGCCAGTCTCCCCACCATTAGCATATTTCTTTCTTGCATTCAGGGCAGAGGAATGGAGGGACTGACTGAACATCCAAGTCTGCGGTAACTGATTACTAACAGCACTGGTGGCCTTTTAACATAGCACAAAAGCAATCTAGTATGTTGACCAAACCCTTACCAATGAGTCCTCTGAGACACAGCATTTCTTCCCAAAGCTCCTGGCTATTGATGTTAATCTGTGTGGAAATTTAAAAACACAGTAAAAACAACAGTGAAAGTCACCAGGTACCACCTGGGTGCTGTGAACATATGGACAGATCACTTCGTGCCAGCCCTGAGAGGGACACAGTTGCCTGAAGAGGTGTTAACCTGAGCACTCAGGAAACTCTTTCGACTGGGATCCTTTCACCAAGGTGTGCTAACATGGGTGGAAGACCTCTGAGAGAAAAGGCCTGAAGTCAAATATCCTCACTCCCAAACTCTCATTCCTTCCCCGCTTCCTCCCTGACGCCAGCTCCCAGAGACCCATCAGAAAGTCATCTCACTCTGCAGAAAACCTGACTGGGTCAGAGACTAACATTGTCCCACATGAACCAAGGAAACACAGATGGAAATGATAGCAGCAACCAGCCACAAAAAAAAAAAAAGGCTTCTTGAGAAATCTAAGGTCTGTATTTGTTCATCCTGAACAACAAAGATTCCTAAGAACTTTCCCAGATGGTATCATTAATCCTAACTACATTTAGCCTACACTGGAAGGCAATAAGTTGCAATAAGGCCAACTATTTTACAAAAACTATCACCAAAGAGCATTAAAGGTCTGCTAAAATTGCAAAGTCTAGAACTCCAAGAGTAGAAACTCCAGTGCAAATTAAACAGTCTCTTGCAGATTTTCCAAGATGTGCCTGGAAGTCATATATGACTGATTCTCCAGGATCCCACCTCACTCAGGGAATGGAAGTTGTTGACTCATCTCTGTTCTCCTCCTTAGCACATGAACCCAAGGCTGATTTTTACAGAGAACACCTGCAGAATTAAGAAATTTCATTATTTCAGTTATCACCAGTGCTAGGGCCACCCTGAGAGTGTTTCACAGGATGTTAATGAGTTCAAATGATTTATGATAATAATTTGTGATAATGAGGTCAGCCGTGAGTTCAGCTGATGGACTTGACAGGAATGCTGGCACCCTTCACAGTGCTTTGCTCGCTTGGATTCCTTGAGGCTGCTGGGACTTTGCTGTTCTCTACTATAACCAGAGTTTCTCCAGGATATCACATCACATCCTATGTGAGGTTCAGCTTTCACCTGCAGATGTGAACAATCCTGTTTTTGCAGATCTATACCCAGCTTTCCTTCGGCTGCCAAAGGTGCAAAGTCTGATTGCTGTAATTTTCCCCATTGCACAGGAATGCAGCTGGAGATGTAGCAGTAGAAACCATTTTTGTGTTTAAAGTGCTGCTCTTTCTCTCATACAGTCTTCACATTTTCACTCCATGCCTTCCAGTTTTAACAGAGAATAAACAAGGTTATAGAGCCCATATAGAGCTCCTTCAGTATTTCCCTTTTGCGAAGACTGAACTCATTTCAAGATTTGAAGAACTGCATCACCTCCTTTGGGTTTCCAATGGTTTTGCATATGGAACTGCTCTCCTGGCAGGCTGCTACAAAGCATCATAAGGTCACTTGTGCAGGGTAAAGAGGCAAAAATTGCCTCTGCACCATCATTGTTTTTTCCAGCCTTGGAATTTTTCTCGTACCTAACTTTCCCACCTTTACAGCAACCTTTAGAAACGTGTGAACTGGTCAGCAATGTTCAGGGACAGCTGCCATTCAGGAGAACGCCCCCTTCCCCGGCTCCCTGTTCTATGTGTCCTCTGAACAACCTTCCCATGAAACAGATGCATTTTCATCTGTGAAAGCAGCCAAGCCTGTACCAGTTTGCAACAGCTCTGAAGCACAACCCCATAGCACAGACTTTGAGGGACAGATGTGACTTGTGTTTTCCCCTGCTTCCCGCCTGCTTTCAGAAATGCTTTTCCACTGCAAGGACCTCAACATTAAGGCTCTACCAGCAGAGTATGAGATATCCCAAGGCTGAACTTCATCCTTTGCACTTCCTGAGAGTTTAAGGTATTTTAAAAGCCTGGCTCCTACTGACCTGCAGTACCACCTCCTTTTTCTGAGCAGCCATCCTTCTCCAGGAACAAGGATCCTCTGAGCAGCAGTCCCGAGCACAAAGCACTACAGACCTCCTCTAGGCACACGAATCCAACTGCTGGCCAGCCTGCACCACAGAGAAAGCTTTTTACCTGTCTTTGCTCCTCCACCCAGGAGACACCAGCTCCATCTGCAGCCCTGCCGCGGTGGAAGGAGCAGGGTTAGCTCAGCAGTGCCCAAAGCTCAGCTAGAGCTCTGCTTGCACCCTTTCCGCAGAGGCAAGGTGCTGCTGCAGGCCCGGAATTGCTGCTTGCTTTTCGGGACTCAGGGAAGCGGCCCCAGCCAGACCTGGCAGCGCCCCAACGCTGCTATGGCAGCGCCGGCGCCGGCACCGTTGGGGTGGAACGGCCGCCCAGGCTGCCCCACTCCCTTCCCAGAGCCGCTGCAGCCAGGAGGTCCAGCTCCATCTCCTGCTAGTCCCCTGCAAGCCGCAGCAGCTGGAGCCCCTCTGCCTCCTCTCTGCCTGCCAAACCTGCCCAGCCCCTGGGTCCCCAGCCCACCACGTGCTCCTGGCTCCCGCTTTCTCTTTCCCACCCAAACGAGGGGCCCAAAACAAGGTGCAGGATGCAGACACGACCTCCCCAGCACTGAGCAGAGGGAATATAAGCTGCTGGCCCCACACCAGACCTCCCTTTTGGAAGGCTGGTTGGGGTTTTTTCTTATCTGCAGTGAGTGCACAGTGGCTGTGCCCAGCACCCCCTCAGGGTGATGCCCATTCGGGCAGGGCTGCTGCTCATCCTGTCCATTCTCATTCTCTCAGTGCAGACCTTGGTGGTGCTGCTTCTTGTAACACAGCACATGCTGTCTGGTGGCCTGGTCCTCCAGGCTGGTCAAGGTCCCTCCTGGTTGAGGATTCAGCTTTTGGATGTCAACTCTCCTGGTGTCCCTGGCCCCTGAGGGGACGCTGTCCAGTGCCTCCAGAGGACACAGCAGGGGATGAGCCTCAGCAGAGGCTCCCCTGCCTCCAACACCAGCTCCGCAGAGCAAACCGCACCCTTGGATGCCCCCAACAACGCTTTTTGAAGAAATAAACCTCCAGTAAAATCCTGATGGTTTTAACCACCATTGAAATTTTGCACATTTACACCCATCACATGCTTACATTTTAGGACCCAAGACAGCCCTGTTAAACCCATTTTCTAGTCCTCAAGAATGTAATCTCACACACCTCAGTTATTCTGCCTGCTATCCCACTGCTTCAGCAGTTTCATGCAGGTGCAGCATCTGCTGCAATGGCTGAAGTCTGTAATACATTTTAAAAATTACATTTGCTTTACAACTATACTGGCACAAGATGCTAGTGAGCAGGTCACTTGGCTTCTTTCACTGTGACAATGCCAATCTGGGATTGGAACAACAGCCACACTGTAAGTCTCATTTGACTTTTTGGAGGTGGGGAGGAACCGAGCGCACCAGTTGTCTGACAACAAGCACACCAAACTCCACGCAGAACCACTCACTGATAGATGTAACTCTGAGAGGACCAGTGCTGGATCCAGGTACAAAGAGTGAACATGCTTCTCCACACTCATTAGGACTGGTTGGCAGAAGAGACATGGCACAAGAACAGCAGAAACCCTGGTGGTTTGTATCATGTCTGGACAAACTATGCCTGCAACCCTGTAATTCACAAGATGTTGCTACCTCAATAAAGGTGGTAAAGACGTGGCCGACCAGCAAACAGGTTTGTTCCCACTGTGTCGCTCAGGCTTGCAAGTGTCAGTCTGTGGAGGAGCTGGCACAGAAAGCTGAGATCTCTCCATGAAGTTGAGAAAAATCTAGATGTTCTGGTAAAGTTCTTTTTATTTACAATATTCTTCTGTTTGTACATACCTACAGCAACATCAAAAAATATTCACAAAGCTTAACCGAATGTAAAAATTTTCTCATCCAACAGTTCATCCTATTGATATCTGTGGAAAACTCAACCATTCTTATGCAGCAACGAGATTGTCTGAGCATTGTTTTTAGGGTTTTCTGGTAGAATTTTAGGAAACCACCTCAAAACACATACACAGATCCTTACCTTTTTTTCTGAACACCTTTAGGCACCAAAGTTTTATAGAATCAAACTCAGATTTGCTTTTAGAAATGTGAACTGGGGGAAGATGAGGTGAATAGATATATGAGAACTTGAGCTCCTAGATGTACCTAGTGGAGGTCATAGTCAGAAGTCAGATGCACACAGTACAGTTTTGCATTTACAATACCCGCCTCAGCAAAACCATATTTGATTGAACTTTATAAATAAGACTTCAGCTGTGAGGTACTGATATTTACCAAGTTCTCACACTTTTTTTCTTTCCCTTTTGTTCATCCCCCAGAGTCCATCACGAAAAGTTTGCAGAAGGATGTTAAAACCTGCCAGCCACTTACTGCAATGCCTGGGGGAAAAGTGTCAGGTGCTTGCTTTTATTTGTCTTTCGAGTAGAAGAAGTTACATGAAATGTTCGTATTCTCCTTTGCAACCAAGGAGTAACAGTTGTCTGATACACAGCACATTCATATTCCAGGCCAAACTATGGTCACATTTTCTGACACAAGCAGTTACCTTGGAAAAAAGTAAGGCTATCATAATTTGACCTTGATCAGAAGTAAAAGATACTTATCAAAATTGGTTAGCAAAGTTACAGACCTCTCTTCTTGCTGCAGCTTTCCTGAAGTTCCATGTAACAAGAGAACAATTTGGTTTAAGACATCAGCTGCGATCTTTAGCATGCCTGTTAGTGCTATTAAATATAGTGTTTGGAGACTGACAATTAAGCTATGGTCTAACTGAGACCAGAAAGCAGACTTGGGAATAAAGCAAAAACCCTGAACTGCACAAAGGAGAGCTCCTTGCTGCTCTCACTTCTTTCCATGCATCTTTGACTCCTGAAGCCACTGGGGTCTCGTGTTCCAGCCTGATCTCACACAGTTATCTTCACTTGTACCCATGTATTTCCCTCTACACTTACAGGCACAGCTTCAGGAAATTATGGACAATCCAAGCTTCTGAAAGCAGTAAAATCCCACCACTTATTATCCAGGTATCCAAATCCATGCAAGTGTGTATATCTGCATATATACACAAAATTTGTAGCACGTTACTAAGCCAAAAAAACCCACAAAACCAATCCCCCAGTCTTTCCATCCCTTCCCCAACTTAATGCACCCAGCTGATATTTTGTGGAAATAATGTGTAAGTGAACTATATCCGGAGGTAAAGGATGCAAAACAAAAGCAATCCCTTCATCACTGCTTGCCAGCTCCTTCTGTTCTCGTGAAAGTATAACTTCTGCATCACATTGTTTGCTCTACTGATATTAGTGACCAGCAAGTACTTATCACCAGTGAAATAAGCCAATCCTTCAGCAATGATCTGAGCAAGTTCTTGGCTACTAAAGTGATAGCTTATGCCTGCTGATATTGCAGCCACCTCTTCCTTTCCAGAAAAGTCAACAGTCATAACAGCTCTGAAGTATGAGCTTTTCTTCTAAAACTGTGATGAAACCCAGCACAATCCAGTTGACTTGTTCCAGGGATTTGAGCATGTCATCAGTACTAGGTGACCTTGTATGGCAGTAGAAAACTCTTGGACCTTGTCAGAACAGAATGCGCTGCTTACAGCTGGGGGACTACTGTCTCCCTCTATTTTTCTCTTTAAAAAGGAAGTATAATGTAAGTTAAGCTGAAGTTCAGAAATGCATATATTTTACTTAAAAACATTCATCTGTTCAAAATTCAAAATAAACTTTATGGGATACAACAGTTTGGTTTTTTTTTAAATAACATTTCATTCAAACTGTATATAATTCATTGAAGTATTCGTACAGCAAACAATGGTTAACCCTTGAAAACCTGTAGAAAAAGATTTTCACACAAAAAAAAGGAAAACCAAAATTGAGGTATCACACCCACACGGATTCACCCGAGCACGCACACACACTCGAGCACACCCACACACCCTCACTCACGCAGGCTGCAGCAAAAGCAGAAAATTGTAGGCCCAAAAGGAAAATGATGACTGATTGTTCTATCCGAAAGTCCAGGTAGCTCAGGGAAGAAAAAAAAAATAAACAAAGCCAAAACAACCCCCCAAGAGTCCTCTGAGTAAAGAAACTATCTCAAGAAAATTCTCAAGTGCACTGGAGACCTGATCATTTAAACTGTTCCTGGAAAGCAGCTCCCTGCACCTGAGAAAAATGCAGCCCAAGGTGACTTGTGCAAATATAAGGAGTCAGGAATATCTCCTGCTGTTCCTTAAGTAGACATGAGGGGTGTCCATAGGTTCAATTAGTCTTTGATCATGCAAGATACTGCTGGAGTGCTGTCTTCGCCCTGCAATAAAGGAACAACCTGTTAATTACTGGGGTTTGGCTTTATCATCAACAGCTTTATATGCAAACCCACGCACTGTGGTAACAAGAGGGACGATGCATGAGGCAGGTGACAGGAAGCCGAGTGGTTGGCTCCTTCCATTCAGAAGAATAGGTGCTCTGTGCAGGCTCTAACAATTTAAGAATCGCCCTTGCATCTAAGAATGAGATGATCTAACCAAGTATATAAAATGCTCAGCATCAACTGAGAAACTCTGAAGTATGGTGGGGTTTAGGATGTATATTGAACCTCATTATCACATACCACAGGAAAACCCGGAAGAGCAGTAAATATGAAGAGCAGTTACTGTTTTATAATACAGATGTGCCATGAAAAGCAGGTCATAGAGTTGAGAAATGAAAGAGGTGCCATAGCTCAGAACACACCAGAAGCACATTAGTCTTGTCAGGAATACCTGCCCAACCACAACCATATAATGAGGTGAGAGGAGAAAAAAAATATTTTTAAAAAAGACACTTTTTTAAAAACAAAAGCAAAGATTTCTCTCTAACCTTCCTTTTGGATTTTTCTTTATACTCACTTGTCACACAGATTTGGATCCGATGACTGACTCAATTTATGTAGAATATCTACTATTCCCATGTCTCGTAGTTTATCTTGGCGTTCCTGTGAACCTACAACAATAAATCACATTGTTGGGAACACCTCCAGAAATAAACATCTGCCGAACAGAAGAAAGGAGTAGCAGCAGAAACCAGCTAAATGGGAGGGTATGGGACACAGTTTAGTTCTAAGACAGCAATGGAAAACTCCCTTGGCTGTGGACACTTCCCAAGGGAGCTCTATTTTTTTTTCCACAGATGTTTAATAAAAGAAAAATTTGAGGGCAAAAATCTGAATGCATTTTAACCTAAAGGAAGAAGGCTGACTTCAGTGGGCTTATTCTCATCTCTCTGATTTAGATGCAGAGAATATTTAACTGGAGATAGGTTTTTGACTCTGATTCATAGCGCTGTCTAACACCAGTAGAGCAGGCAGAACGCCCACAGGAGCACAGCCACATCGCACACCAAATGAAGGTCCAAGAGAGGTGGAATAAGTTACACAGCTGGGAAAAAAAAAGCAGAGATGCCAATCTCCTTGCTGAACAGCAGCATGGTCAATTTGAGGGTCTGCAAATCCACCTAGAAGTCCTCTTCCCAGTCCCACTGCTCCTCAAAGCACACCATTTACCACTGCTTCCCTTGCCATGCCCTCCAGCTCCACACTGCTGCCTCCATCTGCCCTCTCCACCTCCCAACACGCACACGTATTTTTCTGTGCAGCAGCATCCTTCACCTCCCTCCTTATTAAATGCCTTCCCCATTCCTTCCAGTCCCGCTCACAAGTCCTTTGACTGGTTTCAGAGGAAGCAAGACTGGTTTCACTTGGAAGCAATCTTACTTGGACTCTAATTCACCCCAATTGTTTTCAGGTTTTACAGAAGCATCCCACTGTGTGATTCTCATCAACTCATATTTATTGACACTCTCTTCTGGCATCTCCTAGTCCTGCCCCAAACACCTCTCTGCACTTTCCTCAACCTCCTCCTGACCGCTCTCACTCATTCCATATTATCTCTATAACCATCTCTCCCTTTATGCTTTAGATCCCACTGCAAATATTGATTACTATGCAACATCAGCCCTTTGATCAAGATAGTAACAAGGCTTTCTTACCTTCTTCTTCATTCCATATGAGATTAGATATACAGAACATGGCAGCCAGCTGAAGTTTAGCATTTGAATGACTCTAAATATAGAAAAATAATATTCAAGTTTAGATGAAGAAATTCAGAAATTCTCAGACTTACATTTTGACATTCATCCTGTAATAAATAAAGTAGCAAAGTTGGGACTAATTCTTATCTACAACTTCTCTCAAAGACAGTGCCATAACAAAAGGCACTTGAGTAGTGTTCAATCACCTCCTTCCAAATATTTATGGAGGTCTACAAGATAGGCCTTTTCGAAGATCATGAAACTCTTTCCAGGTAGATTTGTAACAGGTATTGCTTAAATCACTGTAACATTCTTATGGGAAATAACTGGATTTTTGTTCTAATCAGATCCTCAGTGCACCTCTGCCATATGGAACTGCACTGCACAGCTTCTTAAATACAGCTGGGTACAGGAAAATTAAGCGCATGACACTGAATAATTTACACAACAAATGCTAAAATACCCCTTATCACTCCTGGAAAAGACCAACATAAAACCATTCAGAGAAATTCCCCATACCATGTAGTATTTGATTTTCTGCAGAATGTCATCATTGGTCATAATCAGTTCTTTTGCTGTTGTTCCATCAGCTATATTGGCAAGTATACACAATGTCTGAAAGAGAGGGAAGCTGTGAAGTTATTTGGCCACAGATCACATCCCATGATTTCTACAGTTTCCCTGACAGCTTTGAACTGTGACAAACTATTTCTTTAATCAGTTGTAATATCTTTAATCTGGAGTTTCCAGCTTGCTTACATCTGGTGCCAATGCCAAAGAGATAACAGCTCTGGCAGAAAACAGGCTGCCATTTTAAAAAAAGAAAGTAACATTCATTAATTCATTTCAATGAGTAGAATTTTAAGTTTCTGATGGAAGTATGCAGCATATAGAAAAGATTAAATTCACTGGAAAATAAAGCAGTCTTCTCTGTATCACTGGCTAAGGGAAAAAAAACCATGTAGTTCTTCAGGCCCGGAAAAGGAGAGGCCTATCTGCTGATCTAGCAGGGTAATAATTTGTTTTCAACACGTCTGATCACCCCTCTTACATGCAGAGATAACTCAAACTGCTAACACATACAGTTATATCTTGCAAATTGGAGAAGCCATCCTACAGAATACCCCTGAAGCACCTATGCCCACATTGACTCTACATGCACATGGTGTTAAGACTTGCACAGGCAGCTTCCTTGCTTCTCAGGAAGCACCCAGAAATGCTCTACAAATTCTTCAAAGAGCTGTGGAAGAACTTGACCATCTTTTCTGGACATGCAGGGATGACTATGGGAGGAGACCGGAGAATGATCAGAGCCCATGTCTAAGCTGCACTGTGTTCATGTCAGCAGTTGCAGAGATTTATTAGTTCCAAGCTGCCAATTACATCCTGATGAGCCAGAGATAGAGATAAGCACTGTCCTGATAGAAGTAAGGGCTCTTGTGTGCAGACAGGCAGCACTGGGAGTATGACTCGATTCTGAAATCAAAGCAGGCTGCTGATCACAACACAGGGACACAGAAAATGTTCTGCCTATAAAGGCCCCAAACCCCACAGGCTCCATCCAGCCCTAGTCTACTAGCCCTTTCCAAGAATGTTCCTCAGGTATACTGATTCTCCTCCAAAATCATTCCAAGAGGCTTGGCAAGGTAAATAACTTTCTATGGCAATGAAGGCCCCTCCTGTCACTGCAGCTGTATCAGGAAGAACTATTTAGAAATACACAGCTGATTAATCCCCAGCTGTTTCAGAACCATGCCACCACTGAACTTGCTAATTTTGCACTTGAAGAGTCATAAAAGGCCTGCTTGTCATCACCTCATTCCTCACCGAGCAGAGATTTACACCAATCTGGATTTAGCTAGTTTTACACTCCTTTTCCATGCTGTTTGCTATTAATATCCACCCTAAGCCAAAACAATCCTCTGGACTCTTCCACAGCTTCCCACTGCCCTTGTTCTTTATCACAACCCACCCTGTATGAGGAAGAAACAGGGTTTCTAATTGATTGTCTTGCATGTCACAGGAGTTATTCAGCCAAAATCTGTCTATTGATCCTCTCACTTTTGTTTTAGCATCCCTGTAGCAGGTATCCCTGTACGTTGTCCCCCATATGCTGCCACCAAGCAATGGATGCTTTTCCCTAATGGCCATCTCCTCCTTCTTTCTCTCTTTTGCATATTGCTTTTCTTAGTTTTCATTTGTCAGGGCACGTTCCTCCCCACTTTTTTGTGTGCCACACCATCATGCTCTTTTCCCTGCTAACACCCCTCCTCCTCTCATCACTGCTTGCTCCTGCAGGCACCCAGGAACAGCTGAGTTACCACATCTCCAAAAGAATAGGCATTACTGCCAGCAAGGCAGGAGATGACAGTATTCTTCATTACTGACTGCTCCAGTGACTGCTATAGGAACAAATAACCACGATGCTTTCCTCAGTGTGAAATACTGGCTTCTTTCTCTTCCCTTGTTGCTTCCTTCCCCTTTGTGCCAAGCAATTGCCTCAGATTGAATTCTCCTGCTCTCACTTACAGCACCCTCCTTTTCACCAACCTCCATTTAAAAAAACGTTCTGACTTCGATTCAAATAGATTTGTAATAATCCATTAGAAAGAAAAGCATTCTTGTAGGTATTAAAGTTATTAATCTACAGATCCCAGTAAAACGTACATAGCGTATCACAATTCCCCAAAAAAAAGACATGTTGAGAAGAGTAAGCATTCTTAACTGTTTCTTAATTTACTCTGCCAAAACCAACATGAAACAAAAAAGGGTACCTGCTCTTTGACTTCTATATTGTGCTCCCCTTCCAGAATGAGGGTCACTGCTTGCATGATTTGCTTCCCATGAGTGCTCATTATATGGTCTATGTGCTGCCAAAGCAAGGATGGAACACAATCAGCATCACTTTCCAGACAAAGAAGGGACATTCCTACTCAAGTTAATCTAACAGCAGCAACATTGCACAAAGACCCCAGCTCCTAGTGAGGTCTCCCAACAAGATCTCATCACAGCAGAAACACTTCATTCCTCTTCATCTGAAGTCTGGTCTTGTTTGAGAGCATTATACAAGCTTTGGTCCTCATTCCACTGTCATCTGGAGAAAAGACACTTGCTTCCCAGTTGCACAGAGGCCAGCCTGAAGTCTGAATCCTGCCACACCTGAGCTCCAAGTATGATGCAGCAGTTAGAATAATAACTGGAGTTAAGAGAGGGGTAAGAAAACTGGAATTTCTTATCTGGTATTTGTTACTCTTACTGGAACACTGGGACCAGGTCTGATATCCACATTTCAAAAGTCTGAGAGGGTTCAGAGAAATAAGTCATGCCCACTAGCTCTCATCTAGGAGAACTGTCTCAAGTCAAGAGACTTACAGGTAAAAGTCATTTGATTAAAGACTACCAATGCCTACACTAGAATATACTTGATCATGAGGAGCAAGAGAAAAAGTTGAAACTAGATCTACTGGATGAACTGATACCAAAACTCAAGAGTGACAGAAAACAGCCGCTAGAGATACCAGCACATGGCATGCTACAGGTTTCTGACATTAGGGATTCTTGTAGGACTTCTTAAAATTGCTAATAACGTGAGTTCATTTGAAAGCTGCTGAACGAGTTATTCTGGAGTGATTTTTGGGTAGAGAATGAAAATTGTTGGCATTGGCTCTGGCTCCAGAATATACTACAGGAAGTAGGTGGAGCTGGGACACAGTTTTAGATGAAGAACACCTTAAGTCAGGGGTGTCAAACTCACAGCCTGCACGCCAAATCCATCCCTCCACCTTGTTTTATCCAGCCCAGCACCTTGTTTCTCCCAGTGCTGAGCTCCTTGTCCCTGGGCTCCTGCCAGCGCTGGGCACGTGTACAGTGAGTGACGCGCGTTACGCTGCAGGAGCAGAAGAGCAGCACAAGCAGGGAGTTGGACACCCCTGATTTAAGTGATAACGAGTCTGTGTTGCCAAGAGCTCAGGGCAAATTTAATGAATGATTCATTAATAAATATCTTTTCACATTAAGACAGAGCTAATTCTCTATGAAGTTTATTGAGCTTCAGAAAATTTTTTGCAGTGGCATTTTTATGGTAGAAACACAACATACGATAAATGCACAGTGGAGGCTTTGTGGTTTTTTTCCCCCACAAAAATGTTGGCTTGCTAAATGTTTGCTGCATGTTTTCCCTCTGGGATTATACCTTTCTTTTCCCCCACTAATATCCCTTTCTCCTTGTCAAAAACAATTCACGAGCTTATATTTTCAAACCATTTTATTTCAGTGTGTAAAATGAAGGTATGCATTGTGTAAATGCACAGTCCCACAGTCAAATTCAACAAGCCAGTTTTATCTATATAGTTGGATAAGAACAGAAATATTGCAGGTGCCAAGAAAGAAGAAACACAGGTATCTTTAAGATATGTATCTCTCCTCACATTGACTCAATAGTGCAATCCTCTTATTTTTCTGGAAAAGTTTCATAGAAAGACTTTCAGGGAAATAACCTTGCTGAAAGCTAAATGCAATGGAATCAAACATTAAATGTATCTGTCTAGCTCTGTGTCCAATAATAATTACCACGTTTCAGTAGATCTACAGAATTATTCCAAAGTCTTATACTGATTTGTATGTTTGGTTATAGATACTTGGATAAATCCAAAGGCCTACATTTTAGCAATACAGTGAATACTAATCTTAAACAGAAAAATAACTTGTCTTAAAAAAAAGATTAAGAATTAATTTGTATGGTGCACAGGTTTGATCTGTTTTCAGAAGGTCTGTTTGCAGCTCTACTTACAGGGCGAGTAGATAGAAGATTCCTGAGCAGTCCCAAAGTTTTCATCAGAACATTTACATCAGAATCAGAAAGCAACTGGAATAACTGCTCCGTACTCAGACCTCGCAAGATGTCTGATTTGATCTTCTGTTCCGCTTGAAATGCCATATTCTGAAAGAAACAGACATTTTTTTCTTCATTTTTTTACTTTAAACTTGGGGTTTCACTCTTTTAAAAAACTATTACCTGCATTTATATAACCTGGCTAAAATTAATCATGCAAAGGTTATAACTTATGAAGAACTGTTGCACAGTGAAATAAATTTCCTCACAGTCTTACGGCTGACCTGGTTATTACCTGCTTTTATTTCTCCCCTGGCATGCTACTGACACAATTGAACTGTTTCCCTAAATGATCTTGGCAACCAAACTGGTATTAGAACTGAAGAGTTTATTTTATTTTATCAACTAGTTGATGAGGTGTTCCAGGCTGATACCATTTTCCTTCTGTAGTTAGGTGGAAACACGAGCCAGGTTTCAGCTCCGTTCTTTTTTAATAATAACTGCCAAGTTTTAAGTTACATTCACAAATGTTTAAAGAAGGAAAATCACAAGCAGTATTTCATCAATGTGTTCTACTCACCATTAAAGCCCAAATGCCGTTCACTCGCAAGGCAAGATTTTCACTCTGTGTTAAACTACATAGAAGTTCTATGGCTCCTGATTCTAAAATAGGCTAAAATGCAGAGGGGGGAAGAATATCTTTAAAACACTACTCAGACTAATTAGACATATATACAAAAGTAAATATAATACAAAAAAGTCTTGCTTATACCTTATTGTTGACTTTACATGTCCAGTCTGTTCATATGAACTGGACAAGCCACAGCCTATATGCATCAGCATTAAAAGGGAGGTTTTTTATGAAAACACTGAAGTCAAGATGGCTTTTTCTTGTGTGCATCCGTGTGTATGTTTGTGTATATATATACATACACATAGTGCTGTGATACTGTACACACATCTGTCACACAACACACAAGCAAACAGGTTTTCCCCAACAACTTTCAGCTTGGGACTGCTCTCCAAAGTCTTCCTTGAGTAATTTTTTGGGGTATCAAGTGGGACATATGGGACTATTTATAAGAGTTAAGGACAACGAAAGTTACTTCATCTCTTTCTCAAGAGATGTTTGTGTTTAGTAATCAGATCAAACCAAAAGCCAACAGAAACGCTTTGGCCTAATAAAGAAAAACAGGGGCTGTTCTTGATGATCAGGTTGAAATGCCAAACCTTGTAGCATCACATCTTTAAATGACAGGAAAAATATCAATACAGGCACCTTTTTTTCAAACTGATTAACGTAATGAAAGTTGTTTCAAACAACTGCTTTCAGCCTGAACTGAATATAAAGTACTAGTTTTATCTAAGACCTGAAGAGCTCATGCACTACAAGAATTCATCCACTGACTTACACTTCTCTAATTTGTAAGATATTCCTCTCTTCCAGAAGTTACTGGTTCAAAAGCAGGAAAAAATCAAACATATTTGAGATTTTGGGAACTTGTGTAGTTTTTAACCTGCTTAAGAGCTGGATTCATTAGGAAACAGGAACGTGTGGAAAAGGCTGCACTCTGTAGCAACAGGCTCACCTCACTGAGCAGCAGCAAGGCTGTAACAGAACAAGGCAGCAGTCACTTGTTCCAGAGCTCACCTGCTCCCAGGCGCCTTTGCACTGCAATGAGCTGCCAGTGACTTTGCCATGGGCCCTGTGGGTGCCTGGCTCCTGGGGACCTCTCCAGCGCCACGTTCCAAAACTGGGTTTGACTTAGCTCTTTTATAGGGTAAAATACAGAGCCACTGCAGCTTTGGTTATTTACTTAAAGTGACTGGTGGATTACATACCATTTTCAAAATAACTATGTAGAAAAGGAAGGTGATCTATCAAATGCAGATTAGACGTTTTACAAGTGCTTTCAAATCTAATGCTTCTAAACGTTCCCTCATTTTGCATAAGCAGTGTTCTCTTTTGGCAATGGTATTTTTACATGAACCATGTGTCCAAACATAAAATTCAGTATTTCATCCAATTTGAAGTAGGAACACTACATTGACTGTGCCCTGCAGTACAAACAAGAAAGCCCATGGGCCAGTAAACCGTGCTTGGCGTTATTTCTGTTCATGTTGTGTCGTGCAGACATGACTAAACCCACCGAGATCAACTGATCAAACCAAGTGATCCAACACACCCTGCAGGAGCCCACACATACCACAACCTCGCACATGTCTTCAGTAATTTAGAAATGTTTAAGACCTGGGGAACTGTTCCATTGCTATGAAGTATGGATGCACTTTGTTTGATCTGCATGAAATACAGACATGCAGAGCTCAAACCCAGTACTGTTCATTCAAGAACAATAAAACCCACATCACTCAGCTATGCCAGCATTTCAAGCTTACAGCAGTAACCAAGACAATGGATCATATTGCCAATTATAATTTTGTTTTCTTCTTGCTTATGAACTTTTTAAACAATAGTGTTTTATAAGTAAAAACCTCCAAAATGCCATGTTTACTTCTTTTCTTCAAAAACTCTTTAACTCTTCAACCATATTTAACTGTCACAGCACTGTAAACAGATGATTTTTTTCATTGCCAAGCTATCAGTGATCAGTCTGCCTAACGTTACAGCTCTATAACACTTCACAAGCAGTGGCTACCAATTAAGATACCTTTCTGTTTATTCAGCCATTGTATGAAGTAACTTTTGATGATTACCTCTTCTTGTTTCTGGATAAATACTCACCTCCTTGCTTGGAGAGAATTCCAGAAGAAGATTGCATAGCGTGGAAGAGGCTACTACAAGAATTTCATTCGGAGCATTCTGCAAAACCTGCAGTCACAAAGGGGAGAGTAAAGAATCTCCTTTTGAATACCTGCAAATATGCTGCACTTTCAGTCCATACTTCAGGAGATACTTTGATGCTGGCAGTACAGATCCAGACAGTGCTCATTCAATGAAATGTGATGATACACAGGACACGACAAGCTGGAGCAACGCAAAGTCATTTTGCAGAGGCCAGATTTGAGAGCTTTCAGGTCCAAGTTAAATCAGTGGTAACAGATCCCCCCTCTGCAAAGCACACACGTGCTGGCAGCTGTAATTCAGCTCTGCAGCCATTCCCTCAATGGAGAGCAGGCTGGGTCCTGCAGCACACCTCTGTGGCAGCTTTACAGGAAAGAAGAGGAAGCTCCAGGAGGAGCCTCCTCAACATTTCCATACCTTGTGCAAATAGCCTCATGACCACCCTCTCAGAAAAGTAACAGGCTGGAACAAGTTATTTTTTTATTCATGCCTGGATCTCTAGTGGGACCAACACACGCTGTTCTTAAACTGACATCTCCCTTGCAGGTTCTGAGAAAACGGGCAGGGAGGGAGGATACAACTGCTCCTCCAGTAAAGAAAAGGGTAACAGAGGGGTTGTTCTGTGGCACCTTTTCTTTCAGAGCAGTGAGCAAATGCCAAACATTAACAATTACTGTGTTTTCAGAGGTTTGCACTGAAGTACATATATCTAAGTACTACAGTTTTAGGTATTATTTATATGTATAAGCCATCTTCCATGGCTTATACAGCTATATATGCTAGGGGAGAGAGAAAGGACTTACCTAGCGGTTATTAATCAAACTGAAAATTAATTTATGTTTTGTAATATTACTTTTGTTTTCTATTAAGAATAATTCTTGATATTTTGGAATGAACACACAGGTTTCTGACTTCAGCTTATTTAATACTAATAAAATTAACAACTGCCAGCAGCTGCGTTTACACAGAAGCCTGACATCTACATCAGTTTTTCCACATGGCTCTCCTTTTACACTAGTTGTGCTTCTTCAAGCAATTCTGTTGGTTTTGTAGTTCACATTTGGCCTTTTGCAAACTCCTACAATATTCAAACCATTCGCTCCAAGCCTGTTCAAGTGATGATCATGAGACCTGAATCATGGGATTATTACGCTATAGTGAGAGCAAAACCTTGCATGATGAAATCTCCCTTGACCTCCCTGTAAGACTACTGAATCAGACACCCACAGATTACTACCATAACTCACACACCGAAGTTAAGGATGAATGCTTAACTCGTAGTAAGTGTATTGTGAATACTGTCAGAAAACAAGTTCCCCATCATTTCCATCAGGAAACTGTAGGAAAAAGCAGGCTCATATTTTAGGGCCTCGAACCCATACAAGCAACATAAAAGGCTGAGAAAGTTTCTTGCCCTGCAGCCATCAAGAGGCCTGGAGTGTAGGACAGCTGGTCAGTCAAGTTTTCTCTTGTCCATAACTTGTGAGAATGAAAACAGAACAGAGAACGTCAGAACTCAATAAAACATAGTATGCTCAACAGGCATCTTTCTTGTACTGAAATATCTGGATCACTAGAAATAACAGAAGGATCTCCTGATCCTTTCTCTCCTTCCAGGCTCACAGAACTGCCTCATTATCAGGTTCATCGGTTCATTTTTGAATGAACTTTCTCCAGTTTGGTTATTTTACGTCTAAACAGACAGTCAGGTTGACTTAGGGTGATTCTCTTGGAGATTTTCATGGAAGTGTACGTTGCTTTCAGGTTTCTGGCTAGCAGACTTTGTCATCCATTTTCAAGATTTAAAAGATGTTGAAACTGAAAAACTGACTTATTTAACTGCACATAAGGACAGACATATTACACGATGAGAGATGATAATATACCCTACACGCTTCGATCCCATTTAATCTTTTGGACAATTGCATTATATAAAAATGTGTCTTTTAGAAGTTCTTGCTGAGCTGAGCTCTTTGGCTTCAGTTTTAGAAGATGCAATGAAATCTAGAAGGTAGAGAATAACAGGAGAAATTGCATATCCAAATTCACTTGTAAGGCTTATAGACCAAGTCTGAACTGTGCTACCTACCCTGAGCCTGACGTTAAAGGAGATATAATTCTCCTAGAGCTCTATTAGAGATTAGTCCTACATTGGGGATCACTTGGCTTCACTCATCAATCACTCAAAAAAAAAAAAAAAAGGCACAGTCCTTTTTGCTTCTGCTCAGTTTTGTTAATTTATGACTCTCTTAGGAGAAAGTCATGGGATTTTGATTTCTAGGTCATTTCTACATGATTTTAAGAAAGGCACATGTATTGAACAGACATCATATCCTCCTTCAATGGAACAGAACACTTCAGTAGTTGAGACTTGACTTTTCTTTACTTACCTTCATTAAAGGCTTCCATACAGCATGATCCTGAAAACTTGTCCTGAGCTGCTGTACAGAACGGGACAAACTGTGCAAACATCTACAATGGAAAAGAAACCTTCATTGTGAAGTATACCCACATGTACCCAACAGTAATATAGGCTCTGCTTCCACACAAGATTCAGCTTAGAGTTTGGAAAGTAGTAGGCTGTAAACAGCAATAAGAAAATACTGTACTAGTTCAGGATAGCTCCCCGCCCCGCCAAGAAGTTTTCAATCTGTAGAAATGACTTCAGATTAGCTTTTAAAAAATTAGCAGAAATTCTAACAATGCAGCATCAGACTTTGACAGGACAGAAGTATTTGCATGACTTGGAAAAGCCTCCTACCTGACTGCAGCTAATCGCACCTTGATACTAGATTCAGACAAGCCATTAACAATACGGTCCATCATATTTTCAGTCTCAATGATCTGGAGCAAAAAGGAAATAATGCTATATTAATAAAATAACATGAGCATTTATGGGTTGCTGGGTTTTTGTCTGCAACCTTTTAAATATTGGATATAAAATCTCTACCTAAAACTAGCCATCCACAGTCTCTACCCAGAGTAAGTGGAAAGTAGTGTGTATCTGCATATAGTTTAGAAAAAACATATCTACATTCTATGCTCCGTTTCTGCTTTCAAATGGATTTTATTAATCATCAAGGAACAAGATATCTATATATATTTATACATAGATATGAATTACCCTTAATGTCACATTAAAACAAAAGAGAGTGTGTGAGTGCCCACAGTACATACAAACCACAGCTCAGACATGTGTTGTGGCGCTATCTGGAAAATAGTACCCAACAGTTCATCTGCCACATTTAGACCTGGCCAGCACATGCTCTTCAGACTAGTATAAAAGGGAGTTAATACCAAGATGAAATATGGCTTTTTTATGATAAAACCACTTTGTCATGGACACTCCCACCACTTATTAGAAATTACATTTTGATATGTAAAAGAAGGATCCTTGCTACGGAATAACGAAGTTCATCCTGCAACAAAAGATATACATATGGGTTTGAATTCTGGAGATCCTGAACGGCTCTCCACCAGTAAATCCTCCTGCTAGTTATCTTTTCAATGCTGCATTTTTCTGCCTTCTGTTTTTCCCCTTTAAGCAGCAAATAAACTGAGAAAATTCTCCTGCCTCCTGTATCTGCTGGTTTTGTTTGACAGAGCAACCTAGTTAAAAAAAATGCTGCTTTCAATTATTCATTGTTTAATTTCCCTCCTCTTTCCACACAAATTATTAACTGCACAAGTGTTCCAGCCACCCAGTCTCTTTCCTGTGACGTCCAAGTGGAGATTGTTCTCCTTCACACCAACTGCTTTATTAAAACAGTGCAAGCTCCCTTGGTCACTTCAGAATCATGCAACAAACTGTGACTATGGTTAGACTTTCTAGGGTTTATTTTTAAAATGTTTCGTTTATAACAGTATACATGACGAGGTATATTCTGTTCCTCAGAACACTGGTTTCAGAAATTTCTCACATGCCATAACAATATCCCCGGACAGCTTACGAGTAGCAAGGACCATATCACATTGAAAGACAACTTATTGTGATAATTTAGTTCATCACTGTAAAGATCTTCACATAAATAAAATTTACTCATATATTATGTTACAGCAAGACATTAATTTTTGTTCAAATCTCATGCAGAGAAAGTACAATGTAAAATTTATATCAACATAATAGAAAGAGAGCCTTCTAGTTTCAACTTACTTATACCACAGTGAAAAACAGGGCTGGAAGAGTGGAAATCCCTCAGCCCAGCTTCCAGCTATGCCTTTGCCTGATCACAATTGTTTTTTACAGGCTCACCTTTTTCCGGATATCTTCATCGTTTGCTCCCAGGGAAGCATAGAGCTTGAAAGCAGCCTGGCGCAGTTCATGGGCGTGCTTCAAATCATGGTCAAGCTATTGAAATGAAAACCACAGATATCAAATTTAGACACTAAAAATTACAGGTGCTATTTTCTTAGGTTGTAAACTAGTGCATATGCACTGGGATTTTGTCTGCTAGACCAAGGGCAGCCACAAACACCAATGAACTGTTGTTCCACTAGCTGATGTCCAACCAAACACTTACCAACTGAATCCAATAACTGAAGTAAGAATAAAGTTAATTTCTCTACTGGGTTACAGATAAATCAACCTAAATAAACAATTTAAGGCCAAAACACTTCTACTAGGCTACTGCTCTGCCCAGACCACACGCAGGCAAAACCTATTCTTCTTTACCCAACAGAAACTTATAGGAAGAAGCCAGGAGTGAAAAAACTGAAACAGAACCAAAGACAGTTTTATCAAGAGAACTGAAGCAAAAGTGTGAACTGAAGACAGTCTCTGAATCACAGGACCTCCGTCTTAAGGTAGACATTAACATCTGCTGTAAAGGCAGCAAAGTATGGTGCCTGAATGAGGTTCCTATGAGGTTCCTGAAAGGTAACTTCTCAACTCAGGTGTCAGAGGCACAAATTAGGGTGATGCATGCTGGATATACTGCTCCCAGACCAGGAAAAAGTGGTTGGGGGTGTGAGAATCAATGGAAGCACTAGCTATAGGGGTTGTAAAACACTGGTGCTCAAGTCCTGAGTGGTATGAGAAGTGCATGGAGCAGAGCAGAGCCTTGAGTTCATGAGAGCAGACCTGAAGGAGCAGATGGGGTGTACCCCAGCTTGTGCTGCCAGAAGCGAAGGGAGAGAACTCCTAAGTGCAGCCCTCCAATGCCTACTAGGAGAACGGGAGCCACACTCTTCATGGAGGTGCACAGCAAGGGAAAAAAAGACCACAGGCAAACTGAAAGAGGAGAGGTTCTTACTGAGCATAAGCAATAAAAATTCACTATAACAACAGTCAAACTTTGAAACTGGTTCCTTAGAGAGGTTGTTTAATCTCCATTCTTAGCAGTTTTTAACAGCCAGCTGGACTGAGCCAACCTCATCTGAGCTCAGCATTGACCCTGTTTTGAATAGAAAATTAAGATGTCCAGACCTCCTCACGCTCTTTCCAATAAGAATAATTCTGTGGTTCTGACTGCCCTCACTCTGTTTTGCAGAACCAAAGGGTTCTGCAAAACAACACAATATTTAAAGTCTACACAAAATGCCAGAAAAATGCTACTATTAAGCAGCAAAGAGCTGAAGTAAAAGAACTGCCAAAAATTAAGCTGAGTAATTCTTCTGATGCAGCTATATTAGAACAGAATGTATTATATCATTGTTAAAAATACTTAAAACAGACAGTCTGTTTGGCAGAGTCCTCGTTCCTGTAGATTTTACCTTACAGGGCGTAATTCAAAGCAATTTTTACAAAGCAAACAACCTGGTTTCCAAGTTGAGTGTTTTTAGAGACTTTCTGAACACTCAAAGCAATGTCATAACATTTGTAATTGCCCCACTTACATTTGGAGCCTACGCACTTTTGATACTACTACCAACATCAATCACTCCCCAGTCTGCTAACTTTCTTCTGCTTATTTAAATTTACACTGCAACTATGCTTTTTCATATTTAATTTGCATTTTTTAATAGAATTTAAGGCAGCTTCACATGCTGAATCAACCCCATTCTACAGAAGTCTGAGAAGTGAGTCTACTTCTTGGGCTGGTTTCAGAGAAAAACCAAAGCTCTGTAATCCAGGTTTTTTGGGTACTTTCCAAAAATCAGACTAAGTAAGAGGGGAAGGAATAGGCAATGGATATTTCCTTATGGGGAATATCAAAGACTATCTTGGTTTTGAGGTCAATTAATAATTTCATACGCTTTGGAAAGCATATGAAAATCTGTAAAAAAAAAAAGGCCATGGACGAGACCTGTGTGCACAATACGTGTCTCCAAGGTATATTCACCTCTGTTTATCCAACCTCTTGCAAGTGCGAGTAACTCCTAACATGAAACGCTACATGAAATCCGCATGTTATTCTGCTTAAACAGAACAGAACCTTCTCTGATTAACATTTTTCACAAACCTGACCTAAGCACTGAAATTCCCATCAACAGACTTATGAAGATGAAAGGTACTTGTTCCTTAAGGGAAGTCTCAAACTTTGCTAAGTAGAAACATGACAGATGTCTCAGTCTGATACTTCACTGATGTCTCTGGAAAATGTAATGAAAAGCATATGATGAAGCTATATCACACGGCCCGTAGCCCTCCTCTCCATCTTTGACATAGGAGAATGGCAGCATCTGTCTTGCAGGAGTCCAGGTATACACGATCATTTTAGTCTGGATAACACAAGTTGCCGAAAAAGCAGTGAGTGAGTCAAGACTTGGAGACTACTATACGAATCAGGAATCAAGTCCTGCTGAACCTCTGGCCACCTTTCTATTGAGGAACTCAGACAAAAGGTTTAAATAGAATGAAAAAATATCCCAGGCCTATTTATTTATGATTGATTTTGCACATTTTCAAAGCTTCAGAACTGGATAAGGAAACGTACCCTCTTGATATCCGTGATTGCACTCACTGAGCTGGGGTACTTGAAGTAGTCAGCGAGCATGACAATGAGGTGGTCGGTAATGCTGGCGATTCTCTGGAGCTCCACATCTGTTTCAATCAAATAGGCCAGGGTTTCTGCTCCTTCTACTCGCTCCTCCAGCAGTCTTTCCTTACTACACATTCGAACCAAACATGGCAGAGTCTGAAAAGTTAAAAACAAAACCAAAAGCCAGTGCTTAGCACAGCTACGTTCATAAAGCAGTTCACAAAAAAAATCAAAAGCCTATCCTAGATCAATCCTCAATGTTCCTTAGATATGTACCTTCAGACAAAGACTTTTTGGAGATTTTAAAGACTACACACAAAGAAAATGTTCAGACTCCGCTAAGTACACAGTAAGTTTCTTTCAATCAACTTCTTATGCAGTCAACACTAGTCTGTGTGGGTGCAATGTTTAGAAGTGACCAAGGTCACAGTTCCATAAAAGCCAAAAAATAAAAGATCCCCCTCAAAAGTTCCTATTTGCATGGATTTATTCTTACTACACAAGAACCAAAAGTACCCAGGTGGCCTTCAAGAAATACTTGACTCCTCCTGCTCCCTTGCAATCTGGAACTAAGGACAATGCAGTCAAAAATAACCTCAGGCTTTCCTGGCCCACACTGGCCGCCCAAAGCAGTAGGGAGGGAGGAGTACTCCTTAGCACTATATCTGGTCAATCCCAAATGGAGCCCACTTGGAATCCAGGACCACTCTGCATCACCTTAACATACACCTCTACTGTGGTTACGCTCATATGGCAACATTTTTGTCACACGTCCTCTACTTTAAATATCAAAAACAATCAAATCTTTCTTTACCTGAAGCTCAATAAAAAGCACTTAACTCTGGAAAGACCAGTACTCCCACGGCTGGGACTCCATCCACTCAAGCCTCACCAAACACAAGTATCAAAATGGATGAAGAAAATTATCAAGGTTTTTCCTCGTGTAACTCCACTCAACATGATTATGCTATTAGAAAATGTTTCTCAAAGTTATGTTTTTGGGGACCTGAAATTGCATTTATCCATTGATTGTTCAAATGATTAAATAGATTAATATCTTGTTCCCATTCCCCAGCTATGGAAGCAGAATTACAGGACTTGCCTACATTTATTAAAAAAGTAGATGCTGCCAGCAGGATTACCATTTAGGTTGTGAATCTTGCACCTAATCCAGGGTGCCAAAGCACCTCCTCTCTGCATATCTGCCACCTCAGACATCAGAGAAGGCTTTCAGCCTCCACAGTGTTATAGTCTCCATGTCAGTATTACAACAAATTTTAGTCCACAGTTTAAAACATTTGCACAGATGCAGCTTTCATGAGAAAGGAAGCGCTCTTACTGCTGTAGGCTGGCAAACAAATCTGTTCATAATGGTTTGAAAGGACTGCAGTTTTGCATTTGGTTCATGTGGCAGAGCATACATAGCTCCACACAGCCAGCCAGCAGCAATAACCTGCCTTTGCCTACAGCTGTAATCCCCTATTTCTCCTCCCCAAGCAGAATAGTCGTGGAACCCACACATCCCGGACCAGGACACAGCCCAGGGTTAAGCTGACAGTGGCAGATTTCTGATGGGAAGAAAGTTTCAAAAGAAGAAAGAAGCTTGCAGAGGCAAGATAGGTTGGGAGCATGGAGTCCTCAGTTTACAGATGTTGTAAGGGGAAAGAGAGATCAGGAAACTGGAATGTTGATTTGGGAAAAAGCTAAGCAGGAGAATGAGGGAGAATGATGCAGCCTGGCCTCCTCCTTTGCTGTAATGTCTCTGCAGAACAGAAGGCACTACCAACACTGGACTGAACTGCATTTTGGACTTTCCTGCATGAAAAGAAAGGAGGGATGGGCCACTGATGCAGCCAACATATGGATTTTTCATCTGGCATTACCTGGAATGATGGATACAAAAATCCCACTAACAAAAGCTGTAGATATGCCAGACTCTACCATCATGGAAATTGAAAGGAATGAACATGCTTTCTTATTGCAGTACCTTACAGACAACCTCTCTTTCTCCAGCACTACCAAAAAGCAGGACTAAGGAACAGTTCTTGACACCCTGGTGACAGTTTTCCAGTGTCAAACGTCTGGAGCCACCCAGGATGTGCACCAGACCTCAGCACTAATCAGTAGCCTTTGGTGGTGAGAAGCATTTGTGGCTTTAAGCACAACACCCAGCTGTCTGCAGAGCCATAGACCTGCAGCACACGCTACGGTCACACACACGTTATTAGTTGTCTGTTCATGAGGATCTGAACACCACGAAGGGGCCTTCACAGCCCAAGAACTAGACCAGATTCCTGGGTCTCAGCTCACACACCCCCAATCCTGACAATGACTGTTTTGCTGGTCAGACCCTTCACTTGCTGGACTCATTCCAAGGACACATTGTCTTCCCAATCTCAGTACAGAGGCACATATGGGGAAAATATTATTTTTTTAGGCATTTAAATTGCATTTCCTTAAGTCTGAAATGAGCATTACTCTCTTGAATGAAGGATGTTAAAAACATACTAAAAGCCTTGGAGCCTGCCAGCCTGCTGTAGTAATTACCAAACATGTTTTCTTATTGCAGCATTACAGCAATATTTCAAAAGCACACGGAGTAACAGCAGCGTTAGCATTATCTGATCGCTGGCTGATATGCTTGCTCATCAACAGCTTATTTTCTCTTCTGACCAGCTATAGAAGCGTGACTAGTAAGAAAAATATCACATTCCTGGGGCATGTAAAGTTTCCTTTACTGAAATTGCTTATAAAGTCACATTCATGACAGGTTCTCGTTTTTTTATAACAAATTTTCCTAGCCAAAGCAGACAAACTTACAAAAACATTGGGAAACCTGAGAAATCATCTGCTGGTGACAGACTCCATGTGTATGGAGATTGTGCAAGTATTCCACTATCAGCTTGTGAAATAAGCCACTGAAAGCAAACCAGTGCCTTGTTCATATACAGAGACCAAGGCACTTCCCAAAGGGTTACAGGAATTATTACAAACCTCAAATGGATGTGTGTCAAACTCTGGCAATTTTTTTCCTGGATATTGAACTTTTGATATGATTCTTTATTTAAACTTCTTAAACAAAAGCCACGTCACTATAAACACTTAAAGACACAAAGGGAAATTAGAGAACTAAGTTTTTAAATTTAAACAGGAGAACCTGGTGCTTTGAAATCTTCAGTGTAACAGATTTCCTGCTACTTTTTACACGAGACAAGACCAGGATATTCCTACCTGAGAAAAACATTTTAAACAGAAAACTGTTTAACCAGCTCACCTTAAGAACGATGCAGGAATCGTCTGTCCGTATCGCTCCAGCTCTGCACATGGAAGTAAGGCTGTAACGACACAATAAAGCACACAGTCAGCTGTCATTGGTTTGTATGCACTTCAGTAAGATGTTGCAGTGCTACACTAATGAAATGTATTCCCCTCTGTTCCACCATTGATTTCAACATATTTGTGCCTCCCGGACTTGGGCACGGGGACAAACTACTACAGACACACTTTTCAGCAGATTTCTAGCACAGGACACCTTGCTGGAGCACTGATTAATATAAACACCACATACTGCTCAGAAAAGGTCTAACTATCAACCTCAAAAAAAAAAAATAAAACCACCCCCAAATGAACAACTTTCATTAAGATAAAAGAGCAATATACATAGACCTGTCCTTTGCTGCAAAGAGCACGGACAAGCACCTAAAACAATCAGGAGAGAACTGATATTGGGTTGGTAGCCTTAGAGCTCAGTCAGAAATCATCTGAGTTTTGCATTAGCCTAGGAGGTGTGGCATGTTGCAATGCTTGTCCACAGCATGTCTTAACACTTGCTGGAATAAGCACATCCTTGCCCAATTTAAGTCTCTGACACTGAACCAAAGTGACAAAGTACTGCAAAGCAATAGAGGGAATTGCCTACCCAACTCCTTCCAACATGAAGCACATCTGTAAAGAACACCAGTAGACCTGTGACCATTCATCCCAGGACAAGGAGATAGCCTAGAGCCAGGACAACTCTCTGAGCTCCAGCCTGCCATCATGAGCTATCAACTGCCTTGTATCTTGAGATGAGTAAAAAATAACTAACTTCTAATACTTAATTCTTTATGTATTCTCTGAATTCTCAAAGAAACACATGAACCAACCAGACCAGAGACTGCTACAACATAGTTAATTTAACTTGCCTCCTTCACTAAGAGCTACCTAACAAACCAGTAAAATCCGATTGCATTGATCAATTCTGGTTGGAGGGGAGCATGGGAGGTCCCCAGACAGATCTGCCACACAGAGCAGGATTTCCTTACTAAGACAATCCCCATAGATGTAGGTGTCTTTATTACTGCTTTCATGAAGGAGTTAACTCATCATGACCTGGTAACACTACAAAAGATGTCAACCTACCTACTCCACTTGTTCCTCAACCAAGATTGTGAGACTTTGCACTAAGACAAGGGTCAGTGAAATTGTTTGGTGAAGTGAATCAGACAACTCACTGATCCAGGTTAAAAGCAAACGATCAAAATTTACAAGAATAATCAAACAATACAGTAGTGGCCAAACTCTTGAATTAGGTTTGATTTGAGCAGTTTACTTTGATGGGTAACTTTATCTCTTTAACCCTCTGAAGTAATTTATTCCATTGTTATCAACACAACAAAAGGTAAAGGGTCTTAAAGGGAGACAATTTCCAGCTTCCTGAGCTATAAACCCAGTGTTACAGAACTTGGTCCTGTTTTGTCACAGGGCAGAAGTCATTTTGAATATGAACACACAGAAATGTCCCCACACCAGAAGGGAAAGTTTGAATTGAACTATAAGGTTAACTAATAACATTAAATTGTGCCATATGAGCACAGAAGCTTAAAGAAGAATCTATTTTAATTAAAACAGCTGGGAGAAGGAACTAGCTCTGCTCTCTCATCATGTTAGTGCACACAGTTCTCACCACAACAGCCCAGCCACCCGAGTGAGCCCTCTGAACAGTGGTGCAACAATGACATGAACCTGTACTACATAATGGGATTTCATTATTACAGTCTGTGAGGACATGCTATTGACCATAGCCTATTCAAGGCAAAACTTTTCATAAAATCCAGGCTGCTTGTGAAAACTGCATCCAGATTATGAAAATTCATGTCTGAATACAGTATCCTGACGCTCAGTAACCTTTTTTCCTATTTATGTACAGCAAAGGGTGAAGGTTATGCTATAAAGACTATTAGGCAAGAAGCACTTCTTCAAGGATGTAGAAAATGCAAATAACACCTATAAATATTCCTAAGATTTTAGATCACATATTACTTTGCATCAAGTAAAAAGTGAACAGTTAAAAAGTATTAAATTGCATACTATTTCATTCTAATTCCTGATGACATTTACCATTTGGCTGACGTGAGCTGCATTTCAATTGGCTTGTCCCTTTGTAACATCTTCACAAAAATTTGTGGTAACAATTCTCCATCAACCGACACTGCAAGCAACGAAAGAGAACACCGAGTAATTCTAATTCATCCAGTCAATAAAATGAGCGTCAAATAAGCAACAGCAGTGTTACACTTACCATTTACAAGAGTCATTGATACCTGTGGGTTTTCAAAGGCTAGAACTGAGAAGCATTTCAATGCTTGCATTCGGACCTGTGAGAAAATATAACATAGATGAAGTATAACATAAATGCAAACCTAAAGGCAAAATTGGTCTATACTGTCTTATAGGCTTGTAGAAAGTAATTCTATATAATCAGTAAGAAATGTAGATGATAATTAAAAGGCAGATCCAAACACCTAACTCATTCTTTAAGTCCTGTGATCTCTGTGTTAGAATCATCCTTCTGTAGGGCATGTTGTGAACTACTTGAGAAAAAGACAAGCAAGGACAAAACTTTGGAACCAGACAGATTTGAACTCTGGTCTCATTTGCGATGCCACACAAATGTGCAAACACCAGAAGAATGAAGTCTCATAGAAACAGCACTGTTTCTTTCCAGGTTTCCTAAGTACGTAAGAGAATGAGAAATATATGTTGTAGATTTGTATTTCAGAAGCCTTTAAAGGCGAGTTTAATAAAATGTTCAAAGAGAATCATCCAGTTGAAGCAATTCTACAGTAATTTTAAAACAAATATATACCATAAGTTGCACTGCCATTACACAGTTCAAAACCATGATTTTGTTTAACAGAATAGTATTTCACGGTTGCCTAATTCACGCTAGGCTATGAAGTCTTTATAACCTCTTTTTTTACAGGGCAAGACCAACTATTATCATCTTCCCAGGTGAAGAATCTAATTGAGTTCAGTTATTAGTCTTTGACTTAACCTTCTAGAGTTGCAAACATTTAAACTGTGTCCTTGCCTTTCCATGTCTCTGTTACCACACTCTTAGTGTGAAAACAAAGCAAAATGAACAAGATTTCGACCTAAATGATCTTGTCACTGCAGAAAGCACTTACTGCCTGTTAGGTTTAGGCCCATCCCACCCTCCTTGACAAAAAGCCAAACATGAAAGTCCAAGGGGAGACAACAACAGCCAAGACAATCACCTATCAGTTATGTTAGAAGTCTGAGAACATCTAATCACTGCAGAACACTAAGCAAGCAGCAAAGTCCCCAACAAGGCTGTTAAACCCAGGAGTTAAGACAGGTAAGTGTATGAAGACCAATAAACAGCAGTTTTGAAAGTAGATCAATTTAAACGCCTGACCAATCTGGCAAACAAGGCAATGAAGAACACTTTACACATCTCAGCAGTGAGGTAGGACTACATAGACATATTTTAATGCAATGCTAGATGTATCCTGTTGCTGAAAAACAACTCGAAAACTTAACCTTACTCCAATTTCTTTATTTTTAATGTTGCTTTTTGAAAGAATTAGGGAAGGTTCAAAGCTGTTAGAAAAGCTTCCAAGCCAAACAGCTTCACCTTATGATACAGGGTCAAAAAGGTCAGCTAATGGGAGAAACAACAAAACATTCCCTGATCATGGTAAAAAATGACTGGTACAGAATGACAAAAAACATAAGCTTATTGGTCTCACTGAAAAAATATTGAAGACCACATACTTCTTACTTGGATGTATTAAAACCACTCCAAACTGTTAACCACTCATGAGGTTAACAAGTCCCTGGAACAGAGCACTAAATTTTCCTTCACTTGAAATTCTCATTTAAAGACTGGTTTTCCTGCTGAGAGATACTTTAATTATCAATTATGTTCTGCATTAGGCAGGAGATCAAAACAGAGCAGCACAATTATCTCTTCTAACCTCAGTCAACCAATGAACAGCACACTTGCAATATAATAAAAATGCCAAGACAACATATTAGATATTTTGTATTAGATATTGGAATAAAAAAACCTCAATATCAATTTTGATACCTTGAAGTGTTTCTTATTTTCAGAATGGTGACATTCATGCTTTTTGTGGGGAGGAGGGATAAACCCATATCTTCATAAGAAAGTCCATGCTTAGAGATCATATGACTGGCTTTAGATGGATTTCAAAATCATTTTCATAGCAAACATCTGTTGGTCTTCAAAAAAACAAACTACAGAGAAGAACCTCAGAATGCTTTTCAGGAACTCAAACATTTTGAGTTCATCTACAGCAGACTCCTTAGGCTGTGCTCAGGATTTAGAATTTCAGCCTTAGGCTGATAATGTCCAGTTGGCCCTCCTTGCCACCAAGTCACAGGCAGAGTACGATGCTTTTCCCGAGGGGTGGTGCTTTCTGATAGTTCAGGATGAACCTTCTAAACACAACAGACGATGGAGCTGAGACTCATGAGATGCCGTGAGTACAGAACACTGGTACCTGAGGTCCTCTTTAGGACAGCTTATCTGTGGCTCAACTTCTTTTTCTCATTTATTGTTCAACAAATTAGACAATTTTTATGGGGTTGCCAAGTGACTGTTCTCCTTTGGATCAATGAAAGCCAGCTCTGTTTTAATTAATGGCATTTTAACTTCATGAAGCACTCCAAAAGAGTAGGTCTGGTTTTCACAGAAACCCATACAAGAAGTAAAAAAACCTGTTATTCCAGAAATATACTGTATACCTGTTTATAGTTCTAGCTCACAGATACGGTTTTTATAATCTTTATTTGGATCTCTTTCATAAATATACGTAAAACACCAAAGAATGTTAATGTCTTACTTTGTAGGAGGTGGAGACTAACAGATGTGCAATATTCTGAACAGCTCCATGGTTAAATAAGATTGTCTGGTGATCCGGACCCTTTGAATGAAAACATAAAAAGCCATTTATTTTTTCAAAGTAACACAAAGGAGGTTGCCACTACCTGCAATTCACTGTTAAGTGTGCAAGGCAGATTTCCTAATATTTACTTTGTAATCAGTTGGCATACCTGATAATTTTTTTTAAATAAAGCAGTCCAACCCTTATTTTTATAGCTCTTGTCCTTTCCCAGTAAAATATTCCCACTCTTTTCTTCAATAGGCAATGGAATCAGTTCTCACAAACAAAGAAACACAGATAGAGTACTTATGCTTCATACTGGAAACAAACAAAAGTTCCTGATTTTCTCTACAAATCACATAAAAGATCTCCAACTAGTAATGTCTTCACTGGTAATATTAAGCATTTTCAACAATTCTAACCTCAGAAGAGATGGAATTAATTCTGAAACCTTTTCCAGAAAGAACATGGCAGTGCTTTGAGGACAAATTCATATTTTCCTCCTACAGATTATTTTGGTTTCAAACATATATAGCCATAAGTTTAGTCAGCCATCTCTCCTTTATTGACTTCAAGATCTAAGTCAATAATGGCTGATAAGTCAATATGTTACCAAGATTTAAAAAGCATTTGGAATTAAACATAAATATTAGATTCCGCAGTAGAAAAGTTTCAGAACTTCTGCAGAATGACAAGGCTTGACAAGGTCAGAAATACAACATGAAACCTCAATGTGTGGGACAGTTTATTTTCATATCAGAGATACAGCTGGAATCAGACACCTCTTATACTGAAAGAGCATTTTTAGAACACCCCTTAACTCTAAAAAAACCCCCAAAATTACTTTTAGATGTAACACATCTGGTGCTTTAAGAGATGCTTCAGCTGCTACTGCCACCAAGAGCTTTCTACCAAAACACAAACTTAGAACAGTGTGTTTGAAGTAGGAAAACTGCATTGGCACACAGAAGTGGCTGAGGCAATGGTTTAAATCCGCAGCTATGCCAGTGTTGAAGCTGAAGAACAGATGTTAAAATATGTGAAAAAAAACATGAAATTTAAGTAAAAGAAATCATATTGACCTAGATAGTGTTAGTAATTCACAGGTACTAGAGATTTTTCAATGAGATGCAGATGGTAAATTCTGTGCAAAAAGGACAAATGCATGTACAGAGGTGACACTTTGGTGTGTGCTTATCTGTGTAATGATGGACATGAAAACATCTCAGCTGTACATATTGTGTTTGCACACACCAATCCAGCTTATTTAATGCACACTGAGATTAAGCACCAATCCATAAATAGGGACAGCTTCAAATATAAATGTGAAAACTTGAGAACGTAAAGTATCATTCCTTTGTAATTCCAAACTGCTATTTAATCACAAGGCCTTTTCCTTTCGTCTCTCTTTGGATAAACCAACAGAGTTCCAGGAGCCAGTCCTATTACAACGATCTTATCTCCAAATATGATGGAAAAACAATTTCAGGAATAGAAATCACACTTCTGGCCTATTTTCCATCATAAAATGTCAATTTTCAAGAAAGCAGTACGATAGAACAACGTAACAATTCATTCCATAATATTTTAAAAGCAGACATCCAAATGCAAATGTACCTTTGTTCAGGGATCCAGCACCAGGCCCAAGACCTCATTCTCAGAATAGGCTTGGGAGGGAGCTGCCCTGATTACAGGCTTTATCCTGGATTTTTTCCAGAGACAAGATTTCAATTTGCAGCTGGTGGTGAAGTGATTACTTACACAGAGATGTCACCACACTAAAGCATAGTGTCCCAGAACCATCTTTTCAAATCGTTCATACAACCATGTGTTTCCAAATGTGTATCTTACCTTTTTAATTTGATCATTAAAATAGTATCTTTCTCTGGAAGTATGTTTCTCTGGAAACAAACCAACTATGATAGAGATAATCTTTAAAAGTAAATTTTGCCTTGCATTTAGCATGCCTTGTACATCAACTCGACTTCAATTTATTCATTTGCTTATATGTTGGTACAATCCTGGCTCCATATGTTAAGAACTGCATCTGCTTTTCCAGAGACATCTGAGCAGGCAAGAAAAAGAAACCTGAGAAGCCTAACCAAATAAGACTCTGGCCAGAAGGAGAGAAATTGGATGCACAAGATTAAGTGGAGAACAGTAAGCAGGAACAAGGAGCAGGAGCTATGATACATCACAATCAGTTTAATGAATAAATAAGCTAAGATGAGGAAAAAAAGGAATAAAAGCATCATTACCTCTTATAATACATGCTAAGCTTTACCTAAATACTGAAGCTTAGAGTAACTTGTTTCTTCAGGAAAAAAATCAGATATGCTCTCCCAGCCACAGCCTGAGACAGCTGGGAAAGATGGGAGTTTTCATTAAAAACGTAGTGAATACTAAAACTTCCAGTATTTTATTTTTTAAATTATAAGAACACACTGTCTATGTAAGTCAGAAAATCCCTGCAAATTCTGCTTCTCTTTATTTGATGTATTTTGTTATGTCTGAAAATAGCTCAGGGGCGTTTTGAGATTTGGTGAACAGCTACATTTACCTGGGTGAGAGAGAAATGAATTCTTGATCAATTTAACATTTGTTGTTGAGCTGTTTACTCAATACTATTCTTTGCTATGCAGCTAATGTTTATTCTGTAAACGCAACTATTTCCTAAAATCTGCATCACCCTCCTTTTCCTGTGCATTCATGTTTCTATCTGCTCACAGAGTCAACTTATCCCTTCCAAAAACGTGGATTTTTCACTGTAAAATTTGTTCGAGAGATTTAGGGGGTGAAGGAGCATTCTAAAGTGTTTAGTGAGTTTATCCTGACACTGCTCTTGTTAGGTGACAGGGCCCTGGTTTTGTTACACCATATTTGATCTGTACACCACCAGGTGTTAATGTAGCTGCAAGGGAGGAACTCATTTGGAAAAAGATGACAGTAACTGTTTTCATGTTGGATTTGTTACCCAAAGTTACTCAGCAGTTCTCAGAAAGCCAGCAGGGTTTATATTGCTGCTGAGCTAACCCCAACTGTATATACTGACTTCTATACTATCCTATCATTAGTCCTGTGTTACTTTTCTTGTAAGCCAACACGGTCAGATTTTTCACCTGTTCAAGCTCCACAGCCTATTAAGGAGACCTTCAAGGGCCACTTAAACATGAGTTAAACACTTAAACGGTGCGCTTTTCTTCTTAAAATACCAAACTATTTTTCCAGCTTTAGCTACAGAGCTGAACTTCCATAGTCCAGTGTAGGGTTTTGTATTAATGTTTTCTTTCAACAACTCTGGAAATCTTAGCAGCTGAGGTATATTTTTCTATCACACTAACTCTACAGCTTTTAGTCCATAGTTCCACAGAACAGAAGAAATGCAATTGGATCAATGTACATAAATAACAATCAAGGTAGAGGGAAAATACTTTTTTAGCAAAGAAGTAATTTGGAATTCCAGATGAAGCCTTATAAGTGATCAGGTATAAAGATACTTTTCTAGGTAAATGCCTACAACTTCATAGATTTTGGAACTTTTTCATTTTTCAGTTTGGGAGATAAACACAATCTATGATCTTTTAGTTTTAAATTGTTTCTAAAAACGAAATATGCTGTACAAATCTGACATCCTACACTGAATTATTTTGATACAGTTATTGCATAACTCTTGAGTAGGGAAACTACTCAACCCCACAAAAATAACATAAAACACGGTGGTGTGTGGAAATGCAGAGCCAGGGAGGGAAATACAAAACCCTCTGTGTTTGGAGTGGAGTTGCTGCTGTTTTTAAATTACGTTTTCCCTTATCAGCAGAACTGCATTATTCAGCAGGAATGGACATGCAGCTGGATAAACCCGTAACTAGCAGAGCTCAACCGAGAAGAATTTTTTCTTCTCCTCAGTCTATAGTACCTCTCAGGAAACATTCTCTGGGTTTAAAACAGCCGTCTTGAAAGCAGACGCAAGACCTCTGCAGAGAGATGCTCACACTGTCTTGAGACTTGCAGAGGAAAGTCTCCCAAAATATATACTGATAACAGTGAGAACTGCCTACACTGTTGATTTTACCAAGCAGCCAAAGGTGTAAATACACACACACCTCTATGTCAGCAAACCCAGAGCAATAACAGTTGTCATTACTGTTCTAATATTCCTGTCACAAAAGGCAGTTATCACTTTACACAGTTTCTTATATGCCAGAAACACAACCAGTTACACAAAGAAAATGTAGTCTCTTTCTTACTTTGCAGCAGTGTGAGAAGATCTGACATATGTATTCTTGAGTATATCGAGACCTACTGAGGAGTGCCATGAGGTGGGAGATAACTGTAGCATCCTGGAAACAAATCAGAAAAGAAAAAAAAGCATTAACACAATATTTCAGCATGGTTTGTTCACAGTTTTGTCCTTAAGAGTATTCTTGATTCTGTGTTCAGGTTTCCACTGAAACCTACACGGACACATGACAAGACCATTAATGCAGTACAGGACAGACTTCAAGGCATGAGTGACAGCTCTGAGCCAAATCCTCCTGGTAAAAATAAAAGGCCAATGCAAGTTAGGTACAAAACCCCTCGGAGTTGTCTCCAGAATCTTTACTTCATGAGAAAACAATAAAAAACATAACAACCGCAAAGACCATCACTGAAAGCAATCACTCCAGGAGCTGTTTCTGTATTTCCTTACTACATGTATGATTCACTCAACTTTTCGTTGCAGCTCAGAGCAGAAAAATGCAGGGAGGGAACTGAACAACATACAGTCCACCTTGACATCTGCGGCACTCACTTGCTAACCAATTAACACGAGGAAATCATTTCCCCTGTCTTTAAGTCAAACACATGCTATAGATGTTATTACTGTGCATAACACAAATGACAGAATTCCAAAAAAATCAGCAACACAAAAATCACTGTATTGAAGTTCCCTCCTTAAAACACATCCAATTACTTCAGCTCTGGGTTAAGTTACAAAATCACAACATTCTAAAGCTTCTTGTTACATTTACCAGTACATTTTAATGGCAGCAACCATGGTGATATTAAAAGAAACATTGGCCATTTTAGTTTGAAAGGCAGAAAACCAAATTAATTCCATGAGATAACACATCCTGAATAGAGAAGATGAAAAACCAAATTACTCTTCCTTTCCAAAGAACTTTTCTGTACAGGTCAATGTAGCACGAGTCAGATTCTTTGGCTTACCTGCAGAAGAGTGAATTCCAACTCTCTGATCAGGGAGCAGTAGATTAGAGTTAGAGCAAAATCTTTATTCCTCCTCAGCTATTTTTACAGTGGTGACAGAAACACTGGACTAGTTGTCTAATAACTGCAGTTTCAGGAGATAAACAGCTGCTTCTGAAAAGCTTTATTTCCCTACTGCTAGGAAAATTTTCAATCACACTTTTTTGTATTAGCAAAACACACATGTGCAAGTCTCTCCTTTTAGTATACATATTTGAGATCACGCAAAAGCTTTGTAATTTTGTTTTTGCTATTTTTAATATTTTACACGTATAAAACTTAGCATACTTTAGAAAGCTTTTTTTGCCAACAATCCAGACTTCTTGTTCTCAAAAGAAAACAACAGCACAATAGAGCCAAGAAACATACTGAAAATAAAAACAACTTCTGTTTTCTGCTTGGTTCTCAATAAATGGAAAGGATCAATGTGCAATAGCCTCATGTGCCAATTTAGCAGCCAATAGAGAGAAAGTTCTTTACTAGGAACTGGCATTCTTCAAGGGACAGCAGTCATACATCTATGCTCATCACATGCTTATGTGCATAGGAGAAGCAGGGTACAAACTAAGTGGTATTCTTAGGGTCTGGTCTGCAGTAGCTCCAGCTGATCTTCTGCCTTTACACACAGCATACATGAGGTCCAACACAAAAAAAAAAAGACTGATCCTATAGCTCAGGAACCAAGAGTGGGAGAGAAGAGGCAAAGAGGTGGTTATAGAACATATTCTAACCTGTCACAGCGAGACAAGGCTCAGCTCAATTGCTTCACTTCATATGCGTGGATGCATGTTCAAACAGAGGCGTTTTCTTACCCCAAGTCGGAAAATGTCAGTGTGCGAGAGTGAACAGCGAATTCACATCAAGTTTCCTGTGAAACTGAAGAATTCCACAATGGAAACTTTTCAATTATTGACTGAGGCTGATGGCAAAGAGATCTCAAAGATCCAGTTGGTGCTCAAAGGAATCCATTTTGTGTCGAGAGAAGATGTGAATGCAAAACTGACGCAGATCCTTAGCAGCCTTTCAGAAAATGATCTGCGGAATGGCTTTGAACATTGGCAGCATCAGATGCAGCCGAGTGTCAGCTCAGAAGGGAACTGTTGTGAAGGTGATGTAGTTGATTTTCTTAATTTGTCAAACAGAGTTACAAGCACAGCCTTTGTGTCAGACCTCGTATACAAACACATCAATTTCTTTGCAACTTCAGAACCCAGAGAGCTACAAGGAACTGGTTTGGGTGCAGGGCAACAGTGGCCATTAAATCCACAAGTCTGTTGTAACAGTACTGATGGTCACAACCATAATGAAGTGTCTCTTGACTCTCCCTGACAGCAGGAAGTCTGCAGTGGTGGGTAAACCAAGTGGACCAGAGTCTGGGTACGAGGCAAGAGAACAACAAACTTCCCATGAGAAACCAAACAGAAGTAGCTAACAGGCCACCTTGCTCTCAGAAAAACTACATTACAATCTTACAAAGTCACAGCAGGTCCCCAAAACTTTCAGCATCTCCTTCTTTGAGTTAAAGCAAAACAAATGAACAATATATTCCTTTGTGGTTTAACACATTTGACCCACTAAACAGCTTCTCGTCACCTTCTGTAAATTTGAGGCAGAGGAAGATATTGAGCCAATTCATGTTCAATACAATGTACGTACACATGTTCCAAGAGGTTTATCAGTGATAAGTGCACCTTAGACAAAACATGCAGAAGCCAGGAGAAAGAGGGGAGAGACACCTCAGGAGTCAGTGACAGGAAAGTTTAAAAAAAAAAAAAAGGAGCTTCAAAATGAAAAGATGAAAGACCTGGAATCTCTTGCAGGGAATCCACTGACTAGGGGAATCTGTCTTATTTCAAAAATTGCAATTTCAAGGATAAAAACGTTGGTCTGAAAGTTGAAGGCTAATTAAATTGATAAAGATGTTGCTCTTGCCAAAGATACAAGGTACAAGAATCCACAACTGTGAGTGCAGTGAAAAAATCTGCATCAGCTCAGTAATCCTTAATCAGATGAGATCTCCATAAAATGAAAGCAATTCAAACAGCCATGATTAAAGCAGCATAGATAGTGTTCCTTAACGTTAGCAATGTATGTTTTCCTATTTACCTGGAAACTCAAGAGAGCATTGCAAACTCTGGGGATGTCAGCAAGCAGAAAACCTCATTGGGGGTGTGGGGTAGATGAAACAACATTTGTGGTGTTTTGATCTCCTCCCCAAAACAGGGGCTCTATTTTACAAGCACCCATTGTTACACCTTGTTTCATAACAGTATTTTGTCCTTACTTTAAATTTGGTTCTCTCTCAGCTAACTAGGACACTCTAGATAAGAATTCATAGATGTCAGCATCCAGTATTCAGGTTCTTGGGGAGAAAAACGGAAGAGTAACAACTAATCTATTTGCTAGTTGATAGGTGATTAGCTTTCACCAGATGATTTATCAATCATATTTACCAATCTTTTCATGATTCACCACAATTATCACAGGGCCAGCACACACCTGGGTACCAAACAACACTGCTGGCTCTGCAGTGGGTCTACAAAAGGCTGTAAGACTCCCTCCTTCCATCAAGCTGATGGAGGAGTTTTGAATCTTTGTTTTATTTTTAAACTTGAACTGGTGGAACTGCTTGTGAAAATCAGATTTCAGGGAAAATGTTCAAGAATAACAGTTGGATTATTCTTCATTAACTAAGAAAGCATAGTATCAGGGCCCAGTATAAGTTCCTGGATAGGAAAGTGTTCATATTGGATGATGAAAAGCACCCTAATTTAGCAGTTATGAGATGGAGCTGTCCCAATACCAAATATTGTGTGTCACTGCAACCCCAGCGATGATGTGTACATGATATCAGCATTAATGAATCCTTGCAATCAACAAAGTAAGGGCTCCCTGAAATTCTACCAATACATGAAGAATGGTATTATTAGATATTCTGGACTATAAAAGAACATGTTTGAGAAGTGATTGCTTGGGATACCTTTTATACACTTTCTCATTTTGTTCCATCAAATGAGAAATGCCGAGTCCTGCACTTGGGGCACAACAACCCCAAGCAGCATTACAGGCTTGGGGAAGAGTGGCTGGGACCTGGGGGTGCTGATCGACAGCAGCTGAATATGAGCCAGCAGTGGCCCAGGTGGCCAAGAAGGCCAATGGCATCTTGGCCTGTATCAAAAGTAGTGTGACCAGCAGGACAAGAGAGGTGATTGTCCCCCTGTACTTGGCCCTGGTGAGGCCACACCTCAAGTGCTGTGTGCAGTTCTGGGCCCCTCACTACAAGAAGGACATTGAGGGGCTGGAGCGCGTCCAGAGAAGGGCAACGAGGTCGGTGAAGGGGCTGGAGAACAAGGCCAACAGAGAACGGCTGAGGGAACTGGGGTTGTTTAGTTTGGAGAAGAGGAGGCTGAGGGGAGACCTCATCACTGTCTACTGCTGCCTGAAAGGGGGCTGTGGGAGAGTGTTGATCTCTTCTCTCAAGTGACAGGCGATAGGACAAGGGGAAATGGCCATAAGTTGCGCCAGGGGAGGTTCAGACTGGATATTAGGAAGAATTTCTTTACTGAAAGGGTGGTCAGGCACTGGAACAGCTGCCCAGGAAGGTGGTTGAATGACCATCCCTGGAGGTTTTTAAAAAAAGGATAGATGAGTTTTTGAGGGACATGGTTTAGTGGATAATGGGTGCAGTTGGACTTGATGATCTTAGAGGTCTCTTCCAACCAGAAGATTCTATGATTCTATGAAAAGTTGTGGATAGGAAAAGGTTAAAACTCTTGCAAAGCTGCAAGAGTGCTTCCTTAATGCTTGTAAGAAACTTATGTTAATTTTGCCCCTTGATTCCACTAAAACACATCCAATTTTGGAATGTTTATCAGAAATAATAATTATAATAATTTTGATGCATTTATCATAAAATAACCTAGAAAGAGTAAAAAGATGTGTGAACATTACTGACTTCCAACTAAATGTGAACAGCCATTATCTGTCAATCTAAGGCTACATAATTCCACTTTTTTCATATGTAAGTAACAATGGATATTTTTTTAGCAACCCTAGTAAGCAATACTGAGCCTATACTCATAATTTCAGTTAAAACAATGAGATCCACAAATCCATTAAAGTGTTGACTGATAATAAGGACCAGTTCCACACACCCTATGACAAACACCTATACATCACATGTACTGTAACAGAACTACTGCCCATCCAAACAGAATTTGGAAAGAGAGAATTCAGAGCTACATTTACCAGTTGGATCCCAGCACCTACCTACTTTCTTCATATTCCTTTATAACATTAAAACAAAATTTGCAAACTCTCCTCTTAAACCATTTCTTTGTAACAGAGAATTATTTTTTTTTCCAAGTCAGAGAACTGAAAATCTTGTATTCATCTAAATATTAAAAATTTGAGCTCTCTAAGCTAGAATTGACCATTTTACAATTCCTGTTTTTAGGAAACTGTTCAAATGAGAGAACATTTACCCTTGCTGCATGGGCTCAGCCATCACAAATGGGAGGCATGAAGGAGTAAGGCACTAGAAGATGACCTAGATTCTTCCTTTAGCAGCTGTGTATTACTGAGCTGTGGTGGAACACGTGTATGCTCTGCAGAGTGGTTTCACTGCTCATTGAATAGCTGGTGGTTAATCAGTGTAATCAGCTTTGTCCTGCTGGCCTTGTCCTCTGAACTGTTCTTCCTCCCCTTCATCAATCCTGGTTGAGCACCAGGAGACGTCAGGTTTTCTGTCTCAAACCTGAACAGCAAGGAGGCATGCCTTTCACTTAACATTGCTAGCTCATGTAAGCTGGAAAAAGTGAGATTTCTCAAGCTTCATTCCTCATGGTCTCAAAAGCAGGGAGAACCTCATCCTGCTGCTGGGCCTCCACTCTCCGAGCTTCCCACAAGGACAAACACACTCAAAGCAGAGAACGTACCTGCTACCTGCCTTTTCCTTCAAGGTCAGCCTAGTAGCCACTGCTCGCAATCTCTCTATAAAATTGTATCTGGGTACCACTGGGAAAAGGAGATCACAATTGAGAACGTCTGTAAGGCAACACGTAGAATGCTTTCATGGGCTGAAAAGAGTTTCTGCCACTGAACCCAATCTTTTTGTTTTAAATAGTATAGTGAGAGCTGAGCAACAGGCTCTCAGTCAAACTGCATTTAACTTGGTGCTTGAATCTCTGCGGCAAGCCAAAACACACCCAGCCGCACTGAGCTGGCTAGTTCAGGGGTACAAACACTTCCAAATACAATCTCACTATTTAAAAAAAAATCTGCATCTCAACAGATCTCTCATGCTGAGACTCCATGTCATTCCTCACTTATGTTTCTGGGATGGCTCCTAAACCAGCCTCAGCACCATAGCCTGCTCCTTTCCAGGGAAGGAAGTGTCCACAGGATGTAGCCACCTGGAACAGCAGGTCTGGACACAGCTTACTGTTCTGCATCAAACCTGCTGTGAGATTTCAGGATCAGATACTAAAAGCATAACCTTTGCGAGAGCTCAGCAGCCACTCAGCTCCATACATATAGGGAGGGGTCCACACATTTCCTCAGTACAGGTTCTAAGTTCTTGAAGGATAAACCACCAGCAGTTTACCCTTCAAGCTCCTCTCTATAAGAAAAGGGTCAAGGGGACAGATGTAGTTTTTGACACCAAGCATTTCTGCTGGCAGAAATATCCGTGTTACTGTGCATGACATAATTCTGATTTTTAAAAAATGTTTCTATGTTTATTCTCTCCCAAATTACAAATACAAAGAAATATTTTAAGCAGCTCTCTTTAAAGCCCTTGTGTATCCTGGATCTTAACTGAGTTATCTTCTGAAACCTCTAGAGTGACTGCAACATCCTTGGAGACACTGAGTCAAGTCATAAAATCTTGTCTTGGAAACAGTCCTCCATGCAGTCAAACCACAAAGAAATGCTGGGAAAAGTTTCCACCTTAGATACATTTCAGGAACCAGCTTTCTTTTTAGAAGTCTTCTCCAGAGCTGCTGGACAAGAGTGAAAAGCCACAGACAAACTCAGTCACTTACCTTTCAAAATAGGACCTCATAAATGCAGAATCAAGAGGCTGCTGAGTAAGCCCTTTCATTCATTTGAGATCTGAAGCTATCTGGAAATGGTGACAGTCTCCCTGGAGCTGTTGTGATCAGAAACAGAGGGAGCAGGGTGGCTACACGAGAACTTTTAAGTTATTCCCATTATTCTCAATGTTGAAAAGTAAGAGTGTCTGCCATAAAGTGTTGATTAGGCCCATAATTATTACTTCAATTACAAAGACAACTTCTCAACTGCTGCCTTGTGAAACACAGCTTGCGGCAGTGGGGGTTCTGGCCATACCTTCCAACAGACAGGAAAATGTCTCTTGCTATCAAAGGATCTGCATTCATTAGTTTTCAAAGCATGGGTTTGGGTATTACCACAACAAAAGAAAAAAGGAAGACAATTTGTAGAAATAGGACCTCAAGGACAGTTGTAAAATATTTAACTTCCGGGTGTCCAACTGGAATGAGAGATTGAAAAACGGGTATTACAGTTGAAACTAAAGAACAACGGCACCCTGACCAGATGACTGTTTCCTATAGCTATGGTTAACTAAGGGACCTCACATCTGCCTGAATAAGAAATGGGGCAGCAGACTTCTGATGTCACTGCTGTGTGGTAGAGAAAGCAAAGGATGGACCAGACAATCCAGCATCATAGGCATATTGCTCCCACAATGTTAGTGGTGATTTACGTGCTAATACTGCTTCTTTCACTTTTCTGTACATACACTTCCTCTCCCTTCAATACATCAAATCTCTTCTCCAAACAGGGAGCAATTAGTAGGCTCTATTAAGCACTGGTCCCCAGAAAGAGGTAAGGACTGTAATGGAGATGATCATCTTCAATCCTGCCTTTGGATCCCAAGAGCAGGAAGCAGATGCCCCTGCAATTATGAACTCAGAGGCCAACCTCTGGGAATCTGAGAGCATGAAGTGGAGTCAAAGGAAGAAGCAAGAGACACAAAGAGGAAACTCAGATCACAAAGCAGAGATGCCTCCAGTGGTCACACATCACATCTGCACTGAGGGTTTCCTTGCTGAGCAACCAAAAACAACTGGAAGAAAGGCAGTGGACAGTGGTGGACAAAGCTGGCTGGTTATCTACATGTACTAAACACAAGGGTAAGATGTGAGGAGCTGCAGAAAGGCTTAATGAGATGGACTAACTTGAAGATGAAATTCAGAATAGGTGTATGGTAAAATTGAGTCCACGGAAAAAAACAAGTTTACAAACCTCTTAAACCTCTTTCTGGAGTTAAAATTAAGAAATCATTAGAAAAGGAATAGAGAACGAAATAGACATCACTACAGCACTGTATCGCAACTAGACAAACATTGTGAAGAAAACCTGCTGAGTACTATTAACACACAGAAATTTTCTCCAGTAATGACAGACACCTCCAAACCACAGGGAAAGCACAGAATCAGAGGCCAGCTGTGTCCTTCTCTATAAGCACCAAGTCATGTTCAGTAAGTGACAGTCATCCCTTCCAGTGGTGGGACCAGAGTGGTTCGCACCATGGCTCTCAATCACCCTCAGAAGCTGGACCTGTGTGGTGCTCTCCAGCCCACAGACTGCTGCAACGTAGCGTTCTTTTCTAGCAGAAAGAGATTGCTGGTACAGCATGGTTTTCATATCCCAGCTCGCTCATCCCTCTCATTGGGATGAAGAGGAATGGAAGAGTGTAAACCTTTCTTTCCCTTCTTCCACAGAAGAGACAGTGACTGAGTGTGGTCAAGGACTTTGCGTCCAAGGCACCCAGAGCCAGCACTGCCTTCAGACCAGGCTCCACAGCAAGGCCAGCACCAACAGCCTCACTGCTCACTCACACCAGGCTGGACTCCACATTGCAGCAATGCTGGAGGACAGCTTCGACCCTCCTGGCAGGTAAGTGTAAATCACATGTATGTTAACAAAAAGCAGGGAAATTCTGGAGGTGAACCTCTTCCACAGGAAGGGCAAGAACTAAGTAAGCACCTGCACCTCCACATCCGGAGTGGGCGGACAGTGTCAGACAACATTGGAAGTTTCAGAAAACTAACTTTTGCCAATTGAGCTGTGACAACAACATCCGTAAATACCACTTAGAGAAAGTTTTAACTCCTTAAGACTGCACACAAGCCTGAAAATTTTAGGTTTTTTCTGTATCAGTGTGCTACCTCATCGACCATCTCGTATCAAACATTGCTATAAATGTCAGGTGAGCCAGATTCCTTAAACGCAGGTGAGATACTAACATTGTCAAACAAGTCCTCATTACAACTGCAGACAACAAGACCTTTCACTCCCTGCAACTCCATATGTTTTAAAAGGAGAGAATAATCTCCTTACAACTTACAGTGTACAGTAGATCCTCTGGAGTTACAGGACTGATGAAAATGGTACGGAGACATCGCAGGCAGGCTTCAATAAACTTCAAATCTGGCGACAGCAATCCTATAAACACAGACAAAACCTACTATTCAGTTCCATTATCTTTGCTTATTTGAGTACTTTAGGAATAGTTTTACTGACACAGATCCATGAAGGGAAACATACCTTGCAATAAGGCTGGGATAATATGGCAGTCTAGTAGGGATTTGACATTGTTCTCTGTTCCCATCGCAAGGCTCCCAAGGACCACTGCACATTCTGTTCTCAGTTCTGTGCTGGAGGTCTCTTGCTGAAGTAAATACAGCAACCTGGAAACAGAATTATTTTTAGAGAAAAACTCAGATGGAAGAGAACTTGTAATTCTAGTACAACAATATATATATATATGAATCCTGCTCTGTGAAGATGATGAAGTTCTTAAAAGAAAAATGAAGCCTGAACAAATAAGCTGAACCATTTCTTCACAAAACTTCTTCTTTCACACTGTGTGTTCCTACACAGGTTTTACTTGCCATTAGTTTAGAAAGATACCACACTTTTCTTCCAAAAACGCAGTGTCACAATACTGATAGTCAGGATGAGGTTTGTCGGGATACCAGGAAGATCCCAAACTTCAATTAAATGAAATGAGTCTGCAGTTTGATGCTAAAGGGAAAGGCACCCTCATGTATCTCCCCTAACACCTAGGGATGTGATTATCACTGTTGTGATGGTTGTTATCTTTGGCAGTGGTTTCCTCTGGGCCACAGCTGCAAAATGATTCCGTCATCTAGTACAAGCATGGTGGCTGAGAGTAATGTCCGTTTTGAATACTGAGAAAAGATCCTTTATGAAGAAAGCCCAGAAAAGCTTTACATGCAGAAAGACAGTTGAATTGTAGCTAAGGGGTTCACTTCAAGCCTAAAACACATCTTGCCAAATGCATATCTTGGGTCTCAATCAGTCTGGAATCTTTATACAAAGGGAACCCCTTTGTACATCTGAGATTACATCAGTAGCTCATGAATTGTAGCAGTGCTCACAGAACACTTTCAGTCTCAATTTGAGTTATACCAAGGGCCCAGACAGCAACCAGATTCCCACCTTGAATCAGCACAGAAGGTAAGATTCACATGGCCTATAAGCTTCAGATGAAACTTATTTAACAGAGGGTTACCATGTTACATACAAGCCTGAATAAACCTGTACCAGGTAAGATGACTTGGACACTGAGGCACAATTCTCTCTGTAAATCACCCTTCTGGATCAACCGTGCTAGGACACAAATATTCTCAATTTAGTAACACACTACTCTGTCTAGTTTGAAAAGGTTTCTCCTAAAGCCAGGCAATGTGCTGAAGGTTTCTCTAGGAGCAGAAAGCCAGCATCTACCCCACTGCTGAAGGGACAGAACTAGTTACTTCAGTAAACAGATCCTTGAAGAAAATGCTCCAAAAGCTGTCTTCTTAAATCAAAAGTAAGGGAAGAAACAGCCAGAAACACAGTAGCTAAAGGCAATTCAGGTACATGGGGCTGGACAAGACCACGAAGGGAAGTGCGAGCAGCCCCATGACAGAGATGAACACAGAGGAGCATCTCTAACACACTCCAAATGTTTCCCACTTATGTAAGGCAGAAATTGCTTCTTGGAATCCCCTACATTTGAAACGTGAATTAAAAGGCCAGCGGACATAACTATGGCATGTCACTGGAAGAAAGCTACAAGATCAAAGGTCTCTTCAGTACCTATAAGCAGCACTCATTACAGCATATGTCAGGCAGCAGATAATTTACCACGGAGCTCCCAGTACTCCCTGACAGTTTCTTTGGCTGAAAAATGTTCTGTTTGGGAATCTGCTAGGAATCTGCTTTGCTCTATACACGGGTTTGACAGCACACAGGAAGTGGAGATGCACTACTATCACTCAAAGCATGTGTACCCTTTCTGACTTGTAGCTAATCTCATGGTGAAAGAAAGCTCTGAAACACTAGAACGTACTACAGAGACTGAATATAATTTCTTCCTGAACACAAACAAAACAGCTGAAAAGTGGCACAAAATTAATGAGTGAGATGCAAGCAATCCCAAGAGCACACGTACCTTTCCTCTTTTCAATTTTCATCAGATTCAAAGGACAGGACTGGCATAAATTCAGAATGGCACAAATTTCCAGAACCATTGCTGTTCTCTTTAATCCACTCCTTCCACAAACATGTCAGACGCAGGCAACCATGTCTGAAAGGCCATTTATTCCTGATGCTTAGAAACCTCTTCTAATTTCTCGCATTAATCTATTCCTGAGTCCTGTACATTAGTTTGGGATTGCATTCACATTATCCTTTAGTTTTTGTAATTTTCTCCTGACAGTGACCAGCTAATGGTCCTGAGGTGCTCTGGCACAGACTGCCCACACGGCTTCACGGGGCTGATCTGCTGTTTATTCTTCATTTTACTGTCAGCCCCTTTAACACTGACAGAGCAAGGTATGTAAAAAGGCTCAGATTATCAACAAAAGCCTAACTCACACATCATTTGTGCAAACTCAAAATTAACTGTATATTACTCTATATAACTGTATAACTATATTATCAGCTTCTGGAAAAGGAACAACGGTGATACTTAAGGCAACTAAATTACATGTTTCTAAGGCTACAAATTGTGGTACTGTCTTCCTCAAAAGATCAGCTGTGCTATGTTCAAGGTAAAGATTAGTGCTGTTTCTCAAAGACTACAAAAGAAGCAAAACACATAATCAACCTTATGCAAAATGATCCCAAAGGAAAAAAAGCATCCGAAATGACACAGTAACTTTGCACTACTATTACTTCTTCACAGACAGCTACTTTTCTTCTCTGCCTTCTAGGAAGTTTCTGTGGTAACGTTCAAATGCACTGAGTGATCCTGGCTAAAACCCATACTAGAAATGATGTGAAGTTTTTTTCCGGATAATGAGCTACTCTGTGGGAAGTGCAAACTCATCTACTGTTCTAGGTCTGACTGATATTCAATAATTACCAAGAAAAATCTCTTACTGTAATAAACAATTTGTCAGGAATTACCACAAGCAGATCAGAAGATTAATTAATTTATTGCAGTAACCTGTACAGCTGATTTATTTTAACACCCAAGACTGGATTTTTTTCGACCCAGCTTACACACATGTATTTTGTAAACTGGTGTTGTAGAACAGTTTTCAACCTGTTCTATTTGTAACTTCACTGCTAGAAACCATTACGTATCTTCTGTAATCCACATCACTTTATTTCACAGTAAAATGTAAACTCCCTCTCCAGTATTTAAAAACCCAGCCAAAAGCTATAACTTTAAAGAATTGGCAGTTCAGAAAACAGACTGACAGCCATCCAGAGCAATCAAGAACAGCCATCAGCAACAGCATAGGTGGCATCTTCCAGCTCTGTGCAATGAGTAAAAAATAAAGTTTTAAGTTTGTTACCAAAACAATTTAGCTTCAAGTGTAAATAGCTTATTAAAAATACTTTAAAAATTATTAAAAATGAGACAGTATATGAGATGGAAGTTCTAGTGAGCCTTCAGGGGCTTGGTTCCTACCGTTTTCACTAAGCTTTCTCAGTTTGCTCTGTCAAACACAGCAGCATTAGAGCCCTTCAGTGAGGGTACCTGTAAGCCAGGATACAGCCAGGCTCGCCTATTCCTACACTTCAGGGAGCAGATCGACTTAGGATGCAGGAACGCAGAAATAACTCAGCATGTACAGAACAAACAGGCCATCAAGCAACATGACAACTTCCAAACTGGGAACAAAAGGCTCCATTTTCCCTAGATCCTGAACCATACCCCAAGACAAGTGTTTTGGCAGCACACTTTGAGTGGAGTTGGATTTTATGGACTAAGCTGGGAAATAAATCTCAGAGTGTTGGGGCAACGAACCTGGCCATTAGCATCAGTGTCCTTTCTGGGAGAAGGGCCTCACTCACACACCATTACTTACTGCTGCCAACTCGCAGACACGTCAAGTTTCCTTTCAGAATTCTCTGATGGAGCACTGTTACAGAAAATACTCGTTCTCAGATCAGATGATCTAAGAGCCCCAGTCAAGAAAAACCTCCAAAACCGAGAGAAAAGACTCAACCAATCCCATAACTGACTATTTTCTAACATGCTTAGCAAGCCATACAACAGGCTTTTCAGATGTGGGACAGTCTAAGGAATACTCAGAGACTCCTTTTACGTAAGTGTTGGTAAACAGAAATCTAATTACTAATCACAAAACATCAGTAACAGTTTTCAACAACTCTTGCAATTCTAGGTTGATGTCCAGGTATTTCCTTCCACTGTCATTAGGAAGCCCTGAAAACCTGCTGAGATGCAGCTGCCCTGTACAGATCACACCAGCAGTCTCTTCTGACTAGTAAGGACGTCAATAAATAATCTGTTCCTTGTATCCAGAAATGTCCAGTCACAGAATCGCATGACAGAATCACAGAATAGTTTAGGTTGGAAAAGACCTTCAAGATCATCGAGTCCAACACTTAAATTAGTACTGCCAAGCCCACCACTAACACCTGTCCCTAAACACCACATCCACACGTCTTTTAGGTTCCTCCAGGGATGAAGACTCCACCACTGCCCTGGGCAGCCTGTGCCAGTGCTTCACCACTCTCTCAATAAAGAATTTTTTCCTAATATCCAATCTGAATCTCCCCTGGCGCACCTCAAGGCCATTTCCTTTCATCCTTTCACTTGTTACTTGGAAGAAGATACCAACACTCACCTTGCTACAAACTCCTCTCAGGGAGCTGCAGAGTGTGATGAGGTCTCCCCTCAGCCTCCTCTTCTCCAGACTAAAAAGATCCAGGTCCCTCAGCCGCTCCCAGAACCCCTGTGCTCCATACCCTTCCTCCAGTCCCTTCTCTGGACATGCTCCATCAACTCCATATCATGTCCTAAAATACTTCAAAGTGTTTTTCACAAAAGCCCCTTAAATTCTGAAGGTTGTTTCCTTCCAAAGAAAATAATTGCTATTTTCTTTCTCATTAACGCTCTGCACTTGGAAGTGATACTACAGCTACGTTAGAGTGAAAATGAAAAACACTGACTACAATCTACAGTCTATGTGTTTAAAATAGAAATCCTTAATTAAGCTTCATGATTAGTGAAGATGAACATTTAAATTCATATTTTACACACAATAAGTTTCTGAAATATTAATAATACCCTTTTCTAGATCTTTACAATACATTTGTGTTTCAGATTAGGTTTTCCACAGAATTAGACATCCATATTATAACATTTTCCGTTCCTTTCTTTAAAAGAGAGGATTGTCAGCAAGTAACATTGAATATTAAGTAGCCGAATTACAAACTATAAAATTGTGAGAAGTTTCAAGTGTGGAGAACCTATATCATTGATAAAGATGAAACTGCGCATTAATAAACCACTGTTAAATGTTAAGGACAAAGTTCACACCCTTCTACTGTCAGAAGGACCACAGGAACAGCACACTAATGTACATCTGGGACTGGTTTGTTGTTTCCAGGGTCTAGCACAGACAAATAGGCAGAGATGTCTGTAAAGCATTCCTCTCAGATATTAACACTAAAACGATAAAAATGGCATTTACGTGCAGGGGATAAATGAAGGTCGTAATTTGGATTTGGGGAATTTAAAATTGTGAAGCTACCTCTTTAAAGTCCACACTTTTAAGAACACCATGTCCCTGTTTAACCCCGATCCTTTATCCCCAGCCTTACCCCCCTTGTTAGCCAGACATTCAACTTATACCAAACCTGTAGGAATACTGCAATAAGGCTCTGCTAGAGACAATGCTTTCATAGAGCCTGAGAGCTTCAGGAGAAACCAAAAGCACCAAATAGACAGCAAGAACAGCAGGAAGGTGCTAATATTCTTGTTGACTCACTCTTCAGCCTGTGATCCCACAGTAAAGCTCATTAGAATGAGAAGGGATATTAAATAAAACTAACAGAAAGATCTTGCAACGTCTTCATGAACACTAATCCAAGGTCTGATGCTAAGTAGTTTAAAGCACAATTTTTGGACTTTTTCAAGCTTCTCAAAGGTTTCTCTAAGATATTTTCCTCTAATGTTTGCATAGAATCTAACTCTTTCCATTAGTCCCTGCACTTCGAAGAGTAAGTAACTGCTGAAAGCCTCTTTCTCAGACATCAGTAACAGTATCCAGGCAATCACATCTGAATGAGGCAAGACAGCAAATCCATCCAGAGAGATACTTCACAATGAACTCCATGGACAACTATGCCTAGAAAGCAAAAACAGGGTCAGCTGGAGGCATGATCTACTTTGAACAACGGACAGGGATCTATCTAGGAAATATTCCAGATAAAGTAGAAAACTTTCAAGGAAAGTAACTGCTGAACAAATGGTAACTACGGTGACTTCACAAGCAAGATAAACAATTCAGATTCCTCGTTCTTCTGAAGGTTACAAAGATGGGTGTGGTGCAAAGTTAAGTGTGCTGTAAGACCGACTTGCATGACTAAGACCTCATCAATCTGGTCTGAACACAGACCACACAGCTAAAAAATAACAGAAATCCACTCTTGGACATTAAATCCCACTTAAAAGTTGTCACAAAAATCTCTGAAGTGTTTAAAACACTTGGGAAGGAGATGACACCCAGTTGTTAGTAAAAACATTTTTCAGTACTTCATCAAGCCCCATATGTAGGCACGTGGAAAAAGGGCTCAGGGAAACAATTCGAAGTTTAGCATCACAAATCTGAAGATATCTTTCACCCAAGTACACAAACAAATAAATAAGAGCTTCAATTCAACCATGATTATATAGATATTTATTAGTCTCCTTGCAAAGGAGATGAATTCATTATGTTCTGGAATAATCATGATTCTTTTTCTACCCTGGAAGATCCTTGTCTTCCAGTACATTACAAGAAGACCTGAAAACTAACCCTGGAAACACACAAGAGATTTGCATGGCCATGTGCACCAAGCACAAGACACATTTGCACCAATACATCTTTCATGTATAATTTCAGCATAAAAAGCTATAGTTTAAGAAATTAAGACTTTCATTAAAATCATACCCTCACTGATAAGGGAGAGTTTCCTTACACCAGCTAATGATGGATCTAGAGCTGAATACTCCAGCAAGTGCTAACACATCCTGCCTGTATAGAAGACATTTCTGTCAAGCAGATGCTTGCATTCCTACAATTAAAGTACAGTCAGCCCACCAGGTGTAGCATTATAAAAGACACTAATTAGAATAACTTCTAGCACAGGGGTGTCAAACTCACAGCCCGCGGGCCAAATCCAGCCCTCCCCCTTGTTTTATGCAGCCCTGCACCTTGTTTCTCCCTGTTGGCAGTGCCGAGCTCCTCGTCCCTGCGCTCCTGCCAGTGCTGGGCACACGTCCGGCGTGTGATGCGCGCGATGCTGCAGGAGCAGGAGGGAGGCGCAAGCAGGAAGTTTGACACCCCTGCTCTAGAATGAGTGCCTGAATTCAAAGATCACCCCAAGGCAAAACTAGACATATGAAGACAGTTCTTCATCAGGTTCCATTATGGAATCACAGAACAGATGACATTGGAAGGGACAGCTGGAGGTCATCAAGATCAGCCCACTGCTCAAAGCAGGATCAGCTGGAGCAGGTTGCTCAATATTCCAGCCATTCCAAGCTTTCCAGGACACAAACTAACAGGCTTACTTTCTTGGTGTTAAACTAAAGTCATACTTGCTATATGCATAAGCCTCTTTATTCCTAAAATACTCCAAAATAGAAAGTTTGTTGTTTATCTTCTACTAAACCAGTAAATGAATGTTCTAACTAAGAACATTATCTGACATTTATCTGAGTAACTCCAAGAAAAGCTGAATACAACAGGGTGGGTTTTCACTCCACAGTCCTGCAATGCTCTCAGAGCGGTCACCTTCCCAGCATGAAGTACTCAATATGTAAGGATGCTCTTCTGCCAAGCTCCATGCAAGATTAAGTATTAACATCACAGGTCATATACAAATTTGTAATAGCATGTAATGAAACACCGAAACGCTCAGGATAGTTGTGAGCTATGCAAAAACATCCTGCCTGCATTTTCCTTTTAAATATCAAAACAAAAGGAACACACACTCAAATGCTTCGAACATTACCACAGATATGTGCATTCCTCTACTTATCAGTACATCAGTTTGAACTTTTCCAGTATTTGCCAGCCAATACTGTAAGCAAAATCTTTACAGATACTTTTCTTGTGTATAACGTAGACACTACCCTTTATAAAATCATTCTTCTTACCTGACAGACTCTGGGATGTAGCAGAACCTTCCAGTTAACAGAGATACCTTCCCATCTGATTAGCAGATGACAGAGTTATCAAAGCAGAAGTCTCATTTTTGAGCAAACTCTAAAAACACTGTCTGAAGGAATCTGATCATGTTTAACAACAAATTGAACCAAAATTTCCTGGGTGTCCAGGTTGGTGCATTCACGACCCTAGAAACAAGTTAAAAGCCCAACAAATCCTTAATAGTTTTCACTTCCACAGACAACCTAACAGTACACATCGCAGAGCCCAAACATCAAATGATGGAATGGATAACAGTTCATCAGGTGTTCTACATGCCCTTTAAAATGTACTCCAAAGGAATTAAAAAAAAAAAATCCCAACATTTAACAGAATGCCTAATAAATGACTTGGGGAAAGCTGAAAATTAACTATATAAAGTTCTTTAAGGTGCACCTACCTAGAGATAAGCCTTTAGCTTTGGGAAGAAATATATTACCACATTAACAGTGCCAAAAAACTTTTTGCCTTAAGACGCTAAAGAACAATCAGCTGTAAGTTAGAAAATCATTTTTGTTAAGTGACAAGAATGATTCAGTGGTTTTGCTAAAGGTCTTTTAAAAACTCTGTATTCATTTTGGAGCAATGGAATAACTGAAGGTCTTCATGAGAAATGAGCTCTGAAGACGATTAGAACATTAGAATTTAAACTCTCAGTAGCAATAACTTGATTCTGCTAACTTTTTTGACAAAATAGCACAGGTCAGAACTTTAACAAGTAACCACAACGTACAAGACAACAAAGCCATGCTCTGATGACTGGAATTTAACATTGCCTTCTCTACGCTCTGCTATCCACCAGAAGAAGGAAGAGGACAATAGGAAATATGTCACAGGTTTGAAAGGCTCAGTTGCTGGCTGGATTACAAACCACTGAATGCCATATCCTTCAGGGTACCAGAAAAAGGTCCACAGACTTACAAAACAGCGCTCTTAATAAATTACTCACGTGTCCAATTCCACCTCTGTAAGCCAGAGGCTTTAGACTGCTGACTGCAGAATTCAAAAAGTGCTTAAGAGCACTTTTGCCTGCAACAGAACCTAACCTACTCACCAGTTCAGTGGCCTTAAAACGTAGCTTATGTCCTGTTTGTGGCAAAGTCTGCAAAGGAGGCCTCAAGGCATGTTAGAGCAGGGAGGGAAAGACTACTTCGTTTCTGAAGTTCTGTCAAAGAACACCAAGTTATCTGGATGGCCCTGGTGACTATGTCAGAGTCGTTAGTTGCCCTATGCCTTAGGTGTTATTAGATAGCAATGAGTATGACAATAGAATTGTCAGCTTAGACTGCACAGTGAACAAGTGTTTTTCTAGCGTCCATTATAAACTCCCCAATAAGGGACTTTGATTACAACTCAGAGGATTGATAGTCAACAGACTGCTACGAAATGAAAGTCATTTTGTTAAGCCAGAAGTCCTATCATGATGACTTAGAAAAGAAAATTTACATCTGAACTGAGGACTCAGTAATTTTCCTGTGATTTAGGAGAAAAACCTTTCTGAGTGGGTCAAGTACTGAACATGGACTCTGAACAGGTGTCTGACATGTTGATAAGCACAGGAGCTGCAGTATTTATTCTTATAAAGCTGTCAAGTGAAGCAGCACACCAATAGTTAGGATGGGCTTCCTCATCCTCTGCTAGCACTTAAGTGGGGTAGAAGGAAAACAAAACTAGGAAACTGAAGTACAAGTAGTAAATCATTTTTAGGAAAGGCTCACTTTTGGGTTTAAGCTGGCCTGCCACTGGAAGAACTTGGTATTACGGCATTAAAATACCCTCTTCCCCCCCCGAACTTTAGAAATTTCATTTTCTGCGAATGCTACTAAAAAGTAACATTTCCAGAAAGTAAGATTTCTGCAGTTCTGACAGGTGCCTGAAGTCAGCACTTCCTGAGAATTGAAAGGAATAATTCACTCTGTAGAGAGGGAGAGGTAGGAAATCATTTCTTAAGAAACGAAATCCACAGGCTGGCTACATGTACATTCTTAATATCCAGGACCATGTTTGTGCACATATTTGTACAGTTCTTAACACTTCTTAGTTCTTAAGCCCAGACGTGGCAATTCTACAAGCTTTCCTCAATCAACTTTGTTTCTCTTAGCACCTTCCTCAGAACAAGTGTTGAAGAAGTGACCATAGGTCAGACTGCACTTAAAAGGGCCACAAAAAAGTCATTTCTAAAGACACCACCACTAAGCACTCGGATCATGGACTCAGGAGGCCACTGGCCTGGAAATGACAGTGATTCAACCATTCACCCTCAGCATTTTCTTCCTGTATGGAGATCTTCAAAGGACTTCATATTTCCTTCCAACAAGCAGCAGTCTAACATTTTAAAATAATAGGGATATTTCCTACCCACCGGAAGTATTGAGCCCAATTTAAAAAAAAAAGATACTTCCTAGACTTGTTTCCAAACCTCATATGAGTCTGTTCCAATACCTAAACATACCGTTTTCTTTTCCACTAAGTGACAGAAATATGAAGGCTTTCTTTGGGCGTAAAGAATCTCCTGAAAGCTTGCTGGAGGAATACTTTGGGAAGACAGAGAGAGCAAGAAATGAGTAAACAAGATGCTGAACCACAGGACAAGGCAGCAGCAGCAGCATTCTAACAATCCCCGTGGCATTAGAGAAAAGAATCAGCTTCCCCTGGGAGTCTGCAGTCTAACTCTGTGAGAAGAAAACCGTTCTCCTCATTAACTTTGCAGAGGAGACTTAAAGAATGCTACCTTGCTTACTCCTATTCTTACCGAGGGAAAGGTTTGACTTTGCAGACTGGTTCCCATACTCCAATGGCTTCAGCAGCCATTTCACAAATTAGAAGGTTTGTCAAAAAGCCAATCTGAGTTCTCCAATCCAAATGGTCGATCATCTCTCTAAGTCTGTCTGCAACACCTTGAGGAAATTCTAATGCCCTTCCAAAGGCACTTGGAGGGAGGTTTTAGCCAGTGAGAATCACCTTTTTTACAATAACCCAGCAAATTTCCTTTCATCTACATCTCTATTCTGAAAAGCCTTGACATTGGATTTCCTGTCATTTCCTCATTTGTACTGAACTGAGGACAAGTATGGTAGTTTACCTTCTCAGATTTTCCAAACCCAGCCACTTATTTCCAGCTATAGGTTAACCATATAATTTACTTGGACAGCCAGAAGGCACCAACAACTGGAAAAAAAAAAAGTTTGGATTTTCATTACTGGGCACAGAACAAGTAAAGGCAGAAAGCAGAATAATCGAAGGAACAAGAAGTCCTATAACATTTAAGAAGGGGCAGATTCTAGATTGGATTTTAAAATGAGAACCATAAGTATCAACAGTACTTGGAAGAACCTCTTAGGGTCTGTCACCAAAAAAAATGTCTTAAATTTTGTATGATCTTCAATAAATGTCCACTTCAATCTGTTCATCTCACATGAAGGCATTTCCTCACCTGTTTATATTTGGTGAAATTAGAAGATAACTCAGCCAGATCTCTAGAGGGGTTTTCCCCACAGACAATCCCTACAGAATTAAAAGGACTAGCCTTGTCACAAACTCAATCTGTAAATAAGATATTCCTTGAAAATAAAACATTTTTTGAGAAGCCAGAAGCGGCTTTCTCAAGCAGGAGGGCTTGTGACCCAACTGCCATTTAAGCCAAAGGATCATAGGTAGCTCCCACACTGCTACCACAAGTACTGTAGTGCCCAGTATTTTCCTTCTCCACTGCTGCAAACTGTGGTGGAAAGAAAGGTGGAGGAGGAGAAGGGTGAAATTGAAAGCTGTAGCAAGCAATCCAGTAGCTAAAGCTACCTGTTAAATTTGTACTAGGGGATTCAGAATCCAGAAAACGTTAACATCAGCTGAAGCAATAATTCAGCGATAAAGTATAATCAAAGCATTTAAATCCTCTGAAGCAGGTGGAGAGGACAAGCAAATTATCTCAGATGCTTTTAATATTTTTAAATTGTATTTTTAATATAACCTTACACACTTTCATTTGTGAACTCACCAGGCAATTGGCTGAAGAACAGGATTAAGGTACAACCACTTTCATCCACCATTAGTATCATCAATGTCAGAAATTAATTTCATTCCTGAGCTGATAAAGTTTAATAAAAATCATCACGACTATTTTAGAGAATTCTATGAAATGCTAAATTAAAAGTATTACTCAACAGCCTTTTCTGTAATACATGACTTTAACAGCTATTTCAGGTCTCTCTCAGATACATTAAGGAAAGTATGCAGTTAACTACAATCAAAGTTAAAGTAAAAAAGTGCCCATGGTGTAAGAACCATCATTCCAGACCTGTTGTGCATCAGTGAAAAGGAGAGTAGCAAAGGACATACCTTGGAACTGCTCCCAAAACAATCAAGTTGGCTTTTTGTTTGTTGTTTCCAATTACAGCATTTTTCATATCTCTGTAAATCCAGAAAGAAAAACAAACCCTGGTAAATTATGCTGAGGTACTGAGGGCTTAATCTATAGAATTTACTATTTCCAAGAAGGCTTATCAAGGAGTCTTCCGCACAGCCACGCTGCACCTACAGGACTGCAGAGTGCTTCAGGGCACAGCCCACGCATAAACACCCCAGAGCTCTGGGGTTCCATTATATCCCAGCTCACACCAACAAGCAAAACCCCAAACTATCTCACACGCACACCAGACATGAAGAAATCTCCTTATTGAGGAAAACTAGATATTCTGGTTCTTTGTGCCCATATATTCACTAGGCTTCTAATAGAAAAAGGAAACAGTATCGGTCGGTAAATCAAATATTGGCAATTTAAAGTATTTACTGAATATTCTACTGTGTGCAGGAAAAGACAAGCTGGGGGGAAGAGGGGGAAGGAACAAGAAACTATCATCACAAGTCTCCGCAGACTAGGCTTTTACTCTCCTCTTCACCACAGGCTTCTTATTGTGAATTTTTCAGCAGGACACCTAAACATCTGTACTTCAAAATCCCAGGAAGAAAGTGAAAACAAAAGCATTTTCCTGACTGAGAGTTACTGAGAGATTAAATACATTAAAGGCAGTCATACTCTGGTAAAGAAACAAGGGAAGTGTTTTGGAAAGAGGACATTGGTTGCACACACTGAGAAGTCTTACAAAAATGTGTGGTTTGCAACCTTGCTGTTCAGAAAATTGCCACTGTATGCCAGAAAACACCACCACCTTTCAAAGACAGGGTTTTTTTCTTTCTATGAAGATAGTGAATGTCTGTGAACACCCAGAGACTCTGAAAGCAAGCGAGCAACTTATGACCCGTTTCAGAAAACTAAGATAACACATTGCTAGAGAACGTTCCAGTTGTAGGGAGCTTTATGAGAGCAGAGAACTAGATCGGTTAGTGTTAGTAGTCACAAAATTGATAAATTAATCACTGCCTACCTATTCCCACAATTCATTCAAATAATTCAGGAGCTTTAGTGGCTGCTTTAAATTAGCATATTTTCTTGCCACTGTATCACTCTTTCACCCACTACCTGCAAATTTTAAGAGATTTAGAGCAGTCCTGTTCATTAAAATCCACCCTGTTCTGCATGGCCCATACTCAGTCCCTACATATCACCAGAATGTGCAAGTTCTACTGAAATAAGCAGCTGGCCCAAGTGTTAAACTCGCTTCATTAGGGTTACAAAAAACTTCCTAGCCAGGGCAGGCAGTATCTGGCATAAACAGAACCTTCATGAAACTCAATAAGTAAAAGGTAATTGCCTGTCAGTATTTCTTGGTGTGACTTGCTCTCCCATTGCACACAGTTACCCAGCCACAGAAGAGTGCTCTAGGAATTTTAGGCAAATGGAGGCTGTTAAATTGCTCAGGTTTGGCTGGGGATCTGGGAACTCCAACAAGGGAACACGATGAAAAGCAGCTGAACACTGAACTGTGGTTTTGTGTTATCTCCTAACACTGGTAGTTGGGAAACAACTTGTCAAGTAAGCCACTACAGAACAGAAATCTGCGTACCCAGCACACTTTTACACAGCTGAGTTTCAGAAGAAAATGTTGGAACTTTCTGTTATATCTCCCGTAACTCTGGAAACTTCACACCACAGGGCAGGAGGTAGGGAAGAAACAGCAAGATCAGAAACAACCTAAGCTGGAAGCCCAGGAAAACTTAAGGAATGGACTTGAAGATTTCACTAAACTCAGAAACGGTACTTCAGTGGTTTCTATGCTGAATGCTTGAAATGAAAGTAACCCAGTTAGTTTTAAAGGTTTATAAAATACAAGAGTCAATCCAGAACAGTGGCAGAAGCAATGACCAGATGTCTCAAAGGAATGGGAAATGCACCAACAGATGTGCTAGGTTAAGGTACTGAACTGCTCAGGCCACTCTAGGACTTCTGAAAAGGCTACAGCTCCCTGTTATACTTAGGCACCAGATCCCAACGTCATGAGAAGGGTGGCATCATATTGCATATCTCCAAAGGCATCTTGAGAAGCTAAAGAGAAGGTCCTTGCCAAGCACTCTGAATAATTAACAAACAGATTGTGGTGACATTTTAATGCTCTGCTCAGGTGATTTTACACATTATTTTATGGTTTAAAAAATCCCGAAACACACACAACAACCACCAAGACACTTTTGTGACTCTTGCACCAACTCCACAACCTTGCTAACCTTATAACCATCTACAATGTAGTAAGTATTGCCTGCTAGAATGTGATATAAGAGACCGTTTCAGAGGTGGGAGGAACATGGCCAATCTTCATAACACTAACATTGAGAGGTTTAGCGAGGTCACAGTCCTGATCTGTAAACGATTCAGATGAGTTTCTCCATCCTAGTCCATTAAGCTCCTCAGAAAGGTCATGGCAGATGTAAACAAGAAATAGCAGAAGCCTGAGACTTCTGACAGATCCAACACATGTACATTCAACCACTTCCAGAGACAGGACTCGACAAAGATCACTGTGTTTGCATGCATGATGCCTCAGCACTCCAAAGTTCCGTGTCGCCCTTATCTCTTCAAATCTGCCACTTACAGAAATTAACCTATTCCGTACATGGGAAGCAGGTGGCCATGGGAACCAAAAATGTCTGTAAAATGCCAGAATCCAACAGTAAATAATAATACATTGTTTTTTTCATTCACTGTGAAAAGTAACTATGTGATTCCACATTACATTTTATAGAGATTTTCCTGATCAGAAAGCTAATCTCTTTAAGAAGTAAAAAAGCACCAGGTGCTGTCCTAGTCTACCACATCCTTGATGAATCATGAACCTTGGAAAAAGTGAGGGCAACTCCCTTATTTGAAAACATAACCTCCAACAAGTCTGAGCCTGACTGATTCCAGATCCAAGATGACACGAGATTCATCCAAGGAGAAAAAGCAATACAGATCACTATCTGCTATAAGGGGTAACAAAGAAACCTCAGAAATCTATAGTCCAAACCTGGATAACGACTTTAACTCCAAATGTCACACACACCACCCCCATTTCCTAGTGTGGAAAGGAGTCCTTGAAACGAAGAAGGAGGGAACAGCAGCAAAACCACAATTACAAGGAGAAAAGAACCTCAGATGAACAATGTGCCTATGGTGATTCCAAGCCTAACCTGGGAGGAGACCATGGTCCAGAAGAGGGAGATAGGCAGGCTTTCTTTCCAACCAGCAGCTCCAACTCTCAGGGAGGTTACCAACCCTCCTGCTAGAAAACACCACAGCCTGCATAACTTCAGAAAGGAAAATGCAGCTCCCACACATGTACATAGTGCATCCCAGTACTATGGAGGTTCTCAGCCTTAGAAAGAGAGACTTCTACTACAGAGCCAAAGAAGAAACTATCAAGTTTTCACATGACAGAGGGCTTGAGATGCATTTGAGGTTGGGTGGCTTTTTGGTTTGGTTTGGATTTTTTTGTTTTGTTTTGGGTTTCTTTTATATCATGCGTAGTAAATTTTACAGTTTTGTTTCACACTAAATTCAAAGTCAATTAACAAAATAACCTGAATTACAAAAATTTTAATGCATAGTTTTGAAATCTGATAGCTGATATTTTTGGCTGCAATAGAAGTAATTCAGGTGAAAAACTCTCTAGCTGAATAATATAGGCTGCCAAAGTAAAACACAGCAGATAGATCCTAGTCGAGTACTTGGAAACATTGTTTCTTGAAGTGCTAAACCAGCTTTTTTCCATCTCTTATTGCTTCTAATATAGATATAAGAATATAGTTTCATCAATTCAATCCTGTGACCACTCAGTTATGACACTAACTAGAGACTGGAAAATCAAAAGAGACTTCCTTTCTTCCTATGAACTCTAGGAAAGGGTAACAAAGTTATCAGGTGAGGTTTATGAGCTCTAGCAATCCTTTGGAACATACCAATCCAGAAGCAACCAGCTAAACAAAATGCAACGCACGCTGGTTTCCTAAGTGTATTAGCATAAAATGAGTGTTTATAATAAAATACTTTAGGAGTACATTAATCTTACTAAAAAAAAAATCTAATTTCCATCCAAATGCAGATCAACAAAAGTTACAAGAGGAACCAATTTACCACTTGTGTATGAAGTTAATATGTTTTTATTCCGATGCTTAATGCACAACTGTTCAAAGGCACCAGATATAGCCCACTTCAGATAAGCAAGAAGATACACTAAATAAAACAATTTGTGAGAAAAATACGGCCTTTTAAGTTTTAATAATTCCTACCCAATAAAGAATAATATGAAATGTCTAAGTCCAGAAAAGTTAGCTTTCTAGTCTGTTAACGCAAATTATTATTGCAGAAGCAACTCAAGGTGTTGAACTTTGTTCTAAGCAGAAAATACTGAAGTTCAACACCTTCATGAAGCTGATTCCAGGTTTGAGATTCCTACCACAAGAATACTAGAAGTGTCCAGCAGTCCATGTGCAGCTCTCCGAGAAAGACCAGGCCCCTGAAGCACTCCTAGCATGGCCCAATACCTGCACCTCTTCTGCAAAAGAGACTGTAAGAAAGCAACACGGATATGTGGGTCTCTCCATGAGCATATGGTTTTACCTACATTTTTAAATACAGTAAATCAAGCACAAATATAAGAAATGTTAAATTTCTGACCAGGAGCCATGGAGCTTTTCTACATCACCTTCTATCAAAGCAAGACAAAAGACCTTCAAACAAGCTAGAGTGACTTGATGAGGAAGCAACAATAAGAACTACATGGAAGAGGAGGAAATAAACAGCCTGTGTGATGTTTTCTCATCTTGTGTGTTTCGAAAATAGAGCAGGCAGCCATACTCAAGATGTTCCTAGACAGAGAAGGATGTTAAACATGAGACAATCACAGAAGGAAAAGTAGTCCCAGACACTTCAAGCCAATGCTTTCACTTTTAGTATGAAAGAGTTACCAGAGATTCCAAGACGATTACACACACAGAGGAAGCGTCCAGAACAATGCATTACCAGACCACAAGATTTATCTACCAGAAGCTGATCAAAATTAAGAACAAAAAAATGACGCAAAGCATCATTCTGTAAAGGTTTTCAAGCACTCCAAATGCAAGTATCTAAACAGCTGAGGTACTGGTAGCTGGTACAGGGATGTAGCTCAATTTGAAACTGTCAGCCTCAACTTCAAGAGAGTTCCTAAGCTTCAGTCCCACATGAGCAAATGGTACCTGGAGTGGCTGGCCTTGAGTCACAAGCTAACCATGGAGCTCAGGTTTGGACAATTACACTTTCTATAGCTTTTGTCTCCTCTTCCTTCTCCCTTCTTCCCACTCCCCCATTTCTATGGACAGACGTAAACCAACCATAAATAGGAATTAATTTGCACATTAAAATATGTCCATTATTCTGACAGAATCAGTTTCTAGGATGGATACTACTGCGACTTAAATATCTGTCAGTTACCCAACAAGTGAGTTGTTTTTTCCCCTTTAGCAGGGAGTACTTTTGAATTAACGTGATTACTAGTCCAACCAAGTGAATAAAAACTCCTGCCAACTTGAGTAAACCACAGAAATCAAACCAGCTTATGTTTAAGGTTGGGAAGAAAAGTTTCAAGTTTTCTAATCCTTTTGAGAAAATACCAGTTGATACAAAGAAAAAGATGATTTTACAGAAAAGAGACATTGTTACCCAACTTGTTTAACACTTAGAAACTGTTACACAATTAGTATAGGGTGCAAACTGAACAAACTCAACATTTCAACATGGAAATCCTAAATCCATGGTTGCTCTCAGTCTTAATTCTTTACTCTCAGGCACTGCATAAAATCCAAGTGCTGTAGGAAAATAGCATATGGCATAATTACAGCAACACAGAATAGCAGAATTTAACATACACATTGCTAAAAGCAATCCTGTAATCCAGCTTCTCTATATCACAATGCCACAGAAACCACTTGGACTCCTGAGGTATCCTCTTTGGAGAGGTAACTTACCTTGTTCTAAGTTTTCTTGTCAAGGAAAGTCTACGAAATAGAAAGGTGAGCTGTTCCAGTAGTCAGAAATGCCTTATCCCTACCCTGAATCTCTTCCAGTTTCCAGTACCTGCTCTGTGTGTGTGACAGACTAAAAAAAACCTCTCACATCAAATCTTCACTTCCATGTAAGACCTTACGTCCATCAATTCACATGCAAGCCTCTACGTCAAGCTTACCACCTCAGGCTCTCCACATCTTTGGCTGCAGTTTCAAATCAAATTTCTTTCAAATCTGTAGGCTGACTGACAAAACAGGAGATGCTGCTTTCCCTGCCTTCCTTCCCAAGCATATTTTATTACCTTGTCCTTTGCACCGTGTCTGGAAATAGTGCTACCGGTGGCATGGGATCACTAATCAATAGAAGAATTGCCTACTCAACCTTAAGAATGATGTAACTTGAATTAAAAATGCTCCAAGTCAGCAGAAGACGGGAGTTCAGCTAGCTTTTATTATGTAAACTCTTTAAACTAACAAACCAAACCCACACAAACTATAACTAGAGCTCTGTATTATCAGCATTTCAATTTCAGCATCTATCTCTGCTATTTAAATAAACTAGGTCACAATAGCAAGGAATTATCCAAAGCCAGGTGTGGAGAAACCAGCTGCAGCTTAGCAGAAGACTGAGATCTCCTGCTCTGTGATGTCAGATTAGTAAAATACCTTTTCCACAGCTATCCTGAAACAGCCAAACCACATGAAAAGAACACCCTTTGCCACTGTTGCTTCAGATGAACGACCAAACCAGCACATTTAAGTAACTGTGTTACCTTATTTTCGGTTATGGTCTCTGTTGCCCCCCAGATATTTTCCACCACAGGATGAAATACTGGCTTCTGCATTTAACAGTATATCCCACAGCTGAAGGAAAAATTAATTAAGCAAAGAAGCATCCTGTAACACAACATATTTCTAGCGCCATTTTTCGTTTGCCATTTCTTGATTTACAGTTATTTTTGTCCATTCTCCCATTTTAGGCCCACCACTCACTATTGAAAGAACGTTGCCGGCCACAAGTCATACAGAGAGAACCCTTAAGTTTCTTTCAGTACAGGAAAAAACCTTAAAGTGGCCTTCCAGCACCTACTTAGCTCTCCTCAGGTGTGAACTCATAACACTGTATGACACTCCACCCACTTCTGCTTGGGCCAGCAATAATGGAAGGATCACCAAAACCCATTAATATGAAAGAGCTACCACCCATTCGATTAAAATAACCTAAAGCCTTTCCAACACAGAAGCACAGCCTCAGAATTTTAGCTCCAAAAAGCTGTTAGCTAAGAGGATGCACTGGCCTCCATATGCTTTAGTCATACCTCAATCTCTTTTTTGAAATGGGTAAGTGTTCCCTAGGACAGAAACTCCATAATTTATCTATATCCAAATAAACTCTCTCATTCTACATATGGGGAGTTACTGGACATTTCAGACAATGTGTGTTTGAGGTGTGTTTTCACAAGCGATTTTACCAGCTGGCCTTCCCACCACTATACAATTCCCAAAGCAAAAATATAAATAAAAAAATCCCAGGTCACTTCAATTATCAGTTCAGCACCAGCAATACAGCACACACACTGAAATCATTTTAATCATCCGGTAGATAAATTAACTGGCAAACAGAGTTCTGTCCTTCCACTGTCACTGGAAATGTCAACACTTTACAGGAAGCTGGCCTAAAAAAAAACATGGTTCCATATTGCAATATTACGTATTGCGTATTACCATATCACAGCACGCATCCTTCAGGCCCAAACTTTTGTTCAGTCTTAACATCTTCACATCCCCCAAGGGGCACAACAACTATTTCTCCTTCTGCTGCCTGCTACATTTTGCCCTTCCTCACAGGCAACCACTGCTACTCTGCATATGTCTAACAGATTAATAAAGTTAAACTCTGAATGACCTCAGAGCACTCAGCAGTGTTCAGCTTGAAGTTTGATGTTCCTATCTCATACCTGGAGACTTCTGTGAACAGTACTCACTTGATTCTCTCCAGCTGCATCATCTAGTCTGGCAGAAGTTGTTTCTCTCTCATCCTACTTACAGCCTGAAATCATCACAGCAACAGTATCATCGCTTTGAAGCTGGCATCTGAGAGGGATTTTGGAGAAAAGTGGCTCCATGCCCTTCTGAAAGGCAGCACTGAAAGGGATTCATTTACCATCAGTCCTCTCTCATAGGCTCAGAAATATCAAACAGCCCTACAAAGTTGAAAACTGCCAGCCAAATGTAAACTGACATTGCTATTTTCCTGAAGTTTACCCACTTCTAAATATTATAGTAGAAGTTAGAATACAGAACAATTCATGTAGATAAGTTTCTTAGGGATATGGTTTAGTAGGGAGACAGGCATGGTTGGACTCGATCTCAGAGGTCTCTTCCAACCTTATGATTCTATGGTTTGCATGTTACGTATTGTACCTTTTGCTGCACTACAAAGAAAGCACAAAAGCAAGACAGTATGTTATTCCATGAGAGGACTTCACTTTCTTCCTACAATATCTTCCTCTCTTCCCTCTGTATCTCCACTATCTTCCATCCAACTCTACAAAACCTATTACATTGAAAATACTCTCCACAGAGCACTACTTCATTCTCACATGGTGCTTGCGGCCGTTCAGTTTCAGCTTCTATCCTTCTGGAAAGCTTGTCAAGCTATCAGATTCCTCAGCTTCCCCTTTGAAAGGGAGAAGTCCACAGCTGGAGCAGAGCTCCTGGCACCCACTCAGCATCACCTGAACCTGCTCAAATCTCTTCAGACTCTGCAACCTCAAGAACAAGCTCTCCAATACCAAGTCACAAAGAGCCTACCCTGCAGTTCACAAAGTATCAACAGAAGAGACTCTGGAGCCTCTTCCCTCAATACATGAACGACACTGCACAAAAACAATACTTAAAAAAATGATGTCAGTTATTCTCAGTTAATTATCCCTCAGAGCTCCCTACTGCATCTGAAAGAATACACATTTACTACAGAGAACTGTCTAGGAGAGAACAGAATTGACCAAAAATGTATAGAGGCAAAGTGAAAGAGGAAAAATCCTCCAAGGACTGCTCCATTTATTTCCACGGGGTCATTCTGGTGAAAACTGAAGCAAGGGAATATGCAAAGAACAAAACGTGGCTTCTGCAGAAAATCTAAGTTTGGAAGTGCCTACTGAGAGACTGAAAATGTGATTGCATATGAGAAAATAAGTGCCATTCATTATTCAGTCTTAAAGAAGATTTAACAGGACATGAAGAACGAGAGAGAAGTAGCCTCCTCTTAACCGTCTGAAGTGGCTACCTGTTGCTCCATTAGAACTGAGATGGGAATTTCTTCTCTTCCCACTCCATGAAGCTGCCTCTTACAGTTTGCACAGCATTCCCTGCAGGCATGTGTGGAACAATGCATTGATGCTCTCATTCCAATTGCCCTAGCTGAGAAACACAAGACAGTATTATACAGTCATCTAAACACGTGCCTGGAACAGTTTTTTTCAAATCCAAGAATAAAGTAATGAGAAAAGTTGGACGTAAAAAACACAGTTTGAGGTGTCCCCAATTAATTTCAAAGCAACTGACCACAACAGAGATGTAAGATAGTTTGCACAAAAGTAGTGCTGCTACATAAAATACAGGGGTTTGGGGTTTTTTTCTGGTTTGAGGCTACCTTCTGGTGTCTTCTGTTTGAAGAAGGCAGAAACCAGCAAGAAATGTAACACACCTTCAGTCAAATGCAAGTAAAAGTCCATTGTCCCCTTAAAGGAGCTCTTAACACATATCTAACTGCATCCAAGAATCTACCGTAATGGTAAGCGCAATTACATCTTGGTTGTACTAAAACATGAGTTTCAGAATCTTCAAAACACTGGGCATAACAACTGAGCACTGCAGCACTGTCAGTCTAAGTCTGCAATGACTTGTGCTCTCACAAGTTTGGAAAATGCTTGCCTAGTTAAACTCCAGGTGGCTGGATAAGTACATCCATAAAGGACAGAAACAGCAGTAGCACAGGAATTCTCAGAGCACCAAAGATGATTATTTACAAGCCTTAACGGATGACATTCTCTGACTGCTAAGGAACAAACTGCTGAGAAACAGTTGGGACCTTGAATAAGCCAGATTTCTCAGAAAGAATGCTCCTTTCAGAACCAGCCCCTGAGATGGAATGACATACCTCTCCATAAAACGATAGGCTGCCTCTTTGAAGATAGCAGGCTAAATGTAAATGACAAAACATCTCTCAAAGAAGCCCCTGATCAGCAAATCAGAGGACAAAAACAGGTTTCAGTCTTGCATCTGAACATGGTCCTGCACTTAGGAGCAGTGAAAAGCAAATGATAGTCTAAGGCTCATCACCCAGAATTGTTATAAAAATAAATAAATCCTACCACACCGCAAAGCGCAGGATGATGTTGCAGCAACCATCCTGGGACAACTGAAGCTCTTGTAACAACACAGAAATTTACAGAGCTAACTAGGTTCTGATCCTCTGCCAATAACAGCAAAACGTCTGAGAGAACACAGCATTTAATCCCCTACAGTATCTGTTCGAGGTAGTCTACACACTGTCAACACTAAACGTATTCAAGAGCTGCACACCTGACATTAATGCTGACTGTGCAGAACGCAGACAGTGTATTTGAGAAAATGTGAACCATAGAACAGTATGCAGAAGAGGAAAGGTTTAGAAGAGCAGACACAAAGCAAACCCATATGACCTCTCAGGCATGAGCAAGGCCACAATGCAGAGTTTATCTTTACAGAAGTTACAGAAGGGAACTACTATACTAAGCTTGTTCATTTATAAAGACAGTAAACAGAAAAGTAAATACATACACTGTCACACAGATGTGGGTATGAAGATGCAGGTCTTGCACACCTTAAACAGCTCACCGTCAGGTTCAGTAAAAGACAGTAGTTATCCTTGCAAGAATTTCAGCTCTTCAAATCCTGAACTGAAATCCATGAGGCAGGTACATACAATCCTTCCCTTCCTACCTACCATCAATACCCAGGTGAACATGATAGAAATGATATGGACAACAGTGCGACAGGAAACTTGAGTTTTTGAAATCATAGAATCACAGAATGGGTTGGGTTAGAAGGGACCTTAAAGTCCACACAGTCCCAACCCTCCTTGCCATGGGAGGGGACAACCTCCCACTAAACTAGGCCGCTCAAAGCCTCATCAAACCTGGCCTTGAACATCTCCACAACTTCCCTGGACAACCTGTTCCAGGACCTCACCACCCTCACCATGAAGAATTTCTTCCTAATGTCTAATCCAACTCTTTCCCCTTTCAATTTAAAGCCATTCCCTCTCGTCCTATCACTACTTACCCTTGTAAACAAAATCCCTCCCTGGCTTTCCTGTAGCCCCTTCAGGTACTGGAAGGCTGCTCTAAGGACTCCCTGAAGCCTTCTCTTCTCTAGGCTGAACAACCCCAACCTTCAGCCTGTCCTCATAGCAGAGACACTACAAATAAGATCAACAGAACCACATATGGCAGTACCAAGCAAAAGGGAAGTGGTTTCTCAGTTTGAAAAACCTCCCACCCAGGAAAGACTTCATTGTCTGGACAAAATAAAATTCTGAACACAACCTCTCTGACAATTCATGGGAAAGAAAGGAAAATGAGAGATATGATCATTTAAATACTTTCAGAATATGTAATTAAAAGGTTTCTCAAGTTACAAGATGACAACTGGATTGGCATGATTTTCAAGTTCAAGAAGCATTCAGCTGCATCTTACCTTTATCAAACCTCATTCAGAAGATGGTTTTCATTTAAATTACAAGGATGCAATTAAAAAACCAGCCCCAAACTTAAGTTATTCATTCAAGCATCTTTAATGGCATATAAAGAACAGGACTACTGTAACTGAAGACAAACAGAAGAAACAAAGCCTCTTAACACAGCCTATTTTCTGATCCTTGACACTCATACAGTTCCAACAATCAAAATAAATATCTAGGTCATCAGTATTTTCAGCCAGGAAGTAGAAAAAAAAAACCAGTTCATCTTAGGAACCAAAGATTTTCAGTATGCAGAGTATCTGCTAACGCTTCAGACAGACAGAACTTTAATCCGCTCCTACTCCCCTCCAAATATCAGTTCATTCCAACTTCATCCTTATCAGAAACCCTGAAGTCAAAGGAAAAAGGGCAAAGCAGTATTTTTCTGCTCAAAGAGAATCCTGAACTGACAGAAATTCTTCATATATACACACTATTCTAAGTTCTATTTCTATGCATACGCTTTTCTAGATGGGACTGTTTCAAACCTGTCCACCAGTATTGTGAAATAAATTGGTATTTTTTTTGTCTTTAAACGCAAGAAAAGCATCTCAGCATAGAATCCACTGACACCCATGGATAAGATGAAGAATTTCAGGTACTAGCCGAGACAAAGATACTGCCTAAAATATTTGTTTCTGGGAAATCAGTTATACTTCAAAAGATAAGAATAATACCTGAAAAGATAGGGAAGGGTTGTGGGTTCCAGTCCTTTGAAAAGAAAGGAGAGCAGGGAGGGAGCAGACCCAGAGCTCAGAGCATCTGCCACAGAGAAAAGAGGGGCTCAGTCAAGCCACTTCGACGCAGGCGGAGACACATCCTTGCCCTGGGACCATCACAGCAGCTCCTATCAGCAGTGGACTAAGTCCAAGGGGTGGAAGCATAAGCAGATTCTCCTACAGGGCAGAGTTCAGGATCTGTACATAGTTACGATGATGTACCAGAAGTTTTTATACCAGTAAGAGGGTATTTCAAGCCTACAGGGCAGTTTTACATGTGTTGCATTTCTCAAGTATTTCCAAGAGGCACTAATTCTGATATGATGCCCCAGGACACCTTCTGGAATGACTTTTTTCATCTGCCACTGAAAAACGCCTCAGACTGTCCTAAACACACAACCAATACTCTTGGCTTTTTGACTCACTTGGTCCTTCAGTGTCTTCTGGAGCTTTGCTAGACAGCCACAGCCAGCAAGTTATCAGAAAGCCTGAAATGGTCGGGTTTCACCACCAAAAGTCAGTCCTGGGCAAGGACTTGTTTGCTGTGTGGCTTTAAAGGAAAGCTTATAGCCCAAGGACAGTAAGAAAACCACCAGATCTTTGCACTAACTTTACTACCTATTCAGCAGGTCAAGTCTTCTATTCACTCTTTCAGTCATTACGCCTTATCACTGGCATGCAATAGAAGTACTGAAATATAATTTGCATCCAAATTAATCTCTTTGGAAGAATTTTATTTCAGCTTGCAGTTCCCATCGCTGAGATAGAAGCCATGCATAAAATAAAAAAAAGCCAACACTTAAGCACAGCAGCAGGGGAAAAAGTAAGAGGGAGGTAAGCTGGCTGGGCAGTGGAGTATGGGAAAAGATTCTCAAGAGATCTAGTAGAGGAGCAAAAGGTGGCCAAAAGGAGGAAAATTATCTGAAAAAATTGTGAATGCTCACATAATGTTTAACCTTATTTCTGGCAAGTCGGAGGCTGCATTATGAACCACATGCACTACACAGCCATAGGCTGCTGAAACGATACTACCATGCTTGCAGTAAAGTTTTCCAACAAGAGGTCTCAAAAAAAGACAGGAAGAGCTTCTTGCCCGTGCCACAACTCTGCTGGAACTCACACAAACCTAGCCTAGGCACAACCAACAGCCCAAGAGTGTGTCAGATGACTTACATGACGCCTTGCAGGACTTTCTGAGGATCAAGGTCAAATAATCTATCGACATAGTGGCGGCTACTAGCTGTAACCTCCTGTGGAGAGAAAAAAAGAGAGTTATAATAGTTTATATCAATCCATTTAACGGCAGACACACAGGAATGGTTAACGCAGCAGCAAGTCTACAAAACCTATCAGGCAAGACAGCAACAAAACCACAGAATCCTATCTGAATTTGCAGGATATCACTGCTTCATCCATACAAAGAACTAACCCTGTGTTCAAGTGTAATTTAAAGAAGATGAACTACTTAATGTAGATAATGTGTTACAAGTCAAAGCAAGTTAACAGTGCTCAGTGCTGTTTACGAACAGGGCACGCAAAAGGGCTCTGCTTCAGTTAGCAGCACTGTCTTAATCTCCAATTTTGTTATGTTTAATTGCTAACAGAATGTCAATTCCCGAAAGAAAAAGTCTATAAAAGCAGCTAATGTTGCTCAAGAAACATATCCACAAACAAGCTCTCGAAAATAAGGAAGATCGTATCAAGACCTTTTTCTGTAACTTACGATACCATAATATATCGATGCATTTCAGAGCCAGTCCTATATACTGTCTCACACAACCCCAACAGGGACAACAGCACAATACTCTCCACAACATTTCCACAGCTACTTTATGAGACAAGGCAAACTCTTCTCAGCAACAGGACCATGCTTGTAAGCTAAACACTTATGCACTTATGATTTGTTATTCCCTTTTAGAAGATCCAATGCTGAAGGTGGTAAGCGTTCCAAAAAACAAGGGTGGGAAAGGGGAAGGGAATTTTCCCTCCAGGTTCTCATGAACACGTGCCAGGGTATGTTTCCATTATCTCACCTTTTTTTTTCTTTTTGCCAGCTCAACTTTTTATTACTATTTTCCCATTTTTTTCTCTTGAGTTTTCCTTGAAAGAAGCTATAAGGGAATTGAAAGCTCTTCCTTGCTTTTGGAAGTACCTACTCTTGGGCTGAATCTGCTCCTGCTTCCCCACCCAGATGTCAGAAGCACAAGCAGCTTCTTGCCTGTGGTCTCGCATAACACTGAGAGAAGAATAATCTAGAGGCAGCAAGGCTCCTTTGTCTCCAGGAAAGCTATTAAATCATGCCACATAAATTCTACAGATAAACTTCCACCACATCATGAAAGACAATATTTTTGAGAACAGCTACAGACTTCCATCTTCCATCTATGCATTTACATGCAGAAGTCTGCCGGACTTCAGAGATCCCACTGTTTTCACAGAACAGTTTGGGTTGGAAGGAACTTCAAAGCCCATCAAGTTCCATCCCCTGCCATGAACAGGGACACCTTCCACTGAATCAGGGTGCTGAAAGCCCTATCCAGGTCTTGAACACCTGCAGGCATAGCCTGACTTTCACCTTATCCACTATCAGCTGGGCAGTATGTAGAAGGGCACTCATATATAGGCAAACAAGTTTTACAGGTCATCCCCCAAAATAGAGAATTTATATCAACATCATCTGTTCCACGATTCTCTTACCTAGTAAAAAATCCTAAGGAAAAAAAAAGAGAAAAAAAGCCCCAGATCTTGGCTCTTTTAAGCAGCACCAGGCTATACATTTGGTATTGTTAGTCCAGCGTACGACTCTGACGGGCCTGGCTGTTTACTCACTCTCTGCTTTCCCAAAGGAAAGGAAACCATCAGCAGCTGTCAGAGCCCTTCCACAACGCCTGTGCCCTGCCCACGAACGCAACACATTGACCTCCTCCCTGCTGCAGCAGCCAGCAAGGCCGTGTCCCCGGATCCCGAACAGCTTTTTGGAAAGGATGGGCGTTTGGCCACCAAAGAAGACCCGCTGGCCAGTGCGGGCTCGGAGCGCACGCTTAGGGACACTTCCCAGAGAGACCCTGCTCTCCTCTGCAGCGGCTGGGTTGTTGCAGCCCCAAATCACATCAAGGAGTCCGCTTTTTGCCAAGCGGGACTTTGGCAAGACCTGGAACGCTTGCAGGAGAGCGGCTGGAGAGTGTAAGTCATGTCATGAGGTAAAAATACGTTCTGCAGAGCCAGTGCCTCTAACAGGAACGGGACCACGGCTCTCGGGAAAGAGGGGAACGGCCTCTTGAGGAGAACCCCTCTTTGCAAAGAAGTTGTCAGGAAGGGGCTGGCAGGAGGGGACGGCGGGAGGGCAGGGGGTGCAAAGGAGGGGAAGGGCAAGGGGATGCCAAGGAGGGGGAGGAGCGGCAGAAGGATAAGGCATGGGAAGGAAGAGGCTACAGGCAGAGAAGGGGCAGGAGGGCAGGGAAGGGGCGGCTGGACGGGAGGGGGCTGGCGGACAGGCAAAGGCCGGCAGGAGGGGGCAGCCCCGCGCCGCCGCTCCCGCCCCCGCACAAAGGCCCCGTGCCGGGGGTGCCGCGGCGCGGCCAGACCGGGCCCGGGGGTGGTGCGGACACTCACCGAGAGGACGCTGACGCGCAGCGGCGCCTCCAGCGCGCACGCCATCTTGGCGGCCCCTCACGCGCGCGCCGCCAGCCCCGGCGGGCACGGCCGCATCGCGGGGGAGGGGGGGGGCGGGGGGAGCGGCCCTGGCGCGAGCGAATCGGCCGCCGCGAAACCGCCGCTACCTGCGCCCAGCCGTGCGCGCCGCGCGTGCGCACCTCGGCAGCCGCGCGCGGGGCGGGGCGGGGCCGTCAGCGCGCGCCGCCCGCCGCCTCGCGGCAGTGCGTGAGGGAGGCGCGCGGGGGGGTGCGGCGCTGCGGCACCTGTAGTGTGGTGCCACAGAGGAACAGGAGCTCTTTGGAGAGTCTCTGTGCGAACCTCATGAGGTTCAACAGGGCCAAGGGCGAGGTCCTGCCCATAGATCGGGGCAATCCCAAGCACAAATGCAGGCTGGGTAGGGAATGGATTTGGAGCAGCCTTAAGGAGGACTTGAGGTGCGGGGGGATGAGGAGCTCCACATGAGCCGGCATAGCGTGCTCACAGCCCAGAAGGCCAACCGTGTCCTCAGCGTGCTCAGTAAGGTGAGGGAGGGGATTCTGCCCGTCTGCTCCACTCTCGTGAGACCCCACATCGAGTCCTGTGTCCAGCTCTGGAATCCCCAACAAAAAGAAGGATATGGAACTGTTGGAGCAGGGCCAGAGGAAGCCACGAGGATGATTCGAGGGCTGGAGCACCTCTGCTATGAGGGCAGGCTGAGAGAGTTAGGCTCGTTCAGCCTTAAGAAGTCTTTGTGGAGACCTCATAGTGGTCTCCCAGTACTGAAAGGGGCTCCGGGAAAGCTGGGGAGGGACTTTTTACAAGGGCAGATAGTGACAGGACAAGGGGGCACAGCTTTAAATTGGAAGGGGGTAGATTTAGATTAGACATTAGGAAGAAATCCTTCGCAATGAGGGTGGGGAGGCCCTGGCACAGTTTGCCCAGGGAAGTCATAGATGCCCCATCCCTAGAGGTGTTCAAGGCCAGGCTGGATGGCACTTTGAGAATCCTGATCCAGTGGGAGGTGACCCTGCCCATGACAGGGGGGTTGGAACTGTATGGACTTTAAGATCCCTGCCAACCCAAACCATTCTATGAAAATCAAGGCAGTGGGCTGGGCATGAAATGAATCACAATGGCCATCAATCAGATGATGCAAACCCTTAAAGGCCAAGATTTATCCCTTCAAACCTATCTGTGAGCGTGAGCCTGAACCCTCAAGATCCATGCAAGAAAGACAGACAGGCTGGATGGGGCTTTGAGCACCCTGATCGACTGGAAAGTGTCCCTGCATATGGCAGGGGGTCATTGATTCTGTGATTCTCACACAGCACCCCCACTGCACTCTTCCCAGTCCCTGTTCCATACACGGGGAAGTTGTTCTTTTATTCCTGGCAACCAGGCTTAGCTACACGGTACTTTACCTTCTGATCAGTGTTCTGTGGGTCCTTCTGTCATGTTCTCATCCTGCATCTTGCTTCTCTCTGTGTGAAGCTGTGGAACATGATAAGACTGAAAATTTTTAAAACTCAGAAGTTTTCAAAAAGGCTCTAAAAGTGCTTTCAAAAAAAAAAGGACTGAAGACTCTGGGTCCATACTTTTTGGAGTATTTGGTCTTTACTGGAGAAGCGTCAAGTCCAGTGCTTTAGTTGAATTTTACATGCAGAAGAGGATCTTGTTGACAGAGAAAATGTATGAGAGCACAGTAGAGGACACTTCAAACTGCAAAGAGGGTGTGAGCAACTGCGGGAAAAGGCACAGGAATTCCATATAGATCAGACATGAGTTGTACACAAAAACATTGTATGTTAAAATATATTTACCAGCTGTGTCTGCTCAATGGATGCTGAAATACTTTATTAAAAAATAAATCTTGAATGGTTCAAAAATCAGTATTGTATCTTGCCAAAATCTCCTGCTTCCTGAAAGTCAAAACACATTTATCAGAGAGGAGACGCGGGGCAATACACAACAGAACAGTTTGCTTTAAAAACGTAGGAAATCGGACTAAACAGGCTATTACACATAACCTACATCTTCCACTTCGGTTCACAGAGAATCCCACAGCTGAATACTACGCTTGGATTTCTTGAGGGCCTTTTCAAGTTCATAACACAGCTTATACTTAAAATACTTTATTTCCATCATGGTCTTCAGGCATGCTTAAGATATTAGCATTGCAGACCCAGGACCCTTAAACATACTCAACCATCTTCAGTAATCTAGCTGATAGCTCCCAGCCACATCAGATAACCTCAGGGTTACACCAAACACATCCAGTTTTCCATCATATCTTACCACAGTTCTCTTGGTGGGTGTTTCAACAGATAAGCAGGCACAGAGAGACACAGGAGGAGCATTAACAGGGCCCTATTAATCATTTAGTAAACATCCTCTGAAAAAACCCATGATGTTACCAGCATCAACCCACCAGTACAAAGCTGTTAATTAGAACTGTGGAGAGCCTTAACTTTGCCATTTTCTAGCCCTTGAATACTTAACACATTTAGTTTTCATAATGAACTGCTGACAGGAGAGGAACCAAGATGAATCCAAGAATGTGGAAGTGATTTTGCAGACAGGAGTCTTGACCTTGAGGTGTTTGCCTGCTGCAGAACTCACACTCACCAATCCATTTCAGTCACAGCTCACTGTCCTGTTCCCTCTTCCTACCAGGACACTTTCTCTCGACAGTGCCTGGACCTTAGGAGGAGTAAGAGCACACAGGAGCTACTTCTGCTCTCACAGGCAGTACTGTCACCAGAAGTCTCACTCTGTCTGCACTCCTGAAGCTCAGCACAGAACACCAGCAGAATTCAACAGGAAGACAAATGAGTCTAGAGGTATGTGCGTGAAAACACTATTATTTTCATGAATTCAGTAAGTTCTGTTGTCCTCACACAGCCTTTTAGACCAAGGGACTGTCATTTGTTTGCTAATAATTCAGGGGAAGCTAGGACAGCAAAAAGGGAAACTTCCAACTTCCCAGAGGGTCTCTATTGTAGCACCTCCTGCTCTACCTCAGCTGAAGTTTGTGAAGATACTTCGAAAGACTCCAAACCCATTTGTAAGAATGCAGCAAGTTGCACACTACTAAAAAGAAGTGCCAGATGAAACCTCAGGCTAACAACAAAGGCAGGCATTATTGCCTCAAGCAACTTATAAACATCAACTACCTTTATGAAAATACAACACAGCCTTAACTAGTAAGAACTGAAACAGTGATTATGTCCACATTTAGGAAGCTGTTCATCCTAACTACTTGCATTTTCATTTTAAGACATGATTCTCAGTTTTTAAGCAACAGCACATGTGTGAGTTTTCAAGAACAGAGATGCACTCTTCCGTGGTCCCCATAAAACCGTCACGCTTCAAATTAAGATACTTGTTCCATATCAAAACTGTCATTAAAAGCCAATACTGTACAATACACATTGTTCTGTTTACGACAGTGAAGTTTTTCTAGGGCATAAATATCACCAGAAACAAAAATCTTCACTTTCCTATTGCTGTTTTATTATCATGGGAATTCTATTTTCAAATTTATTTCAGGGAGTTATTACCTATGCTACTTTGTATTAAAAGTTCAGTATAAAACAAGACAAAAGCAATAAAATCAAATCATTCAGTCTTATAAGTCTTTGACTTAAGTTATGGTTTAAGAGTTCTGTTCTTATTAAATGAGCATGGTGAATCCTGTACAGCAGTACAGCTGAAGAAGTGTAGTATACGCTAATAAGCAACAACTGAAGCAAAATTGACTGATTATACATGGGTTTTAAATCCTTTGACAAAGTACTTTGCTGGAAAAGTCTGCTTTTGACTTAGATGTTTAATATGGATAAATATTCTTCCCTACCAGAGATACATGCAGCCTCTTCAGCTTAAGAAAGTAACATGAGGAAGATCAAGTAACATTAAAAGCACGAGTAGTCCACCACAGTTCTCCCCACCTACCCATAAAAAGGTACAGCGAGAACTTATCTATACATCATAGATTTATTACTCTGTTTTATCTTCATCCTCTGCAGCATAGATAGCTTGATTCCGTCTCTTAATTTTTTTACCACCACTGTTTCCATTTTCAGTGTCATGAATGCGCTTTAGAGGTCTCTTATTTAAGCTCTTCTCTTCTACCTGCTTACTGACACCAGATTTCTCTGGTTCCTCGTTAGTGGAATCCATAGCATCATCAGATGATACCGCCATGGAATCTGGCATGATGCGGATGTCAGAGAAACTTGCAGAAAAGTCAGGAGGATGATCAGGGGAAGGATCAACAGAACATGTGCTCAAATCTTCATCACCACCTTCATCATCCAGCATTATTTCATCTGGATTAATGGATGAAAGTCCAGAATTATCTGTATTATATTCACTGGGTTCCTCTGCTGACCCAGTACTGTCCATCTCCTCTTCGTCTTCATATTTGCCACGTGCGGAGCCCTTCTCTTTAGCTTGCTGGATGCTGTGATTGATGTCAGTGAGGCCAAACTGGGCACAGAACTCAGTGGTCTGTGGGTTGATGGTATGAACTGGTTCCAAGTGTTTCTGGGGCTTGCTGGGATCATAGCAAGGAGCAGTCAATGTGAAGTTACAAGGAATTTTGAGGTTATGATTCAGCTCTTCTAACACCTTTTTGATGGCTTCTTCTGTCACGCTGTAGTCCCACCTAAATAAGCATATGAAGTTTAAACAAGTGTAGCTAGTCAAAAGGTATTTCCTCTTCCCACTACAAGGAGCAACTTTTAGATGGGGAATAAATTCATCTTACAGCAGACACCTAATTTCTCAAATGTTTTTTCAGGAAAGTACATTGCCTTTGCTCAACACTGCGATTCACCTTTCCCCACCAAGGATTTGTGCATTACATAGCCCGCTCCATAAGCACTCACCCACCCACTCCTACAATCCAGCCTCATCTTCAGTCTCACAGTGTAACTGGCAAGATGATCAGCCACCACATACTTTTTGCCCCTTGAATGATAGTATTTAAATTTACAAAACAAAATTAACTGTCTGTGTAGAGCTGAAAAGCAGGTGTATGCTCTGGAGTACAGCTCTTGTCACCATGCTTTTTATTTTCTAAAGCACTGAGAAAGCCCTACAAGCGCCACAGGCTGCAGAACAGAGGAACCCAGCTCTAAGTTTATCTACAGACCAGGAAAATCAGGCTTCCCTCTCTACTTTGCGTACAACTTACTTTGCGTGGAGGCCATTCTTCTCAGGTACATTCCATGAGCCCGGAGTCACATTAACAAGGCTGTTGGTGGCCTTCAGGACTGCAATCCACTCAGCATCATACTCCAGCGAGTCACCTGCACTGGGATCATGCTCTACATCTATTATCTGTTTAAAAAACACAGAAAACAAAACGAGGTGAGTTATTTCTCTTGACAGCAGCTCTTGACAGCAGAATCTGATGAAAAGTTTGAAGTGTTACTTGCATGCTACAGAGTTTTAATTAACATTCAAGCACACGGAGCTAATGGTCTCAAACAAGTCCTCTCAAGTCAGCCCAACACAGAAGTTCATAACAATAAGGGAGTAAGAAAGGACAACTAAAGGTGAAAAAGGCATTTCTGTGTTTTAGCTTAGAGCAATTACAAAGCTCAACACCCTCCTCCCTACTGCCAGCTACTGGACAGTTACACAACTTGGAAACCAGGATTTGTCTGCTCTTGAGCTCACGTGCCTTCTAAGCAGAAATACATCAAGGACTGGTAACAACGGTTATTCTGCTGTGTAAACACATTCTAAGCACAGCAATGAAATTAACAGGAAATGTTTTTAAACTCTTTCAACAGCTGGTGAATTGAAATCCACACCACTTTGTCTTCAGTGACATTAACCCAAATGAAACCATTCGGTTTAGCCAAACTGCACTACTCAGGCTCTGATTTTAAGTAGTCTATAAAGAAATTCAACCTTTTAAGGTTTTTTAAGAAAAAAAAATTATACACTTCAAACCAGAGCTCTATACTGGTGGATCACTACACTGCTGGAGGTGGTACAGCTCCAGAGCAATTTTGCTACAAGATTTTAAGCCTGGACTAGCACCCCAGTGTACCTTTGTGTAGCAAAAGCCCATTCTCATATTCTCTCCCATTTTCAAAGGCAGCTTCTGGGACAGTGGGATCCCTACACACACCCAAAGGAGAGATAATGAACCATCTTCCCTTTAAGCTGACAAATAAAACCTACTTTACAGTAAGACTACTAAAAAACACTTTGACCGCCTTTGAAGACCAAGCTGTCAGCACCTTCTCTCACAGCACAGGATTTTAGATCATTCAATTCGAGATTTTACAGCTGGCACCCCGTGAGGCACAAGAGCTGCAGATCTGAACAATGGTTTGCTCTTGGCAAACCAGTTTAGCACTTACATTGAAAATTCTCACAACCTAGACCCCCTGCTTGACTACTGCCCTTCCTAGACAAGACATGCACCAAACTGAAAGCAGCAGACCCATTCTCCTCGGAAGTTGCACCATTTCCTGCTGGAATTTGCAATATTGAAAGGAAATTAGAGTACTCAATTTGGGGCTTAATCCTGCCTGAATTCTTAAATCCAGATCTGAAGAAAGAGGCATCAGCTGACCCAAACTAATCTGTGAAAGAAGAGCTTCAAGGTGGGCTTTCTTCTTAGGTTGGACGTTTGACAAAAAAACCCAAAACAAAACACAAGAGGGGATTCAGTTCCATTTAAAGTAGAGCTGCTCCTCAAATTAACGTAAGTACTCGTGTTAAGGTGGGGGGCAATAGTAGGAATAAGCAAACACCGCACCTGCATGACAGGACGCAAGGTCTGCTTATTTCAAGACAATTATACAAAGACCATTCTACACGTGCACCATTCCTAGCATCTTTCCAATTCCTCTATTTGGATACAAACTGAACTATTCTTCAGCTTCTCTCCAAGCACAGCACCCAGCAGTGCAGACAAGCAAAGTACTTAAAAACCCACTGCATGTGGCATCACCTGCAAAAAGTCTCTGTGTGGCAGACATTTATCCAGAGCCAAAAACTTTGTTGCTTTTGGTAGCTCTTCTTTGGAGTTTGTCTACAAAACAAATGGTATTAACACATGAAATTTGACCATTCTAAACAAGTTATATAGAGAGATTTAAAGGCATAATTTACACAGGAAAAGGCTTTCTGAAATAGAAAATCAGCATGGGATTATAAACAAGGGATGGAGGGACAAGGAGAAACATGGACTTCACTGGAATTCTAACAGGAAGCTGGATTCAGATCACAGCAAGATAAAGCAAGAGCCACACTTCACACTTAAGCAAGGCACTGAGCACACCTCCCCTTGAAGGAAAAAGGAAAACTTGTAACAGAATTGGAAGCAGACATTGAGTCTGAAAGGTCCAGAATTACATTTCTACAGCTAAATAACTTGTGAATAGGAAGAGCACATCACACCACTTTCAGGAATAACTTAAATCAACAGAAGTTTCAGCCTAAAGGGGCTGGTTTCTGGCAGACAATTTCATCTGCCAAGCCTTACTACAGGCACACTCCCATCCCCAGCTAACCATGATCTTCATTTCAGTCTCTTCTCTATTTCTCTGTTTTGAAATTGTCTCCTTCCACAACGAAGTGGGACAGAGGGTACTTTTCTATAAACTTAAATTAAAAAGTTTCTTTCAAGTGCAGTGCTGTTTGCTATTTCACGCTGTCCCTGAAGATCAGGTAGTGGTACCAGTGATTTGTAACACCTCTTTAACTTCCACAACCCAGTAATCCAAACACCACTTGATGTTTTGTGGCTTAAGCTGAGTTTTAATAACTGAGCAAAAACATAAAGCAGCTGCTTTTCTGGACATGATTACCTGCACTAGAATTTTAAAATGTGCTTGGGACACACACATTCTTGATGGGTTTTTTCCCCCTTTACCTCGTGTTGCATGAAAGCTGCAAATTTAACATGAAGATGTGCTGAGAACCAGTAGGTGGGTTTCAGATGGTGCAAAAGCTCTGAGGCAGCAGGGCTTCCTAATGTGTTGCTCTCCACTTCTTGACGGAAGAAGGACTTCATTTTAAGAAGCTGTTTCTTGTTTCCATAGTGATATATACTCCTTGGCCAGTCATGTGACATAAATATATCAATTGGGTGCTTTAACTGTCAAGCAGAAATGCATACAGAATAAATAAAACACACGTGATAATGAACTTCCAAAATGACACAGCACAAAATGGAACACACCTTAATGTGTTCTACCTTAGATCAATACAGAGTTAGAACGGCCTCATGACCAAAGGAAGACCTACTGAGCCCCATCCTGCTGGTGGCCTTTGAAGCTGTCAAGGGACTTTAGTCTCCATGGTTTGTACCACACTTCCTTGGAGGAGTAACACCTATGTTTTCTATATACTGCCTTACAAAAGAGACCATCTCAGCACAGTAAGTGTCAAGCACTCAGAAAATGACTCTCAAAAATCACAGCTATAGATCAAGTTCTGTACTTATGATCAAAGGCCCCTTTTTCCTCATGGAATTTTTAAAGTTTTGTTTAAAAGGGATAATGGACAAACATGATATTCCTCCTCAAAGGAAGCACCCTTCAGAAGTCTAATCGATGTCTAACACATGTCTTGGCTCAATATCCAGGGTATTTCCACCAGCTGTATCAGAACACACTTCCAGATGAAACCCAAGTCCAACTAATAACAAACTTGGAGTGACATGCGCCAAACCCTTTACAACAGCAAATCTTTGTCCTGCGTTCAGCATCCCTGCATCTACTGTGTGCAACTGAAACCTGAATAATCAAGATGTTTATAAATTCGTATTCACACAACAACCTCGGCCAAACGCAGCAGCCCTTGGGACACAGCAGGAAGTAGACAACAGCTCAAAAATACAGCTAATCTGCCCTTTGAGTGTCTCACCCTGCAATCAAAAACACTTCAACTACAGAAATTTGGGATCAGCTTATCCAGCTGGTTCAATTTTGATTAGTTAATGTTGTACCAACCAGCCTGCACATTAGGCGAGGCGGCATCCATCTTCCTAAAGCTAATGTAAAGCTGGAAGAGAGGTGTACACCAGGAGTACCTTCCAGCCAGTGAATTTTATCCAATAAAAGAAAAAAAATGCAAAAAACCCCACTCCTGCCTGCATCTGATTCAGATCAAATTTGCACTGCTACTCAAAGTATTGCAGGAGATATTCAGCAGGAATTACAGCCAGCAAAAAATGTCCTGTCCAGATAAGCTGAGAGCTGTTGGTAATGTTTTCTATCCAATAGCACACTTGTTCAGAGTAGCTTTAATATCTTACTTTTACATTAATGAAAACTATTTACTACTGTTTAAAAAAACAGTTTTTTCACTAACCTGCTTGAGTTTGAAGACTTCAATATTCCTCACATGGTAAGCGCTTCTAATCGTTTGCTGGTTGTATGGTGGACACTCAAAGTGGCCTGAAACATTGAAGAAAAGAGCAGTCGCCTGAATCAATAGTTCTTCTAATGCTGATTGCACGCTAGTATCTTAGGACCCCTAGAGCAATGCCAAGCACAAGGCTGTCAATAATCACAGCAGATACTGTATTTCCTTTATACAAAGCTTACACAAATAGTCAGCTGACTTTTTGTGTGAGGCAAATATAAACACGTCTATGACAAGCACTTCTTCCATTCTGTGCCTTATTTTCATAGGGAACAGAGTGTTTCAGTTGTCAATACAAAAAACAGGAGTTTAACTCCAACACTTAAAACTCAGAACCTGTCTGAAACAAGTGCCTTTTTGGCAGAAATTTTTTTGTACCTCTCTAGTGAGATAATACCCTGCATTACTTCCCCACACCGCTCTCCTCCACAGTTACGCTGCATCGCTGCATCCAATCACGCATACAGAGAGCTGTTTGTTGCACAGCCACAAAACATAGGTATCCACGTGCATCGTGGCTACACATGCAAACACGCTGGCATAGCAAAAGAACTTACGGTGGACAGGAACAAGGAAAAGCTTGTTGACACAGTGAGAGCGCAGAGCCAACCTCTATGAGCAGTCAGTGACCAGAAAGTGAGTCAGGACATGGCTCAGGAAGAAGTATAAACCAAAAGATCACAAAGCACTGCATGAGATCTGACTTCTCTCAGGCCACCAATGCTATGATCTTTTTGTGTGTCTTCAAGAGTGCTGACACCAGCCATGGGACTACGGCCTAACAGACTCAGCAGCAGCTGGAACACACCTGTAACTGCTCATGGGCACCACAGGTTCTGAAGCACAAACATAACCTGTCAAAAAGGACGTACTCTCTGACTTTGCCTTGGGACGAGAAACCTGAATGTCTAGCAGAGCTCCTACATACTCTTAAGAATGAACACAAAAAATTACTTTTTTAGTAGTTACCGTTACTGTCAAAAGTCTAATTTCTCACATGCAATACTCAGACATAAAAAGTGAATGCTTAATAACGACAAATCTGATTAGCGATGATCAGTATTAGACTGAATCAGGCATTCTAGAAAACTACTTCAGTACTGTGCAGCTTGAAAACCATCTGCAGAGCCTCTCTGAAACTATGTCACTAAAAATAATGCCACTCGACAGTCACTGCAAGCAAGACATGGCCATTATATATGTGATGAGATGAGAAAGACTAAGCTATCCTCTACTTGCTTACACCAAGTACTACCTGTGACAAGATTTCTGTCCACCAATGGAGACTCTTACAAGGAAGAACTCTCGGATACACATAACCAGGAGGAACTGATCTCCAGATGGACTGACACCTCAGCTCAGGACAGCGCATTTGTACAATATCGCACTCATAAATTGGCTGTTTCACACAAGGAAAACGAGACAGTCTTGGATTGCATGCTAAAAGGACACTACCACAGGAAATACAAGACTGCTCCAACAACCACATCCAAAAGGTACATTGCTTCCTGCTGTGATTGCCAGGCAGCTACCGACTCATCTACTGCCTCCACAAAAATCTGTGCATTGGGCCAAATGAGTTTTCCAGCACAGAGTTGGTTCAAAGAAGCAGAACAGCCAAGTCCTCGCATGGCAACTCAGCCAAGCACTCCCCTCCATCACCCACTAGTTGGGCCTGCTCTGTCCCGCCGTACCTTTCCGGTAGTCGTGAGACTTGAAGATGCCTGAGATACCACCAATCCTCACACCACGGAACCGCACCACACCTGCATAACCTAGAAGAGAGAGGGCTGCTCATCACCACGGGACCAGGGCCAGGGAAGGAACTGGAGAGGAAAATGTTGCCCGGAGACCCTACCGAGGTAGTAGATGTTGGGAGCCACCCACCCGCCATAGGGCAGCTCCTGCAGGTGGTTGGACGCCTCGTGGTTCCCGCCGATGAACACCGTGAGCACTGGGGCTTTCTTCTCACCAGAGTAGTACCTGCAGAGACACAGGAGCTGCGGAGCTGAGTGGGACAGGCAGGACAGGGCACAGAGGGACAGGAGGGACAGGGACACAGCCCAGGCAGGGACAGGGTCAAGGCCTGGGCTGGGACAGAGCCAGAACAGGGACAAAGCCCAGGCTGGGACAGCGACAGAGCCTGAGTTGGGACAAGGACAGGACCAGGACAAGGATGAGAAGGAGAGGGACAGTGCCCGGACAGGGACACACCTGGGCCAGGACAGGGACGGGGCCTCGACAAGGCCAGGACAGGGACAGGGGACAGCAGAGACAGGGCCCAGGCTGGTGATGAGGACAGGGACACGAACAGGGCTGGGACGGGAACGGGAAAAGGGACGGGGTCTGTGCCGCGAGGGGCAGAGCCGGGAGCCGCGCCGCTTACCGGTGGAAGCTCTGCATGTGGCGGTACTTAGCGGGCACGGCCATGCAGCGCAGATCCGCCTCGTTGCGCACAGCTTGGAAGTCCCCGCAGCAGAGCAGCAGCTCGGGCCGCACGTTGTGGCGCCGCTGCAGCAGCTCCAGCGTCTCGTACATCTTGTCCAGGGCGCCGTGGCAGCACCCGGCCACCGCCACCTTCATCGCCGCCGACCCGCGCAGAAACCGCGCAAATACCGCGCAGTCGCTCTGACACCGCTCTGACACCGCGCAGCCGCGATGACACCGCGCAGCCACCACGCAAGCGCCGCGCAGGTGCCGCGCAGCCGCTGTTCCGCGCAGCCGCCCTGTCTCCCCACCAGCGCCCTTGCGGGGCCGGAGCCGCGGCCAGCTCCGGGGCAGCAACAGGCGGCACTGGGGGCTGGAAGAGTCACCCCGCTCCTGCAGGGCACCCGGCACGCATATTCGTGGCCTCCCCAAGAGGCGCGGCCAGCCTCGCCTAGTTCCTCCTGGAGAGGGGGACACACCTCCCAGTTGTGAGAAATGGGAGAGTGATTTGTGGGAATAAGAAAGAATTGTAAAACTTTAAAGATAAGGCAAAATAACTGGGAAGCAGGTACGGGATGTGCTTGGCTTTCTTTCAACTCGTTGTCATGGCAGGATTTCCGGTTTGTTACGTCGGGGTACCGAGGTCACCTAAAGACAACCCCTAGCAACAGTGGAATGTGCACAAGAGGAACGGCACTACGTCACACGAAGGAAACAAGAGGAGGGGGGAGGTTTTGGGGAAACCGAAACTATAAATAGAAAAAAATGGATTTAGCATGTGTGCGCGTTGGTGGAGTGTGGACTCCCCGCGCACCCAGCGCTGTTTGCTTGCCTTTACCTAATCTATTAAACAATATCTTTTCCTTGTTCGACTGATTTGGATTCATTCACATCAATTTGGTGACCCCGGCGTGATGGTCTTGGATCACAGACCCTGACTCAGGTACGGAGGGGCGCCCCACCTTTAGGTGGCTCCTGCCGGGGTTGGGCTGGGACCAACACCGTCACGAACAAAATGAAGGCAAACAGAGAACTTCTGGGTGAGCTCCCTTTTGAGACTGCAGTTTTAAACCCGTAATTTTGCGCGCGAAGATCCAAACGAGGACGACAGAGTCGTAAGTGAGGGGTCCCGTTCGGTTGGGTGGGATTCGGTTGCCTGTGCGTGTAAGAGTGCGATTCAGATGGGACGCAGTCCCGAAGCGAGTGCGGAGGTCTTCTAACCGCGGTTCCAGTCTCCCGCGAGGGACTTGGCTGGTGAAGGACCGAAGCGATTGCATTAGTATTCGTGGGTGGGAGTACTATACGACCCCTGCAAGACGCTCTTACTAAGGTAACCAAGGGCTATCGGAATAGCCAGAGGAAAATATGGAACAGGGAAAGACAAAATTACCTGGTCCTAAGAAAGGGAACAAGTTACCAGATATACCACCAGAAAGTCCATTAGGTTTAATGATAAAATATTGGGATGATAGGGGCCCCAGAAAAAGGAAAACTAAGGAAGAAGTGGTTCAATACTGTATTATGGTGTGGCCGAAAGAACCTTTAAGACCGCGCGTCTTTTGGCCTGTATTTGGGTCTTTTGAGGATTGGGTATGCCAGGCATTAAAAATATACGTAAATTCAAAAGAACCTTTTGATCAGGAAGAAAGTGACTATGCTGCTTTATGGAAAAGGACTTCACGATCCTTTCCAACCTCTGTGTTAACTAAAATAATCTAAGAATGAGAACAAAAAGGAGAAGTGGGAGCCTTTGGACGGAGCCAAGTACCTCAGGCACCTCCACCCCAGGAGGTACCGGGGCCGGTTGCGGACTCTTTTGTTAACTCTGTCACACCTCCCCCTCCCTCTCCTCCAGCTTACGGAACTAGAAGTAGGCATAGAATTGAAACAGAAGAAGGGACAGCTGGACTGTACCCGTTGAGAGAAGTACCCCTTGGAGGAAACCAAGGAGGCATTGGATTTGTTGCAGTCCCCCTTAACACCTCTGACGTAAGGAATTTGAAGAAAGAATGGAGACCCTCTTGGATGACCCCCTCGAAGTAGCAGAAAAATTAGATCAGTTCCCGGGACCTAATACTTATACCTGGGAAGAAATGCAGTCTATCCTGGGAATACTATTTACCACCGAGGAGAGGGGTATGATCAGACAAGCAGGAATGAGAATTTGGGAGAGACAAAATCAAGAAAGGCCCCCCTGGAGATCAGAAATGGCCTAATATAGACCCACATTGGGTAGACACAGGAGCTGAGAGATCAACTATTCAGAAACTTCCCCGAGGAACCAAGGATGGAAAGAAAAATATTACTGTAGTAGGAGCAAAAAGGGAACCCTTTAAAGTCCCAGTATTAGAGGATGTAGAACTGGAATATGAAAGTAAAAATTGTTTAAATGACCTATTGTTGGTGTCAGAAGCAGAGCATAACTTGTTAGGTAGGGATCTGATTTTGAAATTGGGGATTAATATTTATAGTCAGGAAAATAAATTGCAGATTCAATTATATACCCTAACTACGCAAGATGAGGAAATAATTGATCATTGGTGTGGTATCAAGAAGGGGATACTGGAGAGATAGAAATGGATCCGATAATTGTCCAAATAACAAATCCACACCTCCCGATTAGGGTAAGGCAGTATCCCATTTCATTAGAAGGACGAAAGGGATTTGGAAAGGGGAACTTTAGAGCCCTGTATTGTCACCCCATAATAGGTTCATCTTTCCAGTAAAAAAAACAGATGGGTCTTATAGAATGGTACAGGACTTGAGAGCTGTAAACCAACGAACTATAACCAAGTTCCCTGTAGTGGCCAATCCCTGTATCTTATTGAGTCATCTGTCCCCTAGACATACCTGGTATAGTGTAATAGACTTAAAAGACGCTTTTTGGGCTTGTCCTCTAGATGAAAAATCAAGGGATTATTTTGCTTTTGAATGGGAAGACCCTGAAACAGGCTGAAAGCAACAACTACGGTGGACAGTGCTACTCCAGGGATTTACAGAATCACCAAATTTGTTTGGGCAGACTTTAGAAAAGGTATTACAATCTTTTACCTCTCCTGAATCTGTGAAGTTATTACAATATGTGGATGATTTATTAATCGCAGGGGAAACTGAAGATGACACCCGACAAACTACGATTAAGTTATTGAATTTTTTTGGAAAAAAAGGACTAAAGTTGTCTTATCCAAAATTGCTATTTGTAGAACAAGAAGTAAAGTATCTAGGGCATAGGCTAAGTAAAGGGAAAAAGATGTTAGACCCTGATCGGATATCAGGAATTTTAGCTTTGAGAGCTCCCCTAGCAAAGAGAGAAATTAGGCAACTATTAGGACTTTTAGGATACTATAGGCCATGGATTGAGGGATATAGTGAGAAAGTAAAATTTTTATATGAAAAGTTAGTGAATAATCAGCTCACATGGCATCCAGAAGATGAAGAAAAATTTGAAAAGATAAAGAGAATGTTGATAGAAGCCCCGGTATTAAGCCTACCAGATTTAGAAAGATCTTTCCACGTTTTTGTAAATGCTTCTAATCAAACTGCATATGGAGTGTTAACACAGGATTGGGCAGGAATTAAGAAGCCTGTGGGTATTGTTCAAAATTATTAGATCCGGTAAGCCAGGGATGGCCTGCTTGTTTACAAGCCTTAGTAGCCACTGCATTATTGGTAGAAGAGGCCAGAAAAATACTTTTAATGCTCCCCTTAGGGTATATACACCTCATAATGTGAGAGGGGTCTTGCAACAAAAGGCAGAAAAATGGCTAACTGATAGCTGAATCCTGAAATATGAAGCTATCTTAATTGACTCCCCTGATTTAGAACTAAAAGCAACCTCAGCTCAAAGTCCAGCACAATTTCTATTTGGGGAACCTCAGGAAAAACTACAACATGATTGTGTAGAAGTTATAGAACTGCAAACTAAAATTAGATCAGACTTGGAGGAATCTGAACTAGAGGAAGGCGAGAAACTGTTGACGGATCTTCACGAGTAATAGAAGGGGAAAGAAAATCTGGATATGCAATAGTTAATGGTGATTTAATAATTCTGGAATCAGGTCCATTAAATGCTGCATGGTCAGCCCAGGCATGTGAGTTGTACGCTCTTTACCAAGCATTGAAGTTATTGAAAGGAAAAATTGGGACTATCTTTACAGATTCAAAATATGCTTATGGAGTAATACATACGTTTGGGAAAATATGGGAAGAAAGAGGATTAATAAGTACACAAGGAAAGGGTCTAATTCATCAGGAGCTGGTTACAAAAATTTTAAAAGCACTAAGGCATCCTCGGATAATTGCGGTGGTACACATACGAGGACATCAGAAGGGAATAGGATACCAAATTCGAGGGAATAACCTGGCAGACAAGGAGGCACAAGAAGCTGCACTGCGACCGCCGACTGCTATAATTGAGACCCTCCAACAGAAGGGAGATAAGGATAAGGATGAAAAGAAGTATACTGTAAGTGAAATCCAACAATTTGAGAAAATAGGGGCAAAATTAGCAGAAAGAAAATGGGTACTCCCTGATGGGCGGGAAATGTTACCCAAGGCATGTGCTAGGAAAATAATGGAACAGGTACATGCTCGGACTCATTGGGGCACGAGAGCTTTAAGTGATCAATTTCTTAAGCAATTTGGATGTATAGGAATTTTTGAAATTGCCAAGCAAGTAACACAGGGATGTTTGATATGTCAAAAAGTTGATAAGATAGTTTTTAGGCAAACAGCTATAAGGGAAAGAAAAACAGCATATAGACCATTTGAAAGGGTACAAATTGATTTTACTGAATTACCAAAGGTAGGAAGAATCAAATATCTGCTGGTGATAATGGACCATTTAACACAATGGGTAGAAGCCTATCCAGTAGCCAGAGCAACGACTCAGACTGTAGTTAAAGTATTATTGGAGCATTTAATACCAAGGTATGGTATAATTCAAAGTATTGATTCAGATCAGGGAACACATTTTACATTCAGAGTGATTAAATTATTAACTCAGTCTTTAGGTATTAATTGGGCATACTATACACCATGGCATCCCCAGAGCTCTGGGAAGGTAGAATGAATGAATCAAACAATAAAACAGCAGTTATCCAAATTAATGGTTGAAACCCAGTTACCATGGACTAAATGTTTACTACTACTAAATATTAGGACCAAACCACACAGTGAGACAGGGTTGTCACCCTATGAGATGTTGTATGGTATGCCGGATTGTCAAGGAATGCCTTTAGGAGATAATTTAATTGAAGACAATAATATACAGCAATATATAATAGCAAATGAGAAACAATTAGAGGAGTTGCGAAAAATAGGAACATTATCTCAGACACCGTCTCTGGGATTTGCCATTCATAACAGACAACCTGGAGACAAAATGCTCATTAAAACTTGGAAAGAAGAATCTTTATCTCCTCTATGGGAAGGACCTTTTCTTGGTTTATTAACAACAGAGGCAGCGGTGCGAACTGATGAAAAGGGATGGACTCATGTTTCGCGTATAAAGGGACCTATCAAGGAATGGAAAGTGACTTCTGAGCCCAGGGAAACCAAACTGACCATCCGTCACGAGTGAGGTAAGTAACTGCAGGGATTTAAAAAGGGCAGCTCCTGTGAGAATTAGGGGAAATTAGCAGGGACCCATAAGGGACATACATTTTGATAAATAATTTGCCGTACCCAGAATTATACCTCTCTGTTCAAAGTGTAGAAAGGAATTGGGAATTGATTGAGTATCAAGTATTTTAAGAGGGTCATTAGAGGACGCTTTATTTTCCCAGGAAGATTCAGGATCAGCCCCAGAGAAAATAAAAACTAAAGGAGAGGGCAAGACCATAGTGGGAACTAGTACTGTGGCTCAAGAAGGTCTGCCAAGGGCTGCAGCCCCTTAGGATTGTGTCCGCCAAGTAACATGGCCCTGACCGGACCTCTCCTGTGTATAATTGGGACCAGTCTCCTGACTCTGGGTGTAACAGAAAATTGTACTCGTTGTGTCACAACTACTAGACGGGGCAAAGTGGTGTCTCAGACCCTAGTTTATCATACCATCTACAATTGCAAAGGCCAGAAACTGGACTCGTGCTATGAAAATCAAACTCAATATGCTCAGTGTAGAGAAGGAAATAGGACCATCTGTTATGACAGGATTAAGGAGGAAATTCCTTATCTGTATTGGATTGAGGTGAGGACTAACAACCAGGATGGATGGCTAGTAGGGAAAAGCTCTATATTCACTAACCTCAGCAGTACACAATGGGTAACTTTTGATGCTTGTGACTCCATGGATAATGATACGTATTCCAGACGTGGAAATATGTCATGGAGAAAATATTATGGAAAACAAGATAAGTATATGTGTGCTAGGGGAAACCAATGCCCAAGATCTTCTTATGAATATATAGAAAAAAGCTATTATTTTTGTCCCACTTGGCAGTGTGTTAGTTGGGCCACTTGGATGGGTAAGGCCACAAGTGTAGGATTAAGTGCCCAACTAACATCCAGGCCCCAGCCTAAGGCCTGTGATGCAAAAACGTGTACCCCAGTCAATCTCACGATTTTTAACCCTGGAAAGTGGAAGGAGAAAAATTTATCTGGATATGGACTACAAATATATGGAGCTGGTGAGGATTCAGGTATAGTGCTAGATATAAGAATTAAAGACAAAAACCCAAGAAGGGAATATAATTTATTTAATTCATTTTACCATGAAATAGAAACAGGAATGAAGTATGAAATCCCTACAGTTGCTAAAAACCTCTTTGTAAATTTAGCTGAAAATAGTGCCAAATCCTTAAATGTTACAAACTGTTATGTTTGTGGAGGTACCAACCAAGGGGTCTGGTGGCTATGGGAATTGATGGAAGTTAATATTACAGATCCTAAAGTTTGGGAGAAGGGAAAGGGTAACAAAAAACAACAATGGGTATTACAAACTAGCATAATTGGAAGAAGCTGCTGGCAAAATTTGGAAATTGGAAGGGCAGCGGGGAACCTAGAATGCGAAGTGGGTTATGAATGGAATAAAACCAGAAATAAATGGGATAAGCGGGGCACGCCTCTGGAAATGCCATCCCAATTTCAAAATTGGACTAATGGGAGTATGATACTGGAAGGGAGGCTGGCCCCAGGCAGCTACTACTGGATATGTGGTAAAATTGCCTGTGCATGGTTACCTGAAAATTGGATGGGTTCATGTGTACTTGGAACTGTTAGACCCAGTTTTTTCCTGTTACCTTTCTCTAAGGGAGAAAAGTTAGGTGTACAAGTCTATGCTGAAACTGATGAATTACGTCAAAATCGGAAAGACTTGCAGATTGGAAACTGGAAGGACAATGAATTAGCACATGAAGGGGGAGTGTGTGGCAAGTTTAACGTAACTAATTGTTGTTTAGAAATTGATGACCAAGGGAATGCAGGAAGCGAATTAGTAAGGGAAATGAAAAAAAATGCACATGTATCTGTTCAAACTTGGAATGGACTAAATTTGGGAAACATGTGGGATAAGTTAATGGGAGGTGGCTGGTTTGCCAAAGTAGGCATAGTGCTATTAGGGGTATTTGCGGGACTATTGGTAATTCCATGTCTGGTTCCTTGTTTTATTAGGCTAATACACTCTGTTGTGCAAGGGATGACAGTAACCACTGTACCCCTGAACTTGGAGAAAGAGGATGATAAGCATCCTCTAACGGTATTACAAGTCCATAAAGAAAAGAAGCCTACTGAGATCCAGTCAGCATTAGCAAAATTTGAAGCAAAAACGGGAATCAATACTAACCAGAAAGAGATGAGGGATTGTGAGAAATGGGAGACTGATTTGTGGGAATAAGAAAGAATAGTAAAACTTTAAGATAAGGCAAAATAGACTGTTTAACATAGCCGCAGGCAGGGAACCAGGTACCGGATGTGCTTGGCTTTCTTTCAACTTGTTTTCGGTCGTTGTTGTGGCGGGAATTCTGGTTTGTTACGTCAGGGTACCGAGGTCACCTAAAGACGACCCCTAGCAACAGTGGAATGTGCACAAGAGGAACGGCACTACGTCACACCAAGGAAACAAGAGGAGGGGGGAGGTTTTGGGGAAACCAAAACTATAAATAGAAAAAAATGGACTTATCGTGTGTGCGCTTTGGTGGAGTGTGGACTCCCTGCGCACCCAGTGCTGTTTGCTTGCCTTACCTAAGCTATTAAACAATATCTTTTCCTTTTTCGACTGATTTGGATTCATTCACATCACAGTGGATCAGGTTGCTCAATGCCCCATCCAGCCTGGCCTTGAACACCTCCAGGGAAAGGGCAGCCACGGCTTCTCTGGGCAACCTGTGCCAGTGGGATAGCGTGGCTGAGAAGGGAGGTACAAGGGAGCAGCGGTGGGAGGCAGTGGATGTGTTTGTCATAAATTGGAGAGACAGACCTGATGTGTTGCAGCTGGGATTGTGAGATGTCCCTGTAAGCCGCAAGAGAGCGCAGGGGTGCGCGTGTGTGTAAGAAGAAAGAGGCTGCTGCAACCAAACCACAGTTCAAAACTCCCTTAGAGAAACACTCAGAATCACGGAATTGTTCAGGCTGGAAAATACCTTTAAGATCATTGAATCGAATGGTAAAAATAACACTGCCAAGTCCACCACTGACTCGCATCCCTGTCAAACTAGAACAGTGCCATGGCTTTTAAACACCTTTTAAACATGGCTTTTGAACACCTCCAGGGACGGTGACTCCACCACCACTGCCCTGGGCAGCTGTTCCAGTGCCTGACAACCCTTCCAGTGAAAATCTGTTTCCTAATATCCAATCTAAACCCCTCCTGGCACAACCTTAGGCTAATTTCTCTCATAGTTACTTGGCAGAAGAGACCAGCACCCACCTCATCACAACCTCCTTTCAGGGAGCTGCAAAGCGTGATGAGGTCTCCCCTCAGCCTCCTCTTCTCCAGATTAAACAACTCCAGGTCCCTCAGTCACTCCCAGCACTCCCGGGCTCCACGCCCTTCCCCAGCTCTGTTCCCCTTCTCAGGATACGCTCCAGCCCCTCAATGTCCTTCTTGCAGTGAGGGGCCCAAAACCGGACCCAGGATTCGACGTCCGGCCTCACCAGCACTGAGTGCAAAGGCACAATCCTTGCCCTGCTCTTGCTGGCCGTACCATGGCTGGCCTGAACGACCCCTATTTCGGTGTCTTTGGGCGCTACCTGCCCCGCAATCGTGTCCGGTAACCGCAGCGAAAAGGCACCCAGCGCTCCGGCCCGGCTGCTACGGCCCCTCTTTTCCCTCTGTTTTTCACCGTTCCCGGGTTCGTCCACCCCGCTGCTCCGCTAGCAGGCGCTGCCCGTGACCTCCAGCCCCCAAACCCTCGAAAACAAGATATGAAGATGAAGCAGCCACCTGACCGTGGCCTCCACCTCCTCCTTCCGCAGACACCGCCGCCTCCCGCAGGCACCGTCCCCGCCCCCCCCGGCTCCGCCCCTCGGGCACCGCCCCCTGCCGACCCCTCAGAGCCCGCCCGGTGCCCCTAAGGCACCTCCCGCCCCTCAGAGCCCGTCCCCTCGGGCACAGCCCCCAGGCCCCGCCCCCTACCTCACCTCCCTCTCAGGCCCGCCCTCTCAAAGCCCGCCCGCCCCTCACAGCCCGCCCGCCCGTCAGGCTCCGCCCCCATCTCCCCCTCAGAACGCTCCGATTTCTCAGAGCTCGCTTCTCACCTCTCGCTCACGGCCCGCCCACTGCGCGAAGGGCTGGACCGGGCCGGGCTCAGAGTGCCCGCCGCGCCGCGCTGTGCCGGTGCGGGGCGCTGCCCGGCGAGTGAGGCGCGAGGCGGTGTGAGGGGCGCGGGGCGGGGCCGGGCGCACAGCCTCCCCCCGCGGGGCCGGGGTCGGCGGGAGCGGCGGCTGGAGCGGAGCTCCCAGGTGAGGCGGGGTCGAGGCTGGCGCGCGCGTCTCCGGGGGGCGCGGGCCGGGGGCTGAGGGGGTCTGAGCGCCAGGGGCTGGTGAGGGGACCCGCGATGACGGGAATGGCATCGCAGGCGGCAGTACGAGCGGTAAACCCTGCTCTGGGCGCTCTTTCCCCGTAGCTTTCCCCGGGGACTGTCCCGGCGCCCCTCCCTGGGGGTTGTCCCGGCGCCCCTGGGGGTTGTCCCGGCGCCCCTCCCTGGGGGGTGTCCCGGCGTCTTTGAGGGTTGTCCCGGAGCCCGTCGGGGTGTCCCCGAGCCCCGGCATCGCGGGGGAGCAGGAGGGGAACGCGGCGCCGATCGCATCTCCTCGGTTCCTCCGCTTTGCGGGACCCTGGGCAGCCAGACCTTCGCTTTTCTTCGCTGCAGCCGCCAGGACGTGGCCATAAAAGTAGGGCTTTGATTTGCTTCCCGAAGTGTTTCTGCATGAGCAAGGAAGGGAGCAGCTTTGGCTACAAGGTCCTTGGTTCACGGCAGGCAAATCCAAGATTGTTTTGGGCATAAACTTGTAAAATTGAGATTGGATAACTGGTGGAATGATTTACTGGAGGATGTGTTCGTGCTGGAGTGATTCTCTCTGAAGGTTATCAGGCTGTGCTGGGCTCAAATAACGTAAATGTTTTTAAGCCAGGGACTGATTTTATTCCCTCTGTTCTTCACACTAAAGAAGGAAGCCCGTGAAGACATGCTGTGCTGTTCCTATCTTTCCTGTAAAGGCAGGTTTGCAGCCCAGAACCAAGAGAAGCAGCAGGTATTCCTCAGGCTGTTTGCAACTGAAGTGCTGTCTGAAAGGCTGGGGACATTTTTCTTGGCGGTGGTCTCATGGCTTTACCTCACATGATCTGATCTTCAGGAAGTAAATTTTCAAGGCATCTTCTTAAAAAGCTGCCTCTTCTCTTGACTTGTTGCTTGTGAATTGCTCAACCTTGGTAGGTCTGCTCTCCTAGGTTGTGTCACAATAGGTGATTTTCATGAGAACATTGAGGAGATTGTCAGTACTATTAGTCTTCTTTCAGTTTTGTAAAATTATGTATTTAATGACTGCTGGATTGTGAGAAGTTGGAAAAAGAGACAGTGTTTTGATTTTTTTTCCCAGTATTTATATATCTGGGAACAGTACTGTTGTGTATTAGATGGGACTGATTTACGTTTGACTTCATTTAAAAGAGAAAAGTTGAAGTTCCCTGGTGGCACATAGCCATTTTCCACTACCCAGACCTCTGCAACCAGTCTTGTGTCGTATTATTTTTGTAATCCTAATTGCACAAAGGTGCAGTGTTAGAGGTAGCTGTGAGCAAAGTGCCTCGAGTTAAAGTTGACTGCCAAACACTGAAAAGATTCACTGGTAAAACATCTGTTTCATTTCTTTCAGCTGCAGCCTGTGGAGCAGGTGATGGGTATTGTGGCACAGGCAGTTCAGAAATCTCTGTAGCTCTCCCTGTGGTCTGACACTCAATTCTGAGAGCCCTGGAGGGGGTAATACAATGCTGCACAGAGGAATCTCTGTCCTCTTTTTTTTAGGGGTAAGGACCTTTCTCCATCCTTCTTGTGGTCACTTCTCCTCCTCAGAATTACACACAAAACATGACTTTAAACACTAACTCTGACCTTGGTGGCTCTTTGCCCAGTACAGAGGTTGATGTGCGGTCTTACTTCAGTTCTTTCGTATAAATCAGGGCTGTCCAGCTCCCAGCTCCCGCCGCTCTCCTGCTCCTGCAGCGTAACGCGCGTCACTCGCTGCGCATGTGCTCAGCACTGGCAGGAGCACAGGGACAAGGAGCTCAGCACTGGGAGAAACAAGGTGCAGGGCTGAATTCAGCCCGCAAGCCATGAGTTTGATATCCTTGATATAAACGTTTTCCTTTACTCTTTACTTAAATGGTTGCAAGCTGTTCTTTTCTGTAAGACTAGGTTTTCTCCTGTTACACAGAGCTGAACCTTTCCAAAGGCTAAATTAGAGCTTGGAGCTTGAGCTCCAATTCTGACAGAAACTAGACAGCAAAGTAGAACTGTGGGAGGAAGGGAATTTTCTCATTCATAATTAAGGTAGTTAAGTACTGTCTTAAAGAACTGGTTTCATGTGTGTTACAGGACAAGCTTCTTCCGCTAAACCTCACTGTTCTCTTTCCTCGGCTGCTGATGTCCCTGGATCCGATCTGCATTTTTTCTGGTGTACAACTGTAAGGGCTGAGTAGGTGCTGTGCTTTGACCTTATGAAACACTCTGTAATGTCACAGACTTTGGAAAATCGGGTCTTTAGCACCAAAAAATGATTTATTCTCTTTGCCACAATTCTTACAGGACAAAATGATGGTAATACTGGAAAATAAGTTAATGTTTAAGTAGTGTGTAAATACTGTGCTGATGGAGAAATGAATAGTTTTGATTGCAGAATAGTGTAGGAATAGGATGCAGTAAGCAATGCCTGAGGTCACACAGATAACAACCAAGCTTGTTAAAAAGTGACTACTCATTTTGATGAATATTCAAGTTCATGAATGTGAACCCTGCTGTTCACTCAAATTAGAATAAGGAAATCTTTACAGTTATCTGGTTTTCTGTTACTTGTGTGCATCGCTTGTCTTTTTAATCTGTTTCTGTGTAAATGTACAGCGAAAAAGAGAGATGAGTGGAAGTTCTTTCATTTTATAAAGCTGCCTGCTTTGGTAAGGAAATAGAGGAAATTACTTCCTCTGTCTTACTGAGATGTCATGCTACAATGCCTTTAATTTTCTTTGGCAGAGGAAAGGGAGTAGAAAAGTTATGCTCCCTGAAATTAGGAGTTGCTTTGATCATGCCGAACTGTGCCTCTGGTGCAGCTTATCAAAGCCATTAGCAGTTAAAACTGTAGCAGTGCCAAACTTCTTGAACGCTGGGACGTGCTGCACCTTCTGGCTGCTCCCCTTCAGTGTGAGCAATGGAGGCTGGCGGGAACGCACCTGTGGAAGGTGTGACTGTGGGAAGTGGCTGCTTGCTTTTCAATCCTGTAATGATGCCTCAGAGGAGAGCACAGGCACACAGCACAGAATCAGAACGTTTCTCCCCAGCTTGGCATTTTGCTGTCCCCGGCACTGACCTGTGGAAATGCTGTAGTGTTCCAGCTGGGACCAGGTGTGGGCTAGGCGCTGGGAACTGAGGATATGCGGGAGAAATGGACTGGCACCTGAGACAAGGAGATGGGTAAAAAACTGGCTGGATGTTCGGACCCAAAGAGTGGTGGTGAATGGAGTTAAATCCAGTTGGAGGCCGGTCACGAGTGGTGTTCCCCAGGGTTCAGTGCTGGGTCCAGTCCTGTTCAATATCTTTATCAACAATCTGGATGAAGGGATCGAGTGCACCCTTAGCAAGTTTGCAGATGACACCAGGCTGGGTGGCGGTGTCGATCTGCTTGAAGGAAGGGAGGCTCCGCAGAGGGAGCTGGACAGGCTGGGTCAGTGGGTTGAGGCCAATAGGATGAGGTTTAGCAAGACTAAGTGCCACGTCCTGCACTTGGGACACAATAACCCCAGACAGTGTTCCAGACTCAGGGAAGAGTGACTGGAGAGCTGCCTGGAGGAGAAAGACCTAGGTGTGCTGGTTGACAGCAGCTGAATTATGAGCCAGCAGTGGCCCAAGTGGCCAAGACCAATGGTATCTTGGCCTGTATCAAAAACAGTGTGGCCAGCAGGACCAGGGAAAGGATTGTGCCCCTGTACTCAGCACTAGTGAGGCTGCACCTCAGGTACTGTGTTCAGTTTTGGGCCCCTCAGTACAAGAAGGACATTGAGATGTTGGTGTGTGGCCAGAGAAGGCAAACGAGGCTGGTGAGGGGGCTGGAGAACAAGTCCTACAAGGAGTGGCTGAGGGAACTGGGGTTGTTTAGCTTGGAGAAGAGGAGACTGAAGGGAGACCTCGTTGCTGTCTACAACTGCCTGAAAGGAGGTTGTGGTGAGGTGAGTGTTGGTCTCTTCTCCCAACTGACAGGTGATAGGATAAGAGGAGATGGTCTCAAGTTGCTCCAGGACAGGTTCAGATTGGATATCAGGAAAAATTCCTTCACTGAAAGGTTGGTCAGGCACTGGCAGAGGCTGCCCAGGGAGGTGGTTGAGTTGCCATCCCTGGAGGTGTTTAAAAGATGGGTAGATCTTTTTCAACCAGTTGATTCTGTGAAATTATCTTTCTCCATGTAAGGTCCTAAACAGCCAAGAGACACATTACTTAATCAGGCTCTTTCTGACCTCTGCCCTGAGCCTTGTTCTTTAGCTTGCTTTAGAATCTTGTTCACCTCCAATGTTTTCTGGTTGTTCACCTTATTTTCTGTTAGCACAGCAAAGCTCAATTAGGCTTATTCTTCCTACAACTTTTTTTTAACTCATGCCTTACTAAACTTCAACAGGTATGTTAATGCCTTTGGGGCCTGCTACATGAGTTAAGGGTAAATTATAGTTGTATATAGACATGGGGCTGGAACAGTAATAAGTTGCCAAATTATTTATACCGAACAGATTGGTGTTATGTGGAAAAATTGTGTGAGCTTTTACTCTCTTGCTGTCTCATCTGTATAACTGGAAACCAGTCTCGTGGGACATAAATTCCTGTCTGGTCAGTTTTAGTTCCAAGTCTGTGCAAAGGGAAAGTGTAAGAAAGGTATTTCAGAAAAGCTGAAAGGAGTGAAACCTTCCTTCATGTTATTAACTGTCCCCCTCTCTGGCTGAGACCCGTGAGGATGAGCTGAGCAAGGCCCATGTGTTGGGTCTCCACAACAGAGCTCGCAGTACTCGTGTTCAAAGACCCCGCGTGCTGGTGTTTGTGAAGGGCACAGCAGCACCAGAATATTAGATGACACTGGAAATTAACCTGAGGAATGAGACTGAATAATCCTGCACTCATTAGCTGCAAGTCAGTATTTTAGAACAGTAATTTAGGGTCTGATGCCAGGTTTATTTTTGAAGAGCAGTGTAAACTGTTGTTACTGATACCAGCCGAAATCTTTGAGTGTTGGATTTGCTGCTGTAGATGTGGAGAGGTTGTATATAAATTAGTGGGGTTTAAAATTCTATTTTAGGGTAAATCCACTGAACCAGATTTCCTGATGTAAGAATTTACTTCTCCAAATCCATACTGATTGCAAAGCAGTATTTATGGTCCTGCCACAGATGGTGATTCTCAAGGTCATGTCCACTTGGAAGCCTGCCTTGGTAAGTGGTCTCACTGCAGTGGCCTTCATGGTTCGCTGCAAGAATGCCCAAGTCCAGCTTCTGCTGGTGGAGTTGGATGGTCTGAAGCTGTTCAGCATGAGGGCACGAGAGGCAAACAAGCGAGTGCTCTGCTGTTTCTGGGTTTTCAGAGAGAATTTAACAAGGTTCTTTATGAATGCTTCTTAAATGAAATTAACTACTTTGCAGTAGGAGCATAGCTTTTGCAGTAGTTAATACCTGGTTAAAGTGTAGGCAGGGCTGTCAATTTTTCTAGTGAGGAGTAATTCTTAGTGGAATCCCAGGGAGATCTGTGTTTAGGACTGTGTTGCCTAACAGAGTTATAAATGTTCTGGAAGAGAGCAATGAAGTGACTGTGTCTAGAATCACAGGATTAGGGCAGCAGGAATGAAAGGTGATAGGAGTTGCAGAAGGATCTCACAGTACTTGGTTGTAGGCAAGTGATAGGTACTATTAGATATAGAATAGTGTACACAGGGAGAAACAACTAACTGTCCATGCAGTGATGAGCTTTAAAGAGTCTGTGCCATTCAGGAAAGAGATCTTTTAAGTAATGCAGGTAAAACTGTGAAACTCTCTCAGCAGTGATCAAAAAGGCAAATAGAAATGACAGAGGAAAGGAAGAGGGAGCAAACCAGAATGCCATCGTATAAATCCGTGGTAGCATTGTGTAATGAATAACATACCCCCCTGAAAGTTAGGGTCAGGCATTCTCCACTCTCCAAAGATTAGGGAAAATGCAAAAGAGCATGATTGAAGCAGCTTTTATTAGAAAGAGTAACCAAATAAACTGGGGCTTAGCCTGGGAAGCACATGATTGGAAATAGGATGGATAACAGGAGGGATTATATCAACCTGCAAGCAATTATTCTGTTTAGTTTGTTTCCAAACATGGCGAGAATGAAAAGTCATCAAGTGGTGCCTGAGTGAAAGTGGTAACATTTGAGGAAGTATTGAAGTGTGACTCCTTGATTCCCCAGAACCTTTCTGGGTCTGTGGCATCGTTTGCTGAGAAGTTTCTCAGCCTTGCTGCACATGTAGCTTGTTATAACCTGCTTCCTGCATCATTATGTGATTGCCCCTGGTTCTTGTGTTGGAGGAGAAGGTGAGTGGTCAGACCCTACCCACCCTTTCAGTGCTATCTATGGTTTTCTAGAGGTTCATCATATTCTTCCACAGTGATCTCTCTTCCAGTCTGCACTACCTGGTCCCGCTCAGTCATTCCTCACAGACAAGCTGCTCAAGACCTTTGAATCATTCTTGTTCCCATCTCCTGACCTTGCTTCTGAGACTGCATGAGAACTATGATCTCTAAGTGTGAAGGCCTTCCTCTTGTATAGCACATGCTGTCAGTAGATCCCTGCATGTTTCACTGAGGACAGTAGTATTGTTTCCTCTTGAAAGATCAGTAGCAAAAGGGACAGGAGGTATGAATCAACCCAGGTGGTTATGAGAGCAGACACTTGAGAAGGTAGTGTCTGAAAATAGTGAGGCTCAGAAGGGCAAAGCACTCTGCAGTGATAATACTAGTTCTTGACAGGCAGTTCAAAAATTCATTTCTGAATGTGGTTCTCATCTGTTCTGGATATTGTGCACAGTTTGGGTTCTTGCGTTTTAAAGTGTGTGTGGTTGAACCAGGGAAACTTCTGAGGGGCGGTGGGGTTGATCAAAGGTGCGAAATGGCTTCTGTATAAGAACTGAGTCAGCAAGGACTAATAAACCTGGAAAAGAAAAAGCAGAGGGATGACATGGAGGCTTGTAAACTCAGGAGTGCTGTGAACGCTGTGCAGACGGGGCTAGTGTTTGTACTCTGTTTCAGTACAGGATCTTGATGAGTTGTAGTTAGTGAGTGACAACTGAAAAAGGTGGTAGATGGTGGAATGTCTTGTCAAGAGATGCTCTGGATGCAAAACGTTTCTGTGGAATCTGGGGGATGCCCTAGCACAGGGGAGGGAAATTCTTTGAGTGCCTTTGAGGGTACTAAGTACACAGAAACCACATCTAGCTTTGCAATTCTCATGAGCTGGAAGCAGTTGAAGGCCAGGAGAGTACTCCGAGGAGATAGTCTGTCTTTTTCTAATGCTATTCCTTGAGCACTGTCATGTAGCTTTGCCACTGCTGAAGACAGATACAGTTGTTCCTGTGTTCTTGTTTAATCCTGAAGGATGGGATTCTTCTAATGTAGTTTGTCATCTCAAAATTAGGTTGTTTCTTAAGCTCAGCAGGGCTTATCAATATAGTTTGCTCCCAAATCTGCATTGTTCAGTAAACCGTGAACAAAAATCAAGCATTTCTAATTGAGAGGATGCAGTACATGCTGCTTTTTGGCAACAAGGACTCCTCTATGAGGGTAAGACCTGACATCTGATTGTGTAGCTGGAGTGATACTTCTGGGACTATGTTGATGACTGTCCCAATTGCAAAACTATGTTCTGTCTTTCTGTCTGTCCTTTGCAATAATGCCAAACTTCAGAGTTTGTACTGCCACTCTTCCACTAGAAATGAGGACAGTTGTATTGTGACACCACGCTGTGTGCTGGTGCAGACAGGACTCGTTTGCTCTGTGCTGTGTGTTATGAGGGTTTCTAACTCCTGAGCACTAATAATGTTGTTGCTTGTGCAGGAGACAGGAGTTCAGGAAGATTTTTGTCCAACTGGAGGCTTTCGGAGGCAGCAGAAGCCTGTCTTCTAGCTTTGTAGACTTCAGTTTGCCAGTAAGTTAAGTACTGACTAGAAGTTCCCATCCTAACAGATTGTCATTGTTCAGTTATTTAACTCCAGCATAATCTTTGCATGAATAGAATTTCTTGTGTGTCTTATAGAATAACCTTTTATATTCATAGTATCTGCAATAATTTTTTCCTTTGGAAAGTGATTCATGTCATTTTGCAGATTGGAAAGACATAGAGCATTATTCTGCCATCATACAAGAGGCCTTATTCATTCATAGTTTATATTGTGAAGCCAATCCCATATCCTCAGGGTTGGAGTTGGTTTCATGGCAGCAACCCTAATTACTGAATCCTTCTAAAGAATATCGGGACTAGGGGTTGTTCTACAGCCACAACTGGAGTGAAATGGCAGGCTGCAAAGAGCGCAGGATGAATGTTTCTTAACACATTCAGTCTTTCCATTGTTGCTATTCTTAAATAGCAGGTTTTAGTCACCAACCCGAAGTCACAACAAAAGCCCATTCAAGCTCAGCTTGAGACCAGGTTCCCAGATCTGATAACAGGAATACTCTTCCAAGTTTTGTCTTGACTAGGATTACATGTAGGATCATGTTTGATGGATCACTGTAAATTAAAGCTGCAAGCTGAGCCTGTGCTGCCTTGGTCAAGCAGTGAAGCATCGGGAACAATAGTTTCCACTCTGTGTCTATGCGGTGGTGCTGCCAGTCCAGTTCTCTCTTCTGTTTTTGTCTTGCATAACTGGAGGCAAATACTCTGGTGCCTCGAGTAACCTTAGCATGTTTTTGCAGACAGTGATAATAAAGCAAGTAGTAAATAATCACCAAGAAGACATTGGTTAATTATAGAATCAAGGAATCATTAGGGTTGGAAAAGACCTCTATGCTCATCCAGTCCAAGAGTCAATGCTGCACCTCCATGTGTGCTAAACCATGTCCCCAGGTGCCATGGCGACACGCTTTTTGAACACCTCCAGGGCAGGTGACTCCACAACTGCCCCGGGCAGCCTGTGCCAGGGTTTGAACAGAAAATCTGCTTGGAAAAAGGATATCAGGTTTTTGATATTGATTTTGTGGTTCCTTCCTTCTCTGACCCCGCAGTAAAAGGTGCCAATGACAGGGGCAGAAGACTTATGTTAGCTTTGAAAAGTCTGTGTCCAGATTATGTTGATTCCTGTTTGTGGTGGTACCAGAGAAATTCTGACAAACTGGAACGAGACTAGAGAATGCAGCAAATGTGGCTGGAGGGCTTGCCTTCTGCTAAAGCAGAAAAAGCTACTTGTAATGTAGCTGAACAATGATTTAGGACATAAGCACCTAAATTTTTTTGGGAAGTATGACATGGAGGCGGTAAGAAGAGCATTGTTATTGGATGTAGCTGGAAATACAAAGTTGAACTGAAATATAGTTTGGTTTGGGAATCTAGGAGATGTTTTTGTTGAAGAACTTGTGGAATAATCTTACGGACACAAGAAGCTTTGTTGTTTGAAGGTGTCTTGAAGGGTCGGAAGAACTGGCGTGGTCCCAGTGGAAGAGGTGTGTATGTAGGGAGGAATCACCCTTGGAGTGATCTAGGAGAAGGAGGCAGCGAGTCTAATATATTGTATCTCTGATTAAGAAATAACTTAATCAAGATGTAATTATTTCCCAAATTAGGGATAAACCCAGACTGTTCCTTGCTGTTAAAAAGACCCGTCTCCTCGCTACGTGTGACACAGAGGAAGGAAGGGGCTTGGGAAAGTAGATCCTGTGCTTTTCCAGAAGCCATTTTCTTCATCCAGTCTGCTGTCCTGAAGACCTCTGCTTTCTCTAAATGGGTTATAACTTTTATGTCAGGAAATGCCAGAAAGCTTGTTTGTGGTTCATAGAGGCTCAGAGAAGGAAAAGCAGCAGATCTCTTACCCTAGATGTGTTAGAAGGTGCTCATGGGGAGCCCGTGGATCATTAGACTTTTGGGAGGCACAGGAGCATGGGTTTTCCTGTCTGAACAAAGCCTATTAAGTCCTGCAAGATGAAGACATTGTGGAGCCAACAGTGCCTTTTTTTTAACTGTGGCTTTGATTCAGCAAAGCATTTAGCACACCTGATAGAGAAGCCTGAGAGCCAGTGGTGGAGGGTGTGGAGGCTTAAACTGGGTTTTAGCTTGATAGTATAAGCACCCCAGGGTTTGAAAACGATTCTGTTTACGCCCTTTATCCCCTGGCACCTGACTCAGTGTTGTGGCTGGGGCACACCTCATACCTCTGCTCATCTCTCTGAAAGGCCCTCCCGTGCCAGCGGGGTTTTGGGGCAGCGCCAGTGGGCGTAGAGGGGAGCAGTAGGGGACGGGGAGCGTACGGTGAAGCTGGCCCTGGTACAACGTGCAGCGAGGCCTGCGGGGTGTGATAGGCAGGCGGCAGCCTGTTACGGACACCAGCAAGGTAGCTGGAGCAGTCCTACGTCTTGAATGCCATCATTTCAATGCTTTATGTGATCCAAAGAACAAATCGGGAAGGTTTCTCTACAGTATGCAGTTCTACCTAATTGCAGTGAGCAGAGGTGGCATGTTACGAATTCCATACTCTAAAAATGGTGCTTCTCAGTTTCAAATTAAGGCTTTAAAATATGTAAAATATGAATGTTCAGCTGCCCCCAGTCCTTATTTACAACATCATCAGCCTCTGAGGTGCTTCCCTCCTGTGTGATAGAGTTGTACAGGCTTATAAGCTGGGATGGGGGATGTAACACAGACGGAGGGCAGCCCTCTCATCAAATGCAGGGCTGGCCTTTCGCATACTGCTAGAGATTTACCTTGGAAAACCAAAGGCACCCTTGCTGCAGTGTGACTTAGCTGTGCTTTAATCATGCTTTATGGAATGGATTTCTGTTTGTACAGGAATAGAGTATGCTCAGAATTCCATTGAGGTGTTTTAATTTGATTATCAAGGTATCCAAGAAAGATGAAGCAGTGTCTAAAATTTAAAGTCCTTTAATCTGGGATTTCCAGTCTTTGTTAAGTAGCCTGTGTTTTTCTGGTGCAATTCTGACCACGATGACGGGAAATACAACTGGAAGTGGCTATGCTAAGCCTGTGAAAACTAGGAATTGAGTGTTTAACCCTTAACCTTTATACAGATATTGCTTTCAACCCTTCATGTCTACACCAGTTGACTTATTTAATAAAATATGCTATTTGTGGAAAACAGTTATTCCTCCTTGAAATATTTTGCATGGTCCCAGAGACCTTGGTGAAAGGCTGATGGAAGCCAATGTGGCCTTTCCTGAAGGCCATGCATTCTTAGAGGCATTCATCTGTTCTGCTCCAGGCTGTTTGCAACTTTTTATAATCCAGAGAGCTCGGAAATCCTGAAAGTGCTTTTCTCTACTGCTCTTTGCCTTATCTTTAGAGTCTCGGAAAATGAAACTCAGAAATTCGCTACACCGTCAAATGGTTTGCTCCCTTAGAATTAAAAATAATGTTTTGTTCAGTCTGGGGAGGAAAAAAAGCAAGCCTGAAAGAAATTAATGAGTGGTTAAAATAGAGCTGTTAAAACAGCAACGCACAGACGGCCCGTGTATAAACACGGGCGAGCTCTGCAGCCCTGTGCTTATATGGGAGATGGAGTGAAGGGAAAATAGCAGCCTACATGGATTCTGCACAAGCCTTCATGTCGGTGGGTACAGGCTGGTGCCATATGTTTGGTAGTAGACAAGGCTGCATATTACATGGAAATTATAATGACTGTCACCTTTTTTTTTTCTGTTGCAGGGACCTACGTTACCAGTGTGAGAGGGGAATCGCACAAACACAGTGCAGATTTTTTGTCTGTGCATGCTACTCCGTTGTCTGTCTGTTACTGACCCACCCAAAAAGAGAGAAGGGCTGAACAAAAGTCCTTATGTCACTTCTGCTCAAGAACTGACTGGATTTTAGGACACCTGTTGGAGAAGCTTTCTGGACCAGTTGAAATGGAGCAGCTCATACTGCATCTCTGATCAGGAAAACTTTTTGCGTGGAGTACAAGGATCAAGTTACCTGAAGTTATACCATATGCAAGTTGCACTAATTGTTGTAACTGTACTGCTGATACCACTCCAGACTTCACTAGGGCTTTCCAAGGCAGTAGTTTCTCATGTAGTCTGAATGTTTTCAACTGACATTTGAATGTTTTTATTAAGTCTGGTGTGGCTGTGAAAAGTGCATGTGGGGGTGTGAACTCGTTCCTGTTAAGTTGATGGTGAATTTTGAAGTCTTGCGTCCAAGCGTGAGCCGTGCTATGGCAGCAACTTACAGGCTGATGGTCACTTCTGTGAACTGCTACAGCAGCGTGGTGGTAGACCAGCACTTCCAGCACACCGTGCACTACTGCACAGGGACGTGCCAAGTGTTTAAGCAAGGGGTTATGTGTGTAGTTGCCCACCACAGTGTCTGTGCACAGCTCGGTGTCCAACATGCCAACTCAAACCATAAAGGTCCTGTTCCTGAAAATGGACTTGCTTTGCCTGGAAGTGACGACTATCACCAAATTGTCCCAAATAATCCAAGGATCAAAAAGGGCTCTTCAGTGCAAGCCTCCAACAGTTTAAAAGACATCACTGGTGAGGCGATAAACCTTGCCAGTGGTAAAACAAAGGAATTCTCCTTTGAAAAGCTCAAAGCCTCTTCCAATCATGTGGCTTACAGAAAGGGAAGGAAAGTTCGGTCTGAATCGTTCAGCAGACGATCTTTTGATTTTGACTTGATTTATGGTCACTTCAACAATGATGAGAACTGCCCTCCATGTGGCTTTTTGCAGGCTCCCTCCCCTGTGGAGAAATGGCAGGAAAGCAACGATGTTGCAGAAGTTACCGTGAATCCTATGGTTCCCTTCTCCCCTCATTCCTTCTCTGAAGAAAACTTTATTACCCAGATTTTGGAAAAACACAAGCTAGATGGTTCTTCTGGTGGAGATATTAAGGTGTGCTTAGACATCTTGCTCAAGTGCTCGGAGGATCTGAAGAAGTGCACAGACATAATAAAACACTGCATCAAAAAGAAGTCTGCATGCAGTGTTAGTGGGGGGAACAGTGCTGACCCCCTGGCAAATTCAGAGATGATATATATGAATCTGATGACGAGGTTTTCTTCGTACTTGAAAAAGCTTCCCTTTGAGCTGAAGGCGCCGGGACACAAGGAAGCCGGTGACTTAGCAGAACTTGTGAGCTGTTTTCACAGCTTGCAGCAAACTCCCTTTCCCCCGGTATTTGGAGATGAGCAGCCCCCCAGGTACGAAGATATCATTCAGCTGCCACCCCCCAGTGAGGTTCCTCTCGGACCACCAGGGGATCAGTGTGAGGCAACCAGCACCTTTCAGCCCATCCAAACAAGTACTGTAAATGTTACCTCAAACTCCCTTCCCAGTGTCTTGCAAGAAAACAGTGCGAAAGATGCTTGTGCTCAACCTCAGTTACCAGCCACAAGCCCTTCTGACTGCATGTCTTCCGCTGAGGCTTTGTTCATTGAGGAGGAGTCTGATGGGGAAAGAACTTTAGGGAAAATAAAGGTGGCAGAGCAGAAAGGGGGCTGGGAGAGTTCAGAGCGCAGCTACCAGCTGGCTGGTTCTTCAGACCTACCTGCTGATGCTAAAGCAGAACATGCTGGAGTGGGGGACACTGAGGTCTCCCACGCTTCTGAGAAAATCACTTCTTCAAAACCAACTTTGGATTCTGTATCGCGTGCTTCCTGTGCTGCTGTCTCCAGAAGAGAGCAGATGGGCAGTGCGGGAGACAAGGAGGAGATAGACAAACTGCTGCTGGACTTGGAGTGTTTCTCACAGAAAATGGAGAGGACTTTGAGGGAACCCCCTCTAAAGGAGAATGAGCCTGCCTGCTTACAGGGGTTTGATGAGCAGGGTAGGCAGGTGCTACATCCAACTCTTGAGCCTAAAAATAAGCCTGTTGACCCTACCTTCCCTTTGTCAAAAATCATGGAAAGCAATGGTCATAAAATGGAGGAGGATGACAAAGCCCTTTTACTGCGTATCCTGGAAAGCATTGAGGACTTTGCCCAGGAACTGGTGGAATTCCAGACAGGCAAGGGGAGCTTGTCCAAGGAGAGGGAGGTGATGCAGATTCTTCAGGAAACTTTAACAACTCCTTCACGGTCCCTCCTTGCAGGGCAAAAAAGCTACGCTGGGGCTGCCTCTAGAGACTCTGTTCCAGCTTCAATTCAGCAGGCCCCAGAGGTGATTAAGGTAAGACATCCAAACCTTTGAGGGAGTAAAACATACATGGGGAAATTACCTCTGCCAAGTGATTCATTGTGCTTTGGATGCTGTGGTGAGGAGTAAGTGCTCAACCTGGAAGACTGTAGCATTTATTTAAATACAAACAAAAAAAGGAAACCGGAATCCCTAAGCAAACAAAATATGCCCTGATGTGCAGTTTTACCTTCGAGTTCGTTCCTTTCCTGCTGGTGCTCCTATAGGCTGTCCTGGATAATAGGTAGGAGCAGTTCTCCAGCTAACTATTCCTGGGAGCGGGTATTGGGCTGTCTAGCACCAGTTCAATGAGAACTGAATGTTCTACCTCTCCCTTTCCCATCTCCAAGCCTTTGTTGTCCTCTTCATCACTAGCTCCTAAAGACGGTGATCTTTCATGGCACAAAGGTCAGAGTTTAGGAAGATTAAATTGTCTTTTCCCCAGTGCACAGAGCCATTCTGGAGTCTGCATGGGAGGCTGCTTCAGAGGGAAGCCAAGGTTGGCTGTCCAGTCCTCAGTGCTTTTCATTTGAAAACAATTGCCAAATTTTCAAGGCAAATTGTTGCCAAACTTCCACGTGCACAGAAAGTATAGAGAGGACTTCGCTTTCCAAAACATACCTTCTACATGGGTTCTTAAAAACTGTTCATATTGAGTGAACTCTGACAGGTCCTTCCAGCTGGAGCATGATGTGCATGTCTTCAAACCCTCCTGCTTCCCTGAAGGTCCAGCAGTTTGGTGCAGTTCTGAAAGGGGTGCGTGGGGTGTGTCTTGACCTAAATGGCAGTGCTGAGATATTTTTAGATGAGGCTCTCCAAGTGCATCTGATGTTTCTCAGGGCATCTTTACTGCAGAAAACAGTGAGCATAACCTTGTGTGATATCTACAGCAAGGGAAAGAGTCTTTTCCCCCAAAGAATGTAGAATGAAGCAGCTCCAAAGCTCTAAAGTGATCTTTTTTAATAGCTATTCTTGCCTTGTGTATTAATTTACAGAATATTATAACTTGTGAACTTCAAAGAAAAATGTGTTTGATAGAGTGACACTGCCTTTGTGGTATTTTTTCTATAACACTTGAAAACTGGATGCATTTACCCTGCCAGACAGCTTATCAGTCTGGTCCCTTAGCAGCTTCTGTTTCCCTCATCTCCCCCTGAGGTGTTGGTTTGCTCACAGGCACAAGGCCCTCTCTAGGTGCAGCACGTAGGGAATTCATCTGGATAAATCTGGATCTGGCTGAAGCTCCACGTGTATTCTGATTCAATATTGCACTTGAATGAATGAGTAAAGTATTTGTTATATTTTACTAGGGCTCATAAAACTGGTAACAGATAGTTTCGCACACACACCAAACCCCCAGAGATCCAATACAGATGAAAACACAGTGGGGCTTTCATTTAGGAAGGTTGTGACAGTTTTTTAATATCCCTTACATCCTAAGCAATGAAAAATGAAAGGGAGAGCCACTTCAGACCAGGCTGTTTGCTGGCATGCTTTGCCCATCTATGTTGAAATCTATGCTAACTTATATCAGCAACAGACTTTTCCCTTTACCATAAACCAATTATGATTCTCCACACAGAACAATAGAATGACTTGCCTCTTCATTTTCTACCCCTAAATATTTAGAAACTAGGAAATGAATACTCAAGGAGTCCATCAATTTTGCAGAGCATATAATGAGTGCATCGTGCTTCTTTCGGGTGGGCCAGAAAGCATTGCATACTTTCAAACTCCCTGTCATTTCCCATTCTGTGATCCAGTTTTCCATTGCTTATCTCTAAACCTCCAACTATTTGTTTTAAAATTTCCTGTGCTTTGTGCCTGTCTTAAGCTGATTTTTTTAGTATCTTGGTTTTGAAATAAATAGTTCAGTGAAAACAGTTCAGTTGTCTGAGATGGCAAAACCCCCAAATATTTATATTTTTGTAGATAGGAGGGCAACAAGGAGTGAAGCCTGGCTGGACTGGTGGGTGTGAGGGGACTGGGGGAAACTGGAACCAGTGAGCAGCAACGAAGGTGGAGATGGAGCTGCTGGGATTCTCTGACCTGATCTGCAGAAGTGCTGAGGGTCAGGGTTTTTTTTTGGAAGGGAAAGGGTGCTGCCTTTTGAGTTAAATGTGATCTCTGCAAAGTCCTTGGAAAAGTGAGCAGTGGATAATTTTGACCTTAACCTCGGTGTGCCCTTGGCCTCCCTGCCACCTGTACATGATGGCTGACACCATATTTCAGTCCAGTTAACGCCTGCAGAACACTTGGTGCTCTGATGAGAAAGAGTTGGTAAGAAACTCGCTTGTTCTGTGGTATTGCCGGGCCTCTCAGAAGTGTCCCTAACTTGGTGTGCTCTAAAACATTGTCCTGAGGCCAGACATCTTGCCTCTTTCTATCATGTTGCATGCAGGTGTCCCACAGATGGCTCTAAGTGGAATTAAGGCCAATTAATAATCAAATGTTAAGGTTGGCCTGGCAACTTCATAGTTCTGACCCTTCAAAATTCTTTTTCGTAATTCCATGTGCTGCTTCATTTTGCAAATTTAATGATACACTTATGAAGGATCTTGTGTGGGTTGACTGAGGGTAAAAAGTGTCTTCTGTAACATCATAGTGACCTCAACTTGGACATAATCAATCATGTTTTCTCAAAATGCATCCAAATCACAATGGAAAGCTTTTGTTCTGGAAAATCAGCTTTTGTCTATGTGCATTACAAACTGTTTTCATAAAACCACACAATCATAGAATAGTTTGGGTTGGAAGGGACCTCAAAACCCATCCAGTTCCAACCCGCTGCCATGGGCAGGGACACCTCCCACTGGATCAGGGGGCTCCAAGCCCCATCCAGCCTGGACCTGAACACCTCCAGGGATGGGACAGCCGCAGCTTCTCTGGGCAACCTGTGCCAGGGCCTCCCCACCGTCACAGCAAAACATTTCTTCCTGATACCTCATAAAAAATCTCCCCTCTTTCAGCTCAAGACTCTTCCCAATCGTACTATCCCTGCACTCCTTGATAAAGAACCCCTCACCAGCTTTCCTTCCCAGATCAGATACATATTTTGATCAGATATTGATAATATCTATCAATTAAGCTATATACACAATTGGCAGACTTTCCAAACGTGTATTATTTATTATCAGTTATTCCCTTTGTACTCATGGGGGTCTTCAGCTTCCCAGATGTCTGCTGGAATTATGATACAGCAGAGAGGGAACAGTCCCAGAGAATTCTGGAGTTTTTGGAAGACACCTTCCTGACACAGCTAGTGAAGGAACCCACGAGGGAAGGTGCCCTGCTGTACTTACTGTTTGTCAATAGAGAAGGTCTTGCAGGGGATGTCACAGTTGGAGGTCACCTTGGGCACAGTGATCATGAAATGATCGAGTTTTCAGTTCTTGTAGAAGTAAGAAGGGAGGGTCAACAAATCTGCTACCTTGGACTTGCGGCAGGCAGTCCTTCATTCCAAGGGAATTGGTTGGCAGAGTCCCTTGGGATGCACTCCCCTGAAGAGCAGAGGAGTCCAGGAAAGCTGGATGCACTTCAAGAAGGAAATCTTAAAGTTTGTCTGCGGAAGAAGGAGCAGGCAACCCAGGAAGACTGCAAGGCTGCCGTGAGGCTATGCAGGGAAGTGCTTGCCAAGCCACTTTCCGTCACTTATCAGCAGTCTTGGCTGGCTGGGGAGGTCCCAGTTGACTGGAGGCTTCCAAATGTGACATCCATCTACAAGAAGGGCTGGAAGAAGGACCAAGGCAATTACAGACCTGTCAGTCCCTTGGTGCCAGGGAAGGTTATGCCACCGATTATCTTGAGTGCCATCACAGGGCACAACCAGGCAATCAGGCCCAGTCATCGTGGATTTGGGAAGGGCAGGTCCTGCTTGACTAATGTGATCTCCATGACCAGGTGATCTGCCTGGTGAATGCAGGAAAGGCTGTGGATATGGTCTACCTGGACTTTAGTAAGGCCTTTGACACTGTCTTCCACAGTGTTCTCTTAGAGAAGCTGGTGGCTCATGGCTTGGATGGGCATATGTTTCACTGGGTAAAACACTGGCTGAATTAGCAGGCACAAAGGGTTGTGGTGAATGGAGTTAAATACAGTTGGAGGCCGGTCACAAGTCACGTCCCCAGAGCTCAGTACTGGAGCCAGTTCTGTTCAGTATCTTTATCAATTATATGGACAAGGGACTTGAGTGCACCATCAGTAAGTTTGCAGATGACACTAAGTTGGGTGGAAGTGTTGATCTGCCTGAGGGTAGGCAGGCTCTGCAGAGGAACCTGGGCAGGTTGGATCGTTGGGTCGAGACCAATCACATGAGGTTCAACAAGGCCAAGTGCTGGGTCCTGCACTTGGGTCACAACAATCTCATGCAGCTCTATAGACTTTGAGAGGAGTCGCTGGAGAGATGCCTGGAGGAGAAGGAATGGGGGTGTTGTTAGTTGGCTGAACACAAGCCAGCAGTGGCCCCGGTGGCCAAGAAGTCCAGCCGCCTCCTGGCTTGGATCAACCATGGTGTGGCAGCAGGAGCAGGGCAGGGATTATCCTCCTGCACTTGGTGCTGGTGAAGCTGCCCTTCAAATCCTGGGTTCAGTTTTGGGCCCCTCACTCCAAGAAGGACATTGAGGAGCTGGAGCGTGTCCAGAGAAGGGAGTGGAGCTGGGGAAGGGTTTAGAGCACAACCCTTCTGAGGAGCAGCTGAGGGAGCTGGAATGTTTTAGTCTGGAGAAGAGGAGGCTGAGAGAAGACCTCATAACTGTCTACAACTACCTAAAAAGAGGTTGTAGCAAGGTGGAGATTGGTCTCTTTTCCCTGGTAACCAGTGACAGGACAAACAGAAATGGCCTCAAGATGCAGCGAGGGAGATTTAGGTTGGATATTGGGAGGAATTTCTTTACTGAAAGGGTTGTCAGGCACTGGAAGAGGCTGCCCAGGGAGGTGGTGTAGACAAGTAGATGTCATACATGGGGACATGGTCTAGTGGTGGACTTGATGATCTTAAAGGTCTTTTCCAACAGAAACCATTCTGTAATTATGTCTAAACCACATAGAAAAAAGGACACTTTTTTTTTCTTTGTGGTAATAGTTCTTGAAATAAAATAAAATAGTGAGTCTTAAAGTATCTCGGAATCAAAGATGACAGAGAAAAAATATCCCTAAAACAGATGAAATTAAAGAACTGGTACAAATCACTTAGGGCAGAGACACCTTTTGTAATCAGGGCAGATAGAGTCTCTGGGTGAGGTTGATGTATCTTGAAGTAGACATCTCAAGGGAACGGGAGATAAGCCTGGTGGTACACGGGCAGTTTCTCAGCATCACTGCTTCTAAACCCCAGAAGAAGTCACACTTGCTGGAGAAGTTCAGTCTCTATTGAGAACAGTTGGTGTTGCTGCCCCTCTCAGCTAAGCAGAGTGTGTTGAATTGTTGGGGCCCAGCTGAGTCTGGTGATGATTAAATCATCTGAGCTGTTGGGACCCAGCCGCCAGCTGTAGGTGCAGGTGGGGTTCCTTTTGTGTTCTGATGGCTAAGGGAGGTAGGCTGACACCTTCACGCTTTAAAAGGAATCACTTAAAATAAAAAGGGATTTCTGAATCTGCCTGCAGTTTGTTCAGTTGGTCCGTGGGCTGTTGATACCAGATTTTTCAGCTCTGGATTCTGTCTAGTTGCCTTTGGAACTGTTGGTATAGGTTTCTCTTGCTGTACACTCACAGTACTGTATATTTATGTTTGTACTGGTACCCACCTCCTGTTTTGAGGGTAGGAATTATCATATGAGGGACCTGCTATATTAGGAAAAATCGGAATTCAGTCGCAGCAAGCCATGTCTCCAGATTACTTGTATTTTTCCAGGCTATCAGTGCAAAAAGCCTAGACTTCTGGGATCTTTTGTGACTGGTTAATTTGTGAGTGAAAAATGTGTGGAGTTTGTAAGAAATAGCTAGTGACTGCCAGATCAGTCAGTCTGGTCTTGCGTACATCTGTTAGAGCCCAGCGTAACGGCTCAGGATGCAGCTGTAGGTAGGAGAGGCTTTCTGGGCTACATTTCCTCCACAGTCTGTAAGCAGAGCAAGAGTTCAGTGGAGGATGAAGTATCTGCACTTGCCACAGATGATTTAAAATAAATCACCTTCTGACGTGCTGCTATGTGAGATGTGCTGGGCTGCCAGTGCAGTGGAGCCTTGTGGGCTCTTCAGGCATTGCCTTAATGCTTAGAAAAAAGAGTAAGAAACCCCAAATTTATTCCAAAACTGTTGCATTTGGCTCTCTGTATCCTTCACTTAGTGGCAATTCCAGTCAAGATATTCCTGCCTGCCTTTTTCTTTTTGGGGGCTGCTTTTCTTGTTCCCATCCTCATTCCACCACTCTGCTAGGCATCCTACTCATTTGCAGGGCACGTGGCAAAGTGGGCCAATATCACTGGAATAACCTTGTGATTCTTTGGGCTCGCAGCATGAATGTGCATCTGTGCTTCAGAGCTTTTCCAGGTTCCCGGCTGCACAGTTTAGCCACAGCCACAGTGACCTAAAGAGTCTCAGACTGTGCTACATTCTTGTTCAGATCTTCTTTCATGTAGAACTGGGTTCCAGCACCCAGATTGGGGCACCGTGGCCTGATGATTGGGAAGCAACAGGAAAGGAAATAAACTTTGGGGGGGGTTGATGCAGATTTATGAAGACATTAAATAAATTCCTTTTGTGAATGCTGGCTGGGGGTCTGTGCTCTAGCGAACAGCCCATCCAGCTGCACAAGAGCAGATCTGGGATGATGGGAGCTGCTTTTGGACAGGCTGTTCCTGTGTCTGTGCTGCTGTCACATTAGGGGATGCTGTATTTGAATTGACTTTGGCCCTTCCACAGGAAACCAGGAAAAGGTCATGAGAGGCATATATCCAATAAAAGATTTTTGTTGGTGAGGCTCAACGAGACCTTTTCATTTCAAATGCAATATCATGATAAAAGCAAGCCCTTCTGGCTACTAATAGGATGTTGTTCTGTGTTACTAAGCTTAGAAAGTAAACTGGCGAAGTCCAGGAGGGAGAGCAGGCCGTGGGGCTTGTTGTTAGTTCATTTTGTAGAGTAAAACTGCATTTTGGTCTTTGTTCAGCACCATTGTCTTGATAGGAGAGCAAGAACACACTTTCAACAAACTGTCTGAGCAAGTTTGAAGTCTGCTTGCTCAAGGTGGTGCAGAGAAAGAGTAGGCTGGTGTCCCCTGAGAATTGCTTTGCCTTGCGAGAGTTATGGGGAAAGGGAATAAATAGTGTGATCCGTTTTGGTGTCTTTGTGAAACAGTTTTCTTAGGACCTGCTTTTGAATGCCAGAACTTATTATCCAAGGTCATCCTTATTTGCTTACTTGGCATTAAAGGAACTGAATGATTTGTTTTTTCCAAGCAAGAAGGAAAAATTGATGTTTTTTGAAAATTACAGCCTTTGGTCTGGAGTGGGAACTAACGCTGATCTTCTGCTTCATCACTGCAGAGGCAAGGACCTCAAACCAGCAAGCGGCATAGGCACGGGCCTTGGCTGAGGGCGTGTGGTTTGACTTGGGCTGAGTGCCACTGATGCAAGTTTGCACCTCGGGTTTCAGCACCGCCGCATATAAAGTCAGAACTATTGGGGAAGATGGTATATTTAGCCACTTCTGCAGTGCATCTAATTTTAGCACTCTTGGTAGTGGTGGTGGGTGCTTCCCTTCCCATATTGCCCCTGGCCTATTGCAAGCCAAGGACGGATCGTCTGTCATGTAGCCAGCAGGGAAATAGATTCTGTTGTAGATCATGTTTCTCAATTAAAGTATTACAAGAAGGCAGAAGATCCTGGTGGTACTGAAAGATACTTTGAATATCAGTGAAAAAAGGGCGGTTTGGCTTCAGAAGTGAGATATAACCTGTATATGTTATCCTTGTGAAGAGACAGAAGAAATACTATGTTGAAGTCATTTGGTGTTTTTTGCCTGTAAAAATCAAACCCAAGAAAGCAACGTGTGGGTCTTGCCGTGGACTGCAGAGTCCCTGTGCTCCTTCTGGAAAGGGCAGCATCTGCTCAGGAGCTGGCCAGGATGATGATCAAGGAGAGCTCTCTGCGGAGGGACCCAGACTTGGGAGGGGAGCTAGCTTTCCTTGCAAAGGGCTGTGACTTCGTTCTTCCATCTCGATTCAAGAGGAGGCTGAAGTCATTCCAGCAGGCCCAGGTTTGAATGCTTGGCGTTTCTTTTTCTTTTTTCTGTTGCTTTGTGTTTTTTATTGGATCAGAGACTCAAACTGTGTCCCCTCTAGGCGTGTCTATTTGCAGAAAGTTATTTGCAGCTAGATACCGGCGGGTTTAAAAATAAACCTTCCAGGCTTAGATTGCGGAGTTAAAATGTCTTTGTAAACAAGGGGAAAAAATTAACACAAGGGCAGTGATTGAGTAAAAGGGAGCAGTAGTGTCAGACTTAAATCTTGACTGTGTTCTTGTAAGAAAAGCTCTGCTTAAGTATGTGATTGCACTGAACATCTCTTGTTGCGTGTGGAACAGCCCCAGTGTTCTGCTGTGCTCGGTGCACTTTACAACTTTGTGCACAGCCCAGCTGACCTGGCTTTGGCGTTAGTGATTTTACCATCACTGGGTGCTACTTTCTGCTGTTTCCTGCTATCTGAGTGGTGGTTGAAGGAGATCATGGAGTCATTTAGGTTGGAGAAAACCCTTAAGATAACGGAGATGTAGCCAAAGAAATGAAAATTGTGCCATGGCTGTATTTCCTGTATTTCCTCCTAAATCCCAGCTGCTGTAGTTGCTTTCTGGAATTCCAGCAAAAGATTGGAGTAATTTATGCTTGGACACAAAGGGGCACATAGCCACCCCAGAACTGCAGAGAGTTACAGCGTGCTGAAATCAGCCTATCCTGAGCTTCGTCTGTGTTTAAATAATCAGTGACCCATTGAGGAAGTTAAAAAGTTGGAATTATGAGCAGTGCAGTTGTTTCCTAAGAAACAGCTCTTAAACTTGCTCTGAGTGTATTGGAGTGCATTTTGTTTTCATGGTTTCTGGTGACAGGTTAAAGTACATGTATGAGGTTAATTGCTGGAACATGTTTTTTTACTCCCTGGAGGAGAATTGCATGAAGTCATCATGTGTGGTAATAGCTTGGGCGGGGACCACAGGCAGCTTGGAAGAGACTAATGAGAACTGTACAGCATGACTGAGCTCGCTCTCTAGAGTTAGCCTGGTCTCCAAAGACCATCTCCAGGGTATAGTTGGGGGATGGGGGGGGAAGAGATCTTCTAGAAAACCAACTGGAAAAAATGATAAGCCTTTGTTACATGAGCCCTTTGCTTGCTCTGGAGTGGGAGCAGCGATCTTCACTGCTAAATGCCTCAGATCCAAGGCAAGTGAACTAAAACAATGGGCAACTGCAGCTGAAAAAGATGTTCTTTTCCAGTACTTGCTCCCTCTTGCTGCCTCTTTACCATGGGTCACCCTTGTCTTGCATTGGGCCCCAGGGGCCTTCCTGTGAGCTGCCTTAACTTACTAATACGGTAAAATAACATCCATCAACAAAGAAGAATCCCTTTTCTGCCATTCTGAGTTGGTTGAATCAGTTCACAGAGGGGTCTGGCAGGTGCTGGAGCTGGCCCTTAGGACGCGGTGACAGTGTGGGTTTGGGAGCAGAGGTCAGGGATAGGAGTTCTCCCACTTGGCTGAAGCGCGGTGTCGATTTTTCTGCCTTGTGGGGCTGTACTTTATGGCTTGGGTGTGTTGGTGTGGGGTGGCCCAAGAGGAGAGGTAATGGGGTCACTATGTAGAGAAACAGTGCTGGCAGCAGGAACAGTAAGGCAGCGGTGACAGGGAGCAAAGAGGTGGCGGACAGGCAGTTTGTGGAACACGTAGCTGTTGGCCAGAAAGGAAGAGGTGTTTTGTAAAACCCCTGTCTCTTAAAAAAGCGGTAAATTTCAGTTCTCCTGCTCATCTTTTGCAGGACTTTTTGTGGAATAACAGGGAGCCTCCTGTAGCAGTGTTGGTAGGAAGGGAGGGTGGGATGTCTCTAATCCACCATCTCACTTGTAGAAAGACTATTTCTAGCACTTGGTCACATCAGTGCTGGCTTTTTCCAAGTCTTGAAAACTCCTGAAGGACAGGAATTCCTTCAACCTCTTTCTCTGACCTCTTGCAGGCTGTAGTACCCTCAGATAAATCCGTCCTGCCTGCTGTCCAGCATAGTGCTCCCAAGCTACAGTTTGTGGCTGTTGCTCCTTTTCCACCATGTACCACTTTGGAGTTTGGCTCCACCATCTCTGTAACTGCACTTCCAGTTGCTATAGACTGAGATTAGCCCATCCTGTAGGTTCTTCTTTGCGTGGTTTAACAGGCCAGCCCCTCAGTCTCTCCTGCCGTGTGCTCCTGACCCTGGCTATCTGATTTGCCTTCTGAACATCTTGCTCTGGTCTCTCCACATCCTTTCTGAAGTGAAGGCCACACACTCATCACAGGAATCCAGATGCATCATCACTGGTGTCAGGCAAAGGAGATAACTCCCCATGTTCTCCTGGCGCTACTCTTGTTCCAGTCTAGTACGTAATTTGCCTTATTTATAATCAACCAACGCTGCAGACTTGTGGTGCACGCCATCTCCTCCACATCCTTTTCAGCAGGGCTGTTGCTTAGCCAGTGGGTTCCCAGTGTTCCCAGCCTGAACTGATGCTCAGGACTGCTGTACGCAAGTGGAGAACTTTGCATCTTTTCTCATGGCAAGAGTTGAACAGTTTGTCACGGCCTCTGCACCTGCGGCTCTGCCTTTAATCGTGCCAGCCTTGTCCTAGGTGAGTGTCATCTGCAGATCTAGAGAGAGGAGAATTGCAGTGGGGCTCTTGTGAGGAGTGGGGGCTTGTGCGCACACTTGTCCTTCTCTCTGAATTAATTTGGGTGCACACTGGGTGTTTTCTCCATGGAGTTTTCAGGGAAGCATTTGGGCTGAAGTGTATCAGTCGCAGGAAGGGCCTGTATAAGATTTATAGGCATGTTGTCAGTGGAGGCACGTGGGGGCTGTATTTGCTGAGCTCAACTGGATAAGGCCACGAGGAACCTGATCTCCCCTTAGAGTTACTCCTGTGTCCCCTCCGACCTGAATCCTTTGGTGATTCTGTGTGGCTCAGAGTTTGTTCTCATTTGTGTTTTGCTGTGATTGGACTTTGTTTCTGCTGATGGCTTTACAATTTATAGTAAAAAAGATTCCATCCAGCATTTTCTCTTAGCAGCTTCTCCTCATGCTGCAGAACCACACATAGATGAACCTTTGCTGTTCTTACAGTCCTTGGATAAGAAAGAGGCAGCAGAAAGATACAATGATGAGAAAGGGCTTCAGGGAAGGAAAGGAAGATAAAGTCTCAGGCGATAGATAAAAATCAGCTCTGGAGAACTGGTGATCTTTGAGGATGGCTCGTGTCCAGTTACCATTAAACTTCAGTAAGGCAGGAACTGTAAAAAATGGAAAGAGACATTAAGTCAGCACTGTGGACTGCGAGAAAGCAGGCTGAGTCACTGTACCCTAGCAAAGAGGAATACAAAAACCCATTTGGAAGAAAACAAGTAACTGGTAAGTTTATTATCTAGGATCCTGTTGGAGATGGGAGCCAGGAGGAATGAGTAGAAAGGATTTGAGGACTTGATGTGATACTGTTTCCTTCTGTGGAGTTTTCTCCACTGGCAAGTCCCTGGGAGACAGGGATGGCAGAGGTTTAGTCTCTGTGCTTTGTTTGTGAGCTACAATGAGGCTGTAGTTCTGTCTGGTCTATTTATAACGCAGATGTCACTATTTTGGTCTGTCCATAAATAAATTGTGTGACTGGCAAAAGATGACAGAGTGGATAGACAGATTTGAGTTGAGGCAAATTGCACTACGCCACAGAGCAGTATTCAAAAAAGGGCTTTAATCTCACCTTCCCCTTCAGAAGAAACATTTATTAGCTCTTAGTAACAAAGCTGAAAGATTTATTATTCTGTTTGTAGTTTCCTTTCTGACAATGTGTGTCCCTGCTGGGGAAATGTGTTCCACTGAGCAAACAGCGCTTAAGGTTAACTTTTTACAATAAGAAGCTTTTTTTTTCAAGCAACTGCCACAGAATTTCCCCTCATATCACTTTCTTTATTGTTTCACAAACAGTTGTAGTTTACTCCCTGGTGTCTCCATAGCAGTTGACATCTGGTTGTACCCTGCAAGATTGCTCTTGGGAACGGGATCCTCAGGAGCAAGTTGCTGCTTGCTGTTTTCTCTTTATGTTGTCACAGACAGCTCATTTCTTATGTGTGAAAGAAGAAGGCAAAGTTCAAACATTTTATTTCTACTCTTGAAGTAGAATCTTCTGAAAAGCAGCCATCCATGAGCAATGCTTCCACCTTGTTTGCCTTGGACCAAACAGGAGTTAGTGATTCAGTCTTGCTGGGAAGATCAGCTGCAAACCTGTGTCTGAGCTGGCTCCCTGCTTTGAAGCTGAGCGGTATTCCCTGTGTTTCTCCTGTAGATGTTGAACCTTCTGACTGGTGGTGTTGACATGGATCAGGAAATCAGTGTAGATGATGGGGTCCTCACTTGTGGCTTGTGGTAGCTGGTGCCAAGTGTTGCTGACTTTCATAGAATCATAGAACGGTTTGGGTTGGAAGGAACCTCAAAGCTCATCCAGTTCGAACCTTCCACTGGACCAGGCTGCTCAAGGCCCCATCCAGCCTGGCCTTGAACACCTCCAGGGACGGGGCATCCACTGCTTCCCTGGGCAACCTGTGCTGGTGCTTCCCCACCCTCACTGTGAAGAATTTCTTCCTCCTGTCTGATCTAAATCTTCCCCCTTCCAATTTAAAGCCATTTCCCCTTTTCCTATCACTATCTGCCCGTGTAAAATTCCCTCCCCAGCTTTCTTGTAAGCCCCCTTTCAGTACTGGAAGGCCACTTTGGTGGTACCTGAAAGAAAATAAGCTCCTCTGCTTTTCAGGAGATGGAAGAGGCTGGGGCAAAGTGTTATAGGATGATCAGCTCGAGTCTTATGCCGTACCGGGGTGTATGCGGGAGAGAAGGGGAATGGCACAGTGCTGGTGTCATGGTCTGCTATGGCGATGCTTCTTTGTCTCCCATGAAAAAAGTCCAATTCTATCCCCCTCTCGTTACTGTAAGGGAAGGGGATAAATTGTTAAAGTGACGAGCCAGCATCCTTTGAAGGAACGGGACGTTGGTTTGCTTCCTTTAGGATTGTGGGCCTTTTTGTTAAATTTGAGTCATTTCTTCTGGTTCCTCCCAGCCCTGACAACGAGGAGCACTTGTGTGCATCGCAGAGGTGAATGAGCACCCAACCTGGCTCTGAGAAGTGGGTCTGGGACACAAACTGATGCAAAGTCCTATTACAGAAGTCAAGTGACTGCAGTTGGCACCTTCTTGTCTATTCCAGCATTGCATTGTTTGTATGAATATGGTGCTGTGGGAGAGCAGCAGGGATTTCCTCTCTGCTGGAATCCAGAAAGTGAAAGCTGCTGAGTAGGGTTGGGTCCTAGCTGGAAGAACCACTGGCTGGGCAGTGCAGGCAGTGGGGAGGCAGACTGGAAAAGCAGAAGAGGTGGTGCTGGGATTGCTCCTCCAAGTCAAACCACCAGCTGGAGCTATGAACCACGGCCTGACTCATGAACCACTACTTCCCAATCTGAGGGAGGCTCCTTGGGAAACATCATCTCTGCACGCCCCTCCCTTGCTGGGTCAGACAGCCACGGGATGAGAGTGGATCCTCATCTGCCTCTAACATGCAGCAGTGGCTGCTCTGGGACCATGTGCCCCCTCCCCAGATGCATTCAGCCTGTCTGGGTTTTACTTTGTTTTTCTACTGATTAAGGAGCGAAAGCAAGCCAAGAAAAGGGTTGTCTGCAATAACCCAGTGAGCTGCTGCTCCCAAAGCGAGCGACCAGCACAACGCCTGCCACCATTTCAGGCCCTGCCCCTGCCTTGTCATACGGTGGGACAGAGTAACCCTTACCCTGTCTCACAGCCCTCTCCAGCCCCAGCCTTGGCTCACTTGGAGCTTCAGCATCACTTGGGATCAGGCACAAAGATGTGCAGTAGCTAAGAGAGTAGGAAAAGTCAAGGAAGATGGGAGGAAGAACAGATGTTAGTGATCAGGCTTGTTCTCCAGAGGGTGAGAGCTGTACTGAGGACTATATGGACTCTGAACACTTGTGTCAATAGACTCGAAAATCCTGAAGGCTGAAAGCCATCTTCGGCTTTTCATGTGTTGCAAAACACAGGAGAGGAGAGCTTAAATGAACCCAACTCCAGGTTAATGCGTTCTGTACAGTCCTGGTGTGCATTGGGCTGGCATGAGTGTGTGAGTGCATGTGTTCCTGCTCCTGAAAAGTGATAGCATTTGGGAAGAGGTCCTTCCCATTTAGAGGGAGAGCAGTGAAGCAGAGGAGTGAAACAGAAGGAAATTCCTCCCATTTCTCATTTTCCAGGTCTCTGAAGAATGAGTTATAAAGTATCCTAAACTGCAGAAAACCCAGGGCTTAAGGAGGCTTTTACAATTCTCACTCCGCTGCCTTGAGAGCAAACTCAAGTTGGGCTGGGGGATTTGGTATGTGGTAAGGAAAAAGCTTGAAGCTTCTAGAAAACGACAAGGCAAAGAGTTTAGTCAGTTCATCATAGACATTCCTCTCTATTTAGGGAACTCAGACTTGGCCACTTTATCCTAACCCCATTCTGTTTTGAAATAGTTAGAATAAACACACTGAAAGTTGCAGCTGTATTTACTTGACTGTTGCCTTGTTAGCCTCTTATCACATATGTTGTCAGATTAATAATAGCTCTTGTATTCGAACCATCGTGCAACAGGCAAGCCTGTCGCCTTTTCCCAGGAAAGCACATATTCATGGCAGGGTAGGGAATTTCGTCATCCCTTGGCATTCTGGTGTCTGAATGTTGCTACTTATGCTGAGCTACTTTTCAAAGTTTAAAAAATATTCCCACATATGTCTGAAAAATTGCTTAGGAACTCATTAGGTGATTAAATAGAAATGCTCCTTTATGAAGTGTGTCAATGTTTAAGCTACATGAAAGCAGCTGTGATGTACCCTCGATCTGCTGCGTTTGATATTGTGGAATTTTTTAGTTGGCTACTTAGGGCATGCGTTGTCACCTCTGTGCTATAATTTAATTCTTGCTAGGTTTTAATACTTTTCCTAATCACCAGGAGCACCAACTCTTCTCTCCTTCTTGGTATGCCATGTTGTTAAGAAGTATTTGTTATTCATTGTGTTTTCAGGTTCAAAGTAAACCAGAGAAGAAGCCTGGAAGTTCATCCCCAGCCCCTCCAAGCTCTGCAGTTGCACCATGTGCTCCCCTGCCTGTGAATAAAGCTGCCAGCAGTGCCCCCTTGTCAATAAACATTCCACGTTTCTACTTCCCTAAAGGACTTCCGAATGTCTGCACTAATCACGAAGAGGTCATTGCCAGGATTGAAGAAGCTTTTACAGAGTTTGAAGATCAGAAAGCAAACATCTGTGAAATGGGGAAGATTGCTAAGGTAGCTATTCTGTAGGTTTTTTGTTTTTTGGAGAGAAAGATGGAAACTAAAACTAATTATCTCACAACTATTTTCATTCTTAGTGAAAAAAGAGTCAATAGGCTTTTTCTCTGAATGTTTTTGTTTAGATTAAGAGAACAGCAAACAAAACTGAGCACAGTTTGCCATTGGTCACACATGATGCAATTTGTGGAATGGTTCTTTCAGCCTCCTTATCAAATACAAATCATGTTTTTGTTTCCCTGTTCCTCCATAGTTATGCTCAGAAGGTGGCAGAAGCTTAGTCTGCCTCTGTGGCTTCAGGTAGCACCAGCTTCTACGTGGCCAACTGTCCCACCAGTCTGGACATGCTCTGCGTATGCTACCGCAGGGTTGCTTGAGAAGGCAGTTTCCAGCCTCCATCTCCTTTGTCACAGATGAGGGAAATGCTTTGTTCACCCTCAGCCACCGAGACACATCTGCTTGGTATCCGTAATGCAGGGGTCAGCACGCTTGGGGCTGTTACAGTCTGCTGTTCCCTGGCTTCAGGGAACAACACACAGCACTTGTGTGGGAGCAGAGGCAGATGGGTGCTTCTATTTTCCTCTCCTTCAGCCATGGTTTTTAGTAATGCTGATCTAAACCTAGCAGTTGTCAGACACATCTCATATGTTCAGTTTGCCCTGAATGCAGCTTTAGCACTGTAGACTGAGCAATGATGTTCTGTCCAAGAGGAGCACTCGCTTTCCGAGAAGGAAGATTTTTCTGAAAGGAGAGACTAGGTTGCTTTTTGTTTATTTGTTTTCAGAGGAATTTGTTTTCAGAGGCAATATTGTGAACCATTTTTGAAAACATAAACAAGGAAACTTCCTTGCTTGACCAAAGACATGTTTGAAAATGATTTTTTTATGAGAGAGGCAAGTGCGTGTGGCCTGTCATGGTCAAACTGGGAGAGGCAGGAGGGGTGGTGTAGAAGAGGCCTCTGCCTTTCTTCCTGCTGTCTGCATCTGTCTCTACGTGGCTGTGCTCCATGCCCTTCAGCTGCTGTAAGGCTTGCTTCTGTTCCATGGGATTATTGATAACGATACCAGTTCTGGGGCTCAGAAATAAATGGAAAAGAACCAGCTACAAAAAGAAAACAGCAGAAAGTAAATGTCAGTCTTTCTTCAGGGTAGTCAAACACCTGTAGAAGTACTGTTGCCTGGGACAGGGATGGCTAAATCTGAAGGCAGTTCTTACCCTGACTGGGATTCCCAAAGAAACACATGGGCCCAGGCAGAAATTTGAGAGTGGACTTGCAGGATAATCTTGCATAATAGAAGAGGTGAAAGAGGCTTTGAGGGGAAAGCAGAAGTGATACCTCAACTGCTTCAAGATATTCCTCCTTCCATGTGGTTGGGTATCCTCCTTACCTGTGTCTGGCTCAAATCAGCCACGCTACCTCTGCGGCCTGTGTTCTGCAGATGTTCTGATACCTTGGCTGGAGACATAAAGGTGGCTGAAAGGATCTTTGCGGAAAAGAGGAGGTTGCTTGAAGGTGCCAGCAGCTGCGTGTTTGAAGCCATTTTCAGTGCTGCTTTTCTGAGGTGTCACAGAGTACGAGATCCTTTGAGCTTTCATGAATGGCCGTTCTGAAGGCTGGTGGCCCCTGCAGAGGCTCATTACAAAGTTGTGTTCAGGGAGTCCTGCTGGACTCGACCTCTTGCCTTTGGTGCTTTCACCTGTTGTTATCCTGCTGTGGTCCAGCAGTGCTGGGAAACTGGGCAGCTGTGGGTGGAAAGTGCAGCACTGAACACTACAGGGAGTCGCTTCACCCTCAGGCATTTGATCATTCGTTGTCTATAACTAGAACTGAAGTCCCCTTGCTGTGAAGGAGAAGTTGGCGTGTGCAGAGAACGGCTCACCCTGTTCTAAGGTAGGGCAGCGAGGCAGCTGGTGGGAGCACTCTTCTGGGAGGAGGTGTCTGTCCCTCTCCACTGCGCTTTCCAGGGAATCTTGCTAAACAGCTCAGTCAAGGACAGAGCTTAAGAGTTCAATAGCCTCTGATCCTTTTCCTAGCCTGGTGGGACATATTTCTCAGCTATGTAAAAGGAGGTAGGACAAACTAGAAAGTTTCTGGTGGATTCTGAACCTTGGTATACAGTAAAGAGCTTTTTTGACTCATCTGTGTACCGTTACCACTTTATTTCCCTTGTGTAAAAGTCTTGACAGTGTATTTGGTGTGTAAACAAGCAGGCTCTTCATGTGACTGTGTCTGTATTCCTTTTTGTTCTGGTCTTTGTTACAGATATGTGGCTGCCCGCTCTACTGGAAAGCACCCATGTTCAATGCATCAGGAGGAGAAAGGACAGGATGTGTGTCTGCAGGCTCATTTGTGTCTGTGTGGAGAAAGTGAGTATTGCAAATGCAAAATTCTCTTCTGGAAAAAAAGAGTTGATGGATGTCAGTGGGTTTTGGCTGTATTTCTTTGAGGCCTTACTGCTGCTGCACTGGCATACTGAGTGCCCCTTGGGAACAGGGAGAGAAGGCCTGGGATAGTCTTACAGGAGAGGAAGGAATGTAAAACACACAGGCATCACACAGGTGTAACTCCCACAGAATCCAATTGTTATTACCTTCCTGTGTCATAAATCCACGGGGTTTGAAAGTTGCTTCCACATACCATTGTCAAGACTTCTGTTTGAAATTGAGGGCTCTGGTCGTGTTGTGCTTGTGAGATGGAACAGACTTGCTCTCTTACCTGATCTTCTTCCCTCTGGCGTGATTCAGGCTTTAGCTGACTTTGTGAAACACCTGAACAGTGTCTCCATCTCATATCCAAAGAGAGTTCTCATCTTTGACTTAATGATTGCTCTTTGGATTCTTGACGTAGCCTTTAACCCTCAGCTCCCAAAGTATTTCCTGTGATAATATTGTCAAAACAGCTTCCAGTTACCCTGGCAGGATTACAAAAATGTTAGGGGTGACTGTGATCAGTAAGTTTTTTCTTGACATTGACATTTTTTCCTTCCTTAGGCTCCTCCAATTACTCCTAATTAATCCCTCATGTACTATAGCACAGATTATCGCTTCTCTGACTTCCACATCCTTCAGATATTTGCAGGTTGTGGTTATGCCCCTCTCCTGTGTTCTTATAACCACACCATTTCCAAGCCAAATTTTGCATGCTATTCTCACTTTAATTGCTCTCTTAGAAAGACTTCTCTTCCCCCAGACTCTTCTCTTCCTCTCTGACAGTTGCAAATTTTTTTTCTGGAAACACAATAGACCGAGATAAATGTGGTGTTCCTGGTGAAGTTAGACTGCAGCTGTCTGAACACAGCCCCACCTGTAAAACAGATATCTGGTATAGCTGGAGACTATTGTCAAGCATCTCAGTATGTGACCTGACTTTTCAAAATGCTACGCTGATCTCGTTTGAAGTCAATAGGAATTGCTGGGTATAGGAAGGATACCTCTGAAAACCAGATCTTGTAGTTTGTCGCTAAGGCACGGCTTCAGGATTCATTTTTATGTGCCCAATTATTAGATTTTTTTTTTAGAAGCTAAAACAGCTCCTCTATTCGACAGCTGGTTTAGAACATGGCTGTTAATTGACAGCATGATATGAATGTGCAGCCAACAGGGTTGCTTGTCAGCCACTGAATCTTTTTCTTTGTCCTTCCTCTGGAAGACTTACTTAAAAAATTGATGAGGCCAGAATTAGTGGCAAGCCAGTTAGTGTGATCTCTGCAGGAAGGCTGCAGGCAGCTCATTGCTGTGGGTCAATGCAAGTTCATAACTTGCAGGAGAGGAGGAGATTGAATATTCAATCACTCGTAGTAAATAATTAACAGCACATTTGTATTTTCACAGTTATTCAAGTATACAGGGTAATTTTCTGAGTAATTTCTTGTTTCCCTTATTCTATATGAACAATTTAGTGTTCGATGTATCCAGATGTTCTCTTCCATTACAGGTGTTCAGTAGTGATTTGGCAAATGTCATGGAGTTTCCATTTTCACGAGTATTTCTGTTTGGAGTGAATTAAGTAATTCTGATACCTTTGTCCAGAGTACTATTTTATATTAGAAGAAAGCAGAGACAAGAATTGGTGTCATTGATGCAAGCTGTTTACCTGGTTCTCTAAATACTCAGTCCTACTAACTCTTCCATCAGGCTGTTCTCCGTGCCTTCTGGGCACAGCAGCCAGCTGTACCAGAGCTGACAAGGGATGCACTTTTTTCCCATCTGGGGAGGGATGGTTCTGGTTGAAAATAGTTCCTATAGCTTGACAATATCCTCAAATATTAAAATATAATGAAGGATTAAATTGGAGAGCATGTCTGTTAAGGCATCCCATCAAGTTGATCCTACTGACATCAGATGAAATCAGTGAGCACACAGCATTTTGGTAAGTCAGGTTTCTTGCTAAGGTGCTGTGGAATCAAAGTAAGAACAGTCTTAAGTGAGAAATCTTGTTTAGCACAGCAATGTTAACTAGAAACAAAGTACCACTGGGTGGAAGGGCCTCAGCGCTGCTGAAGGATAGTGAAGGAAATGGATACTGATAGCCTGAGGCCAGCTTTGCATAATTCACAGCGTAAATGCATTGTGTAATGTAAGATTAGGAGCTGCTTAATGCTTCTGTAGTTCATGATTGGCCTGTGAGGTGCAAACTGGTTGGAATAATTCTTCACCTCTCTCATAGAATCCTCCGGAACTGCCACGATGATGCATCCAGATTCACGTACCTTTTAGCAAAGCCTGGCTGTGACTACCTACAACAGGAGGACTTCATCCCACTGCTCCAGGTACCTGCAGCAGCTCAACAGTGAATGGATGGGGCGAGAGAGCTGTGTTGCTTTTGTAGCTTCTTTAGTTTCCTGTCTTTGAATGTTCAGCAAGGACATGCAGACCTTTGGTTTAAGCAGCACCTCGGTGGGGTTTATTTTGGAGTGAAATAGACATGAGCATTTGAAGTGGACTATTTTGTGTAAGTGCCAGCCAGCCACATATCTTGCTAAAGTTCTTGAAGATTGTCAAAGCTTTATTTAGTCTCTTGTCAGGTTTTGTATTTATCAGTGCCTGGTAACCAGGTTGAAATTTGCCCCACTTTTCTAAAAGCGGTTCTTGGGAAAAAATGCACGGCGCTGTTGGTACCGAAGCACAACATAAAGGCTGAATGGAAAAGTTGTACCAGTTGCCTGACAAGACAGTTATACCTGTATTTGTCTAGCAAGGCTCCCAGATAAAATGGAAATCTTTGCAAAAAAAAAAAATTGAGTTCCAGTTGTTCTGTAGATGCTTCTAAACCTGATAGTGCACAAATCTCACTGCTGACTTGGCTTTTCCCTAATGTTCAGGCTAAATCTGTGCATCCTGATTTTATTTCTTGCTTTCTTTTCCTTTTATTCACGTGTGATATTTTTAACAAAGGAAAGTATTGTTCTTTAATTATTTGTGGCCATTTAAACAGGTTCTGGAGAGATTCAGGATTTCTTTGTAGCTTCTCTACAAATCAGGTCCATCTGCTCCATTTAAACAGGTTCTGGAGAGATTCAGGATTTCTTTGTAGCTTCTCTACAAATCAGGTCCATCTGCTCCTCTGATCGTCTCTGAGCTTTTTATGTTTTCTGAGCTTTTCCCACATATCCTTAGATTTCTCTCACTGCGTTGCCCTCTATGAAAAGCCTCTGTGGAGATGCTACTTTGGGGAAAGATTTTGTGTCTGCACTGGATGTTTCTGTGTCCCAAACAAAACTGGGACCGTGATGGGTAAATTTTCTCCTGTTCCATTTCATCTTTACTCCACTGGGCACACTGCCTTTCCTGATGGATTGCAGCTCTGCTGTTCAGCTACTGGTGCAATCACAGGCACACACAGTCTTGTTTGTCAGGCAACCAGAGACTGGCAATATTACACCACGTTATGTTGTCATATTAGACGTGAGGTTAGACTGGCCAAATATGGCCTTATCACACCCCTAGGGGCACTGTGTCTGCTCTATCCCTTTGCCACATCGTGTTATAGACAAAGCAAACCTTTGCGTGCTTTTTTAAAAGGTAGAGCAGTCAGATATGTAGAAATTACACAGGCATTGATTCAAACAGAATCTGAACTGACTCATTCAGCACCTGAACAGTTTCTCCACATCTTTGGTCATGCATTTCGTGGCAGATTTGACATCATGAGCCAGTGTTTGGCTTAGAAAAAAGCTTGAGAAAGAGGCATATCCACAGGGTAGTATGCATTTAGGGGCCCAAAAGAGCTTTCATTGGTTTGGAGGACATAAAGGGTGATTTTCTCAGCCTTTCAAGGAATGTTTATTGCTGAGCCTAGCTCTGAGAAATGGTAATATCTTCAATGAATGGAGGTAAAAAAGGATCTTGGAGAGGAGATAGTTGCATGGTCAACTAACTAATTTTCTGTCTCATTCAATGAAAATGAGTTTTCGTCTACTCACTAACTCTCTCCCTTTGTTTTTCTGTCCTTAAGTAAATCAAAATGGCCCAACAGGTGCGTATTGCCCAGAAAATACATTCTTCTTATAATTCTAGAAGGTTCACATTATAAATTAAAAGATATCATTTCACTTTTGTTGTTAATGCTTAAAACACAGTTTGAAAAGTAAACAAAAGTATTGGTTTGTAGACCCAGTAAGTTCTAAATATTAAAAGGAGAAGAAAATCTATTTCATTTTATTTGGTCTTATATTGCAGGATGTGGTGGAAACGCATCCTGGCCTGACGTTCCTGAAGGATGCTCCAGAGTTCCATTCCCGGTATATTACAACGGTAGGCTGGCTCCTTTGATCTCCTGTGATACTGCTGTACTGACCCTCCCTTTGTGATTTGTCACTGTTCCCATCAGTGAATCCTTCTGTTCGTTCACAAAACGGGTGGTTTTGATGTTACTGGCGATGAGTTATTTTAAGGGCTGCTTTCAAAGGAAAAATGAATCTGCCTGTGTGTATAAGAGGTTATTCCAAAGGTTAATAGTGATTCTTTCTGGTCTTAAGCAAATCTATAAAAACATTTTTTTTGCCTTTAATTGTGGTTTTGAGAGCTGCTAAGTTCCCCCCAAAGCTGCTGGTTGTATGTTTGAAGGTTTCTGTCACTTAAGCATGAAGAATCTGTGATTTTTCCGTGGTACAAAGCATCCATTGCACGCAGGGTCTACTGCCCAGCTCCTCTGTCTCTCACTCTAGCCAGAAAGCCTGTCAAATCTGAGTCTCTGAGCTTTTGTGACTACTGTTTGTGGTTGCTTTTTGTTCTGCAGCTTTGTTCCAGCTTTGCAGTCAGCAGCTGGACTGGTTCATTACTGGATAATGTTTTTAAACCCTTACCTTGTCTCATGTTGGGTATGAATCTGGATAGAAGGTATAAATGTTAGCATGTTTTATCTCTGCAGTGGTACAATATTCAAAAATGACAGGCCTGATGGGAGCTGTATCCCAACAGGGCCCAAGTGCTTAATGTTTCTCCTCTTTGCTCACCAGGCCTGCATGGGGGCCAACTGCACACGTACTGGCAGCTGGGAGATTGCTGGCAGACACCGGCTTGTTCCTTCCATAAGGAGCAGATGGCAGAAAGACACAGTTGCTCTGGGCAAACCCTGAACTGTTGCACTAATGTTTGATGAAAATGTATAACAAGAATGAATTTTAAATGTTTAGATGCCCTTGAACATGACAGTGAACATCAGTGCGTTAACATATTTAGTCCCTGTGAAGAAGACAACAGATACATTAAGCACAGGAACTAGCCAGAATAGGTGTAACAATGGCCAGGGAATTATGGAGGCACATGGATTGGTGTAGAAGGAGACTGTGGCACATGTACCCTGGTATTTGGTGTTCAAAGTATATGGAGGGGTGAGAGCTGAAAGATTTAAGGTCATGCTAGCATCAGCTTCTGCCGGCAGCATCAACCAGTTGTTCTTTGCTAGGAGCGGGTCAAGGTATGATTCATGGTTGTGCTGGTGTTGGCTGTTGGGTGGTGACAAAGGCAGTTCTGTGCATCTGCCTTTACGGGTTCCTCTTCTCAAGTCACATGCTACTTCTGTGTTTTTCAGGGTATAAAGGAGGGAGTAAAAGCCAGAAACAAATGTCTTTGTAGAGTAATCACCCTCAGTGTCTCGAAGCAGTTGCTGCACATTCTGAACCTCATCAAGGTTCTGCTTGAAGATAACTGAAGTGCAGGCCATTACTGAAAAGAGCAACACTTTTTCCTTCCTTTCTCCTTTTCTACAATTACCCTTATGCCTGGGCAAGGGCCTGTGTGACCACCTAAAGCAGTCACAGAACCAGACACTTCATGAGTGTGTGAAGCTCCTCAGTGCTTCTTGATTCTGGTTGTGTCTCCACTGTGCTTTCCTACTTCAGTCTGAACCTTTGGGCACCATTACTCACAATACTCTGACAGAGATGGCTTCCTAGGCTTGCTCCCAGGCTGCCAGGATACAGTGGTGCTTGTGCTTGAGGTGAATAGTGTGTAGCGGTGAGCCTTATGGAGCTGAGATGTCCTTCACAGACTGCTCACGCTGGCAGGACAATGCTGTTTTGGGTGCCTGTGCTGACACAAAGGTTCATTCTGAGCTCAGCGTGTTTCGTCTTGGCCAGGTCAGAGTTGGAGCAGAGTCAAGACCAAGAGAGACAGACAATCTGTTGGGTCAGGTTGTTCCCATCTGGAGGGGGCACTTCTTGGCCCACTGCAGCAGTGGCTTTCCTCTCTCATACGAGGAGTTCCTGTTTCTCACATCTCCTTTCACAGTTGGAAACTTCTGTTTCTTCAATGTTACAAAATTCAGTATTTCCACCAGAAGGTCCTTGGATGTTGAGACTACTTGGATCCTTTTGATCCCTTCCAGGTAGAGTGCCTTATACCTACTTACAGTGACAGAATGTTGGATTTGCTGCCAGTCCAAGAGTTACATTTTATTTTTGTGTTACAGGTGGGGGCTGAAGGGAGACGCTAGCATTGTGTTCGTTGCAGGATACAGCATCACATGGTTGAAATCACCTGGGAGTGAGAGAACAGTTTAGTATGGGTAAGGTGCGTGTGCACGTTGCATGGGTTTTTTTGCCTACCTCTGCACCTTTTAGAGGTGCCATTTGGCTAGAGTAGGCTGTGATTTAATCTGTATTGGGATCTGTGAGCTGTTGTATTGTCAGTACACTAAACTACTTGTGTTCCTTTCAACAGAGACCCACTACTGAAGCTGGTGAAGACACTGCGGAATATCACATGGCATTTATTGTCTAAGCTTTAAAATATGGCTTCTCCCAGAATGTTCAAATGAGGCTCATATTTAGCACTGCATGTGGTTGTTGAAAAGCTGAGTCAACTCAAAACAACTTGGCAAAACATACTGCTTGTTGAAAAGTGCTTCAGTTTATGCTGTGTTACCAATGCGAACATGTATGGGGGGGGGTGGCCGACAGGGCTTAATAAAGCTTTGTGGGTATTTCCAGACATGGTGTTGCTTTTGTTCTTCTGTGGGAAGACTGGGAAAAGGTCTAGAACTGACCTCTCAGTGGTTCAGGTCCTGCAGGTAGATTACATGAGGATCATGAGCAAATAAGAGGGGACACTCCTTCCAAAACCTTATGGAGTAAATTCAGAATAAAGAATTTGCCAGTTTCGACTTCCATTAAGGCAGAACTGTGTGGCTTGGACGCTGCGAATCATCTCAGGCTGTGTAATTATGTGCTAAGATGTTTTCCAAATGCTTTTTTTGACAGCTTTGTTTTTCACAACCTGCAAAAGAAAGAGTGAGATACTGACATTTATTACCAATATGTACAGTGTGTACTATCCATTGAAACTGGACCATTACTTGAATTATAAAACCTCCTCTGAGTGACTGGACACGGTAAAAGAGATGGAGTGGTTCCATTTTACCTCTGAATGTCTTATTTTTACAGCTGGGTGAGAAAAGAGTAGGTGGAACATGCTTATCAGTGTGGTCTGATAGAGGAATGATCTTACATGTCACAAACAGGGGTATTTTGTTGTCTTTTATTACCCTGCAGGCAGAAAATTGCTGGTTAGGGGTCCTTTTTCTGATTCTTGGTGTTTGTTTTTGAGTCCTTGGAATGACATGAAAACCCTGTGTCTTTAAGAAGTGCTACAGAGTTGGCAGGTGTGATAATGAGCTATGTATGAGGCCAAACAAAGTCCAAAAATAGGGTCCCGAATGGCAGTGGCTGCCAGAGGTGTTAAAGAAGAAACAAAAAACAAGTACAGGTTTTTATTTTGTGCTCAAGACCAGAAAAGATTATTGTGATTACCTAGTCTGACCTCTGGTGTTACACAGGCAGCAGAACATAGCTCAGGGATTGCTATAGTTAGCATCTATTAGAAGGGCATCACTCTTGGAAGTCGGGAGCGCTAAAGAGCCTGCAGTGTTTCTCTGGGAGCTGTCGCAGTGGTGACTCAGTGATGGTGCAAAAAAAATGGCATTCTTACCTGTCTGAATGAGGCTGATTTCAGCTTCTAGTTATGAATGTCAAGAGACACAAAACATCCTCCTGCTCTCTCACGTCTCCCTGTGCAGGCTTTTCAGGGCCAGCATAGCTACCAATAGGTGTGATGGTTGGTTTGGTTGAATATATTATTTCTCTCACTTCAGGATGCATTTTGAGTCCTCAAATCATTCTTGTTGCTCTCAGTTATTTGTGCTTATCAGTGTTCACTGTGTCACTAATCTGTGTGTCCCAGAGCAGACTGTTGGCAACAGTCCTGTACTTGGTTCCAGCTCTGCTCCAGGCTAAGAACCAGCGCTTTTGTGACTGAGCCCTTCAATGGTGATTGTCCACTTGAAGCCAGCTGTAGGAAAGAAACAAACCCATCCCATTTAGTTTGCCAACTGGATTAATCCCTGTAATGTCCATGTTGTTGTATGAAGTTAATTTCTGTGTTGGAATAGCATGCACTATTGAGGTTTATCCAAAATTCTAGGCTAATACAACAAAAGGGTGCAAGAGATACCAAAGGTTTGTTTGCATTAGGTTTGGTCAACAAGAATTATTTTCAGTGCTGCTGGTCAAATTCTGTTTCTAATTCCTCGTCTTGAAGGTGTTTATTTGTTGTTTCCCCTGTTAAGTTTATCCTTACATGTGCTTGATCACACGAGTGTTTTCCCCGCTTTGTGGTGCTCTGACAAGCTACCAGAAGCAGGCCAGGAAGGGTTCTTCTTGCTCTTTTGGGTACTGGGAGAGCCACAGTCTCACACTGTGAACTCTTTCTCTTGGGTTCTCAGAGGTCTGTGCTCCCTCCATGCTTTTCTCTCACTCTCACCAGAGCCAGATCAGTAGCACAGACAAATGAGGTTAACACCTACCTAAGATAAATGCAGACAGATAATCTCTATTGCTTACTTTCAGTGGAGCCACCAGAGGATGAGGCATTGTTATAGGCACAATAGGTCAGACATCAATAGTGGCTTTCATTTACATGTCCTGTTTTCTCTTCAGAAGTCTTCAGTTTTTTTCTGGCGAGGGACACTATTTCAGTTGAGATGCATGCAGGCTATGGTGCCCCAAGCCTGAAAAGCTCAGTTTCAAAGTGATTCATCAGCACTTTGAAGGTATTCCCTGACTTAAGTAATACATCTGCATGGTCAAAGATGTGAATTGAGAGCAATGAAAATATTGGTGGAGTGGAAATGGTTAATACTGGTTCAGAAACAAATTTTACTTTCAGACTGCATGGTGAATTAAGGAGAGTGGTATCTCCAAAACAGATCACAAAACAGGTTTCAAAAAGAAATCTCCTTATAAGATGAGTGAATAAACAAAGCTACTGCCTTTAAGTTCCCAAACTGGTGTATTTAAGGAGTAGATTTCAAGAGTGCTGTTCATGTGTTGCAGGTTATACAGAGGATATTCTACACAGTCAATCGGTCCTGGTCGGGGAAGATCACTCTAACAGAGCTGAGGAAAAGCAACTTCTTGCAAGTATGTTGGTTTCTGCTTGAACAAGATGTAAAATGCATCATCCCTTTGTTCCTAGAGCTGTGCTGTATGGCATGGGAGCCGTGCCTGGGTTGTTGTGTAGGCCAAGCACTCGGTGCCAGGAGAGTGCCAGAGTGGTGGAGTTGTGCCTGAGGGGAGAGAAGACAAGACCAGGGACTCAAGTAGCCAAGGGTGCACTGACAGAAGGTCAAGGGGCAACTGTACACCCACTCTGAAGCCACATCAAGCAGAATGGCTCTTGCCTGCTGCTCTTGCCAGGGAGGAAGGGAAGCAAGATGCAGCAGTGCACCTGTGTTCAGTGTCCTGTTGAGCAGCCAGGAACACCTGCTGGGCTGCGGCCAGCGCGCGGGGAGCAGGACAGCAGTTTCCTGACTCCCAGCCGGTAGTCAGCCTCCTGACAGTTGGTTGGGCAACTCGTGCTGTGCGTTTTGGGAGCTGATTTCCACTTCTGCAGTAAGCTTCTTCAGCAAGGCTAAGGAATGAAGCATAGTTATTGTTACAGTCATTGCAATGCATCCTTATGTTGCGCAGAGATTTTGGGATTTGGATTTCTATCCTCTGTATTTTTGTCCAACATAGCAGCAGGTTAAATCTGTCTAAGGCTGCTCAACTCCAGCCCAACCTAGAAAGCCAGAAAGTCTTGAGGCTGAAAGGTCAAGGACTTGGTTAAAGCAGAGAGACTTCTGCTGCATCCTGTTCTCCCTTCCACATGTAGTGCACTGTCTTCCTCAAAAACCTCAATCATGAATTCATGCTCCACCTCCTTTCAGACGTCTTCTGCCCCACTGATCACAACAGCTAATGAAAAATCACTGCTCCCTTGGATTGTCTCATGCCTGTCCAAGCCCTCTGATCTGAGTCCTTCCCTAACCTTTATCATAAATAAATCCTCTCAACTTACCCTGCATTTTTATTCATTTTCTCCTTTATACACTCTCTCCCTTTTTCTTTTTGAGTGTCTACTCTGCCTTTTCAACTCCTGCAGCAGGGAAATTCAGATGATTTTGCTTTGGCAGTTCTTTACTCTGTGTGTAATGGCTTGTTTTGGCATGAGCTATAAAAGAGAGAAATTAGTTATTGAACTCCCCCCCAAGTGACTGTCATCTGGAAAGAAATGGAGAGACCTACAAGGAATCTGAGGCTGGTGAGTGATTGATCAGAGGTTTTTAGGCTTCAGTGTCAGCAAGTCAGGATAGCGCAGGTCTGGCAGTGCCACCCTGCTGTCCGTGCCTGGAACTTCACTGATCCTGGTGGACAGCGGGATGTGAGAGTTTTGTTGAGGCTCCTTGGATGTGGAGGTGACGGAAAGTGGATGTTGAACTATCGGTGCCTACGTATTGCACAGCTTTATGGTTATGGATAGAAGGGCCACTAAGCCTGTCTGCTTAGAGACACAACCCTCTGGCATAGCTCTTGGGCTGTGATCCCCCTCTTCCCTTCAGAGAGGCTCTGAGGGCAGGGGAGGACAGACCTATAGCTCACTTGAGTCTGTTAGCCTTTTCATATTCCCACAGACATAATTTATTAGGTTTTCACAGCTGCTTGGGGTCCCAAGACCTCAGCACTAGGAGAAAGGCAAGCGGGGAGGTGGCACTGGTAAACACACAATACCGTCCTGTCGGTGGGAATGTGGAGTGGAGGGAAGAACAGAGGTAGTTGGGGAAGTTGGAGTGAAACAAGGATGCTGTCACTAAATGTTTTCTAACAAGAGAAGTTAAGAGATGTCATGGTTGGAAGTCTGTCTGAGCCTCTCAGTTAAACCAGACTAATTTGTGCCAGCGACAGACCAGGAAAATCAGTGACTGTTTTGGTCTGCATGGGATCCATCCGTCCTTCCACAGTCCAGGCATGAGTCTGTAGCAAGACTTGAATTTGCCCTTTGGTAGCCAGGCAAGGTTGTGTGGTGTGTAAAGATAGATCTCAGTTCCTGTGGAAGAACTGTGGACTTGCTGTTGTAAATGACTCTAAGACAGTCTCTGGTGCGTGTCAGAAGTGTTTCACCAGTAACGGATCCCAGCCGAGACCGCAGTTCTATTCTTGTTTCCCTTCCTCCTTCACTATAGCTGAAAATCAGCAGAAATTCACAGGAGTGGCAGGCAAACTGTGCATACATATGCTGACCAGCATGGCGAAGCCAGATTCTCTGTAAGCACCTGTTAAGGAATTCAGCAACAAAATCGGCTATAGGGCAGAAAGGCTGCATTTTGGGTTCGCTCTGAGCTGTGTTCCCCCACCTTCCACAGAGGCTGGAGGACTTGAGCTGCCAAACTGCCTCCTTACCTAGGTTTAACTTCCGACTTTATTTGTATTCTTTCAGACTCTTGCTCTCTTGGAAGAAGAGGATGACATAAATCAGATCACAGATTATTTCTCCTACGAGCACTTCTATGTTATATACTGTAAATTCTGGGAGCTGGACACTGACCATGATCTTTACATCAGCCAGAAGGATCTGGCTAGGTACAGTGATCAAGGTATGCTGGTGGGACAAATGGGGTTGCTGAAAATAGAATGTTCCCTCTAAAGAGGAAAGCCTAGCTTTAATTTGGTTAATTTGATGCCTCAAAAAAATTGTAAATGGAGCCATCCATCTCTTACACACATGCTGATTCCCAGAGCCAGTTGTAGGGACTGAGACATAGGGAACTGCAGTACATGCTGTCTTCTGCGTGAGCAGTTAGAGAGGGAACTTCTGTTCATGTGTGGGTCACCACCAGAAGGGAAGGCTAAAATAATGTTTTGAAACTTGCTTGTTGTTTACTAAGAGTTTTGCAGGAACTTGGAAGTAGGGACAAGAAGGACAAGCTCCTGTGAACTTCAAAACTTGCTGAAGCGTGGTATCGTTATGTATGAGAGAAATTCCAGAGTCTAGTTTGCAGGTGCACTCTGGTGAACACCTCTTGAGTTCAGTGGGGAACTTCCTTCCACAAGTTGGGCAGATGCTATGAGTTTTCAGATGTTAAAGGGCCATGGATAAGTTAATGGAATACAAATCCACAAAGGGCTAAAAAAATTCAAAGACACTTTGTTCTGTATGAGTTGTGCTGGATGGAGGCACTCGAGTCGGCTTTGTTTTAGGATCATCCATGCTCTGAGAGCATGCTATGCCCATGAGGGCTTGTGATGTAATGTCCAAGACAAGAGCTGGAGCTATTGACCAGTGTATTTAATCCTGAAGACAAAGCCTTCTGGGATTCTTCCATATGGTTGCTCCATTTTTTGGGAAAGTAGGTCTGGGACAGAGAATCGGACTTCGGGAAATGGGATGTTGGGACACGTGTGACTGGAGGTGGCAGGAAAGGTGAAGTGTGTAGTAGGGTGTTGTAGCATGTAGGGCTACAGGGATCTGGAGGTGTGGCAAGTTGTGAGGCATTGCTGGAGCTCTGGGGATGGGGACAACACTTTGCAGGATGCAAGATCCGACTGGACTGAAGTAAGAAAGAAGTATGGGATGTGAGAATGACAATGCTGTAGTACGTGCATGTGTCAGAGTGGTGTGGTGGCCCATGTGGTGTGAGTGCAGGCGTTTATGGGAAGGCCATTGGGGTTCCGGGTGAGTGAGGCAGCCACGGGATTCAGGAGTGCTGATAATAGAGCTGGATGGGCTGAGGATGGAGGAATGTGTCTGCAGCCCAGAAAGCCAACAATGGCATCCAAAGCAGTGGGACCAGCAGGGTGAGGGAAGGGATTCTGCACCTCTGCCCAGCTCTGGTGAGACCCCACCTGGAGCCCCACGTTCAGTTCTGACACCCTCAGCACGGGAAGGACAGGGATCTGTCAGAGCGGGTCCAGAGGAGGTCACGAAGATGGTCCCAGGGGTGGAGAACCTCCTGTAGGAGGACAGGCTGAGAGAGTTGGGGTTGTTCAGCCTGGAGGAGGCACTAGGGAGACCTTAGAGCAGCCTCCCAGTACTGAAAAGGACTCCAGGAGAGCTGGAGAAGTGTTTTTGATCAGGGATTGCAGTGATAGGACAAGAGGGAATGGTTTTGAGCTGAAAGAGGGGAGATTGAGATGAGATCTTAGGAAGAAATGTTTTCCTGTGAGGGTGGTGAAGCCCTGGCACAGGTTACCCAGAGAAGTGGTGGCTGTCCCATCCCTGGAGGTGTTTAAGGCCAGGTTGGATGGGGCACCCTGATCCAGTGGGAGGTTCAAACTCCCCGGGGGAGGGGGGGGGTTGACCTGGTTGGGCTTTAAGGTCCCTTCCAACCCAAACCGTTCTATGAGTTACTGACCTGGGATAGGTGGTACAGGAGAACTGGTCCCTGCTGGGAGGCTGGAGCATGGGGATGGAGTGTTTGTTGCCCGGGAGTCTTGAGAGCACTGGAGAGCTCATGGTGGAATGGGCGCTGTGAAGGGGAGAAGCACTGTGCCAGGCTGGGCCTGCCTGGCTGTGTGTCACGAGTGTGGCAGGACACAGAAATGATGGAGAAGATGTAGAAGGAGCTAAGGTGGGAGTCTAAAACAACAGTATCAGAGTCTGGGAGGGTGGGGTCGCTGTGCAAATCCAGCTCCAGACTGATCCTTACTGCTTGGCTGATGTGTCTCTGCCATAACAATCTATCCCACACATTTTCTGGCTGGCAAATCCCTCCCACTCACCTAAAACCATGCTTGCTTTTCATTGTCCTTCTCTGCAGCAGGATTGCCACGGCTTGTGCTCTCTAAGAAGTGTTTTGTAGGGATTTAATGTGTGGTTTTTGCTTGATAACTGAGCTTTTGCAATACACACTGAAATAGACTTCTCTATCAGCAGGATTTGCTTATGTGACAAATCCTACTGCAGCAAAGCAGGAGCAAGAACCCAGAAAACAGACAGCTGCCCTGTTTGTGGGGAAATGGGTTTTGGGAGGATACAAAGGCACGCACGCTGGGAGAATCATCTTTGGTTTTGATGAAGGGCTGCTAGAGACCAGTGGTTAGACAGGCAATGTACAGAGAGTGTCCTTTAGCAATGGGAAATGGCTTTGTGTAGATTCAGTATAAACTACTGATTGTAGTTATTCCTGTGACCTGTAGCTTCATTTTCTCCATGTTTTCTTTGTTTCCAGCTTTATCCAAAAGGATTATTGAGCGAATATTCAGTGGCGCTGTGGTGAGGTGAGGAATGGCATTCTGGCTGGGCACAGAAGTGAAGGGAATTTCTGTCAGGCTAATCAGAAGCACAAGATACTCTCAAAAATCCCCCCCAATCAGAATGGTTTCCAACGTGGTGCTCCAGTTGGAGCTGCTTGCAAATGGAGTGAGACTTCTGGGTATCTTAGGAACACAAATTAAGAAATCCCATAGGATGAGCGCCTTATTGAGCTCATTGTAGAACAGGCTGGGCTTAGCCAGAAGGAACATCCAACCCCACAGGTCTGTGATGTGCGATGGCACAGGGAGAGGCAGAGAGCACTGTCTTCAAGTCTCCAAAAAGTAAATCAGCTCAGCAGTTGCTGTGGCAGAGGATGTGGGAGCTGAGCTGAGCAAGGCAGCAACTGCTGTGCCTGCGGGGAAGTGCACAAGGGCTGGTGCTGCAGAGTGTGGGAAGCACAGACTGACAGGGTGACAATGCCCCGTTTTCTCTTTTTGAAAAATATATTTGATGACATTCTGAGTATTTAGGAGCCTGTTGATTTGGGTTTATTTTTTATTTTTTTTCTCCTGTGTCTTCCAGAGGCAATGAAGTTCAAAAGGAGGGCCGCATGAGTTATGCCGATTTTGTATGGCTCCTGATTTCAGAGGAAGACAAAAGGAGTGCTACAAGGTCTGACTGATTTCTGTGTCTTAGTAGAAGTATTGAGATGAGCAGATAAGGTTATAGGAACTTCTGTGACAGAAGATGGCAGCTTGGGTTCCAGTGATTATTAGGAAGAAAGCAACTTACTGTCAACATTTGGTCAAACCATATCCCTTTCTTGAGGAGAAATTGTGTACAAGCCATGTTTTCTTGTAATGTTAAATGTCTTGGTAGTCATCAATGGCTTGGGCTACCCTGTGCCAGGTAGCACTGGCTCTGGGGGCAAACCTGGAGAAGTTTGCAGCAGATACCATGTTCCCTTCATGCATGTAGCAAGTGAACAAGAAGGGTTTATAGGGAAACTTCACTGTGTCCCTTTTTAAAACCTACCCATGTGCCTGGTTTGTACAACCAGTGGGAGACTGTTGTGCAGAGCTGAATTGCACGTGCAATTATTAGCACAGGGAATCCTATCAGTAAAAATTAGAAGAGTAATTGTTACAGAATCATTAAGGCTGGAAAAGACCTCTAAGATCATCCAGTCCAACTGTAAGCCCAACACCACCATGCTTACTAAACCATGACCACACACTTTTTGAACCCCTCCAGGAATGGAGACTCCACCACTTCCCTGAGTAGCCTCTGCCAGGGCTTCACCACTCTTTCACTAAAGAAATGTTTCCTAAAATCCAATTGAAACCTCCCCTGCTGCAACTTGCAGCCATTTCCTCTCATCGTATCGCTTGTTACTTGGGAGAAGAGACCAGCACCCGCCTTACTACAGCCTCCTTTCAGGGAGCTGCAGAGAGCAATGAGGACTCCCCTCAGCCTCCTCTTCTTGAGGCTAATTCATAAATCCAGGGTTGGACTATCCAGAGGTGAAGGGATGATGTAGAGTGTAACTGCCTGAAAGCATTGCCTTTTGGATAAGGCAATAGCATGACTACCTGCTCACTTGGGGACAGCCGGTGTCCTGCCTTCAGAGCTGGTTGTATTTGGCCAACTTTGGCTGCTTTGACAGAGACTCTGTAACCTACATGAGCCAGCCGAGCTGCAGCCCAGTGGCTACAGCTGCCAGCTGAAACAGGTCATGAGCATGGCAGTGCTCACAAGCTGCCTAGGAGGTTCAAAGGAAGTGCTCTGGAGTGTTGGCCTGTGCTCCGATCAGGTATTTTCATCTCTGCTTTTATGGCAGCCTCTTGGCAGAAAAGCCTTAGAGGATGGGGGAAAGGGCATGTGCATTGCTGCAGTGTCTGCTATGTGGATTTCCTTGTGTTGTGCTGTGCTTTCATCAATCCTGTCTTTTTCCTAGCATTGAGTATTGGTTTCGGTGCATGGACCTGGATGGGGATGGAGTGCTCTCCATGTATGAACTGGAGTACTTTTATGAGGAGCAGTGTGAGCGGATGGAAGTGATGGGCATAGAACCCCTGCCTTTTCATGACTTGCTGTGTCAGATGCTTGATCTCGTTAAGCCAGAGAGGGAAGGTAAGTCCCATTTAATGGGAGTTTCCATCCTTTTTGATCTATGGTGATTTCGTAAAGTAACATCACTGTGAAACCCATCTACAGATGTGTTAGAATCACAGGGATGAGATGATTGTACAAGGTAGAGGCTTGAACAATGACTATTGTGCCATACTGTTACGCATCAGGAGGTCTGAAATACTAAAACAAGAGACCTTGTGAGTTAACCTGCTGGAACTGGAGCAACAAGTCTTGTATATTCCAGCTGGGGGATGTGCTGACAGCCTTGATTATGAAACTGGACCGTCCCCGTTCACATTCTTTCACATTTCATGTGAATATAAAAGACTTCCCTGTGTATGTGAGGTAAATGTACCTGTTTAGTGAATGGTGTTAAAATCCTTGACTAACTTGGGAGGATGTTTTGTGATGTTATGGCATACTGATAACTAAAACTTGGATCAGACTGACAAGGAACAGTCCAGCCTCTCACCAGAACTCAGGACAATACTGTGAGGCTTTTTTTTTCTGCAGGAAGAGTAACCCTGCGAGACCTGAAGAAGTGCAGAATGGCTCATGTCTTCTACAACACCTTCTTTAATTTAGAGAAATACCTGGACAACGAACAGAGGGATCCCTTTGCAGTGCAAAAGGTATAAATTACCTTTATTTCTACGTACAGGCCTTCTCAAACCCATCTTTGGGATGAAACAGGATGTAGGGAAAATCCAACGGAATGTAAAACACAAGCAGGGTGGTCAAACACTGGAACAGGTTGCCCAGGGGCTTGTACATCCTGGAGAGGAGAAGGCTCTGGGGAGACCTTACAGGAGACGCCCAGTACTGAAAGGGGCTCCAGGAAATCTGGGGAGCGGCTCTTGATCAGGGAGTGCAGGGACAGGGCAAGAGGGAATGGTTTTCAGCAGAAAGAGGGGAGACTGACATGAGCTCTTAGGAAGAAATGTTTTCCCGTGAGGGTGGGGAGGCCCTGGCACAGGTTGCCCAGAAAGTGGTGGCTGTCCCATCCCTGGAGGTGTTCAAGGCCAGGTTGGATGGGGCTTTGAGCACCCTGATCCAGTGGGAGGTGTCCCTGTCCATGGCAGGGGAGTTGGAACTGAATGTGCTTTAAGGTCCCATTCAACCCAAACCATTCTGTGATTCTGTTCTTGGAATTTTTCGATATGTGACTGGACAAAGCCTTCAGTCCTGATCTGACCTCATAGCAAACCCTGATTTGAGCAGAGGCTGGGACTGGAGACCTCCTGGGTCTCTTCCAACACAAATGATGCTCCTGTTCTGTGATTCGTTGCCATCACTGATCCTGCTACACCTGCATTGCCAGGGCAGTGTGTGATTCCAGAGGGAAGGACCGGAGCTGGCAGGCTGGAAGAGGGCACTCAGCTGCACTAGAAGGAATCTTGCTTTGCCCAGTTTAGAAAGGAGCTGTGAGATTCATAACTTGAGAACTCATTTATCTCTCCTGTCTCCTACACAGCTGCAGTTGTAAATAAGTAGGCTACATGTGAAGATGTGTGAAACATTCGGGTTGGAGCCTGATCCTTAAAACAGCAGTAGTGATCTCCCCATAGCCCAGACAGAGCTAGACAGACCTTCCTAACCACACAGGGGCCGAGGCAGATGAGATGCCAGCTCCATGACCAGGCTATGCGTGCAGTGAATAGGTGGAAAGTTTGGATATTGCAGATTGTGCCTGGTTATCAGCCTGGCTCTGCTGTCATTCACCACCTCCTTTTCCCAAGCAGAGAAAAAACAGGAGGAGACTGTGGCTTTTGTACTGTTCAGTTGTTGCTCACCACTTTCTGTGGGATGCTCAGAGACTTGAGTTTTGTCAGCTGTTGGTGTAAAGTCCCTTGCCTCTGGCTCCTCTTGCATATCCAGTGAAACCAGATGTGTCTACAGCTGAAAGACCATCTCCCAGAAGTCTCTTATCTGGTCCAAGTGCAGTAAAGTGGGGATACCAAAACCAGCTCTGGTTCTCTCCCAGTTGTTCCCACATAACCTGTAAGAGGAACTTTGTGGTTCCATGATCCAAGGCTTAAATTATCCCAGTCCAGAACCACCCTACTTTTGTTTGTTTAAACTGGATCATTCCAAGAGCAGTCTAGTGGGGCCAGGAGGGGCAACTTATTTTCCCCATCTTGCAGTAAGTAACAGAGGGCCAAATGTTTAAGGATGTTATTCTGTAACCTCTCAAACTTACCCAAACTTAGTAAATTGTGAAGAGTTCCTCAAAAGATCAGTTACAATTAACATTTAATTTTAAAAAAATAAATCACTGAGTTCTTTAACCAATTGCAAAGCGTGCAGGTGCAGAGCTTGATGAGCTAGAGCAAAGAAAATGTGCAGTTATTCACATTCAGCATTTCTGAAAGGAACCAGACTCAGCTGGTTGGCAGCTTAGGTCACACGCTGAGCTTTATGGACTAAGGGATGTGTTCTTTCATAGTTGTTTCTGTGCAGATGTTAAATAGTTTGAGATAATTTTGAATGGTTCAGTTAAGGCAATTTTTGACAAGCTGTTTCTATAGAGTTGGTTACTGAATTGCTGTTTCACATGTTTAGACCTGCTGTAAACAGCTGTAGAGAGGTGTGGACACAGTATTTCTTGTCTGTATGATCTCTGTAGGACATCGAAAACGATGGCCCGGAGCCCTCTGACTGGGACAGATTCGCTGCTGAAGAGTACGAGATCCTTGTGGCTGAGGAATCTGGGAACGAGCAGCTCCAAGAAGGGTAAGCACGGGCCTTGCACTGCCCTGGGGACACGTGCTTTGCTCCAGCTGCGGTTTGGTCGGAGCATGTGGCTGCCACTTCTAACAGAGGGAGTGGATTAGTGGACTTATCCTTGGGACTCAATTCTGGAGCATGTGAAGCCTGCAACAGTTGCTCCAAAAGGCAGTATTGGTGCATTTGTCACACTGGGCTTCTTTGTGGGCAGCCACCTGAATCAGCTGCACACCTGGTGGTAACAAAGATAGCTGGGAAGGAGAAAGCCTATTTCCTTTGGCAACCACACAAAAAAGAGATTGAATGACTATTGCTAGGCTGGGCCAGGTACTGACCATATCACACTATCACAGATTAGAAGCTGTGACTCTGTTACATTTATTATACCTAGCAGAGACTTTCCTTAGGCAAATCATTTTTCTTCCTGCCAAACTTTATGTCTCTGTGCTCTTCATGAACTGTGTTTCAACATTTTGTTCATTTACCAAGTTTGTTGAGACTTTTTCTTTAAACATGGTTGGTTTCTGCAATCCATTTTTGCAGCCCACTATAAAATCACGGGCAGACACTCCAGCTATACTCAGAGTCAATGAATTTAGGCAGAGGAATTGCTCCAGAACCTCTCTGTGTGCAAGGGCTTTCTGCAGAGGTTCCTCATACAGACTCAGTATAATTATAATTTGTGTCTCTGTTAGCATCTTGTGTTTCTCTGGAAGCTTCCAGGTTAATATAACAAGCATCCAAAGAATGCTTACAACGTGTTAATCTTGCATGATTCAGGATTTCAGCCATTCTTGAAGAGTATTTGTAGGGCCATTAATGTAAGAGTACTGAGCAGATTGCGTAATTTTCAAAACTTCCCACACTGGAAATTGCTTGGGATAACAGTAGCACCTACTAATTAGCCACAGGGATTTGCAAAGCTATTGAGAGATGTGTTTCCCTCTCTCCCTGTGATGTGCATCCAAAAAGCTATGGGCTGTTCCCTCATCTCCTTTGAGCTGCCTCGCCTTTTTGTGGCCTTCACAATGAAAGATGAGGTAACACAGGATGGAAGATGAAACTGCTGTATTCTCTGCAGCTGCTTCACAGCACCTGTGTCCTCAGCGCAGGAGAGAAATGGGAGTCTGCCATAAAAGCTTTGCAGGACCGTGAATTCCCAAACTCACTGAAACCAGAGGAAAAGTGGCAGGTGATTTCTGAAGTCTGTCTGAAACAGCTCTGTCTCTCCCTGTAAAGAGTGTGTCAGCAACCTTGCTGCTTGCTTTTAAGAGCCCCTGAAAAGCTCTGTAGTCATGGCAGCAGGATTAGATCTCATTTGTGGAGCATAGCAACAGACCATGCAGGAAAAAGGGAAGGGAAAAAGAAAAAACAAAGAGCCAGACAAATTTGCCAGAAACAGGCATTGAGGTTTTGCAGATACATTATTTCTGCTGTCCTTTGAGGATGACAGAAATAGGGAACAGGCACAAACCCAAGACAATTTATGAGCTCAATGAGAGAGCAGAAGATTTTTGGTTAAGTTAGCTGGCAAACCTGGAATCTGGTATTTGTCTGATTGATACACTTGAAAACAACCATCATTCGGCAATCACAGCGGAATCAGTAGGTGTGTGCTGTGTTTGTGACAGCCCTGTCCACAGCTTCTCTGGGTGGAAGGCTTTTAAAACCAGTCAGTGGCTTGTCCATGGGAGAGCACTGCTCCTGGAAGAGGAATCTCATCAAGACATGGTGCATGCTCAGAGTGACTTCAAGGATACTGTGACCCAACTGAGAGCTAAAACAAGACAGAGAGGTGTGATCCAGCTCAAGACAACAACGAAGCATCGTTTTTCACTGGAAGCTTATTCTGAGCCATGTTCTGCTTCATACATCTGTGTATGAGTCTGTTCCCTGGGGAGTGCACACACTTCATCGTTTGAAGGCAGAACGAACAGTTGAATCTGACCAATGGAAGCTCTTCGTGCAGGATGTAAGCACTGGGTTTGCAGAAATCCTTTCTTGCCATCCAGCCTATGGCCAGAAGTGGGCACTGCTTTGTTCACTGTTCCAGAACCCAGTTTCAGCCACAGTTGCCTTCATGGAAAGAGATCCTTCTCCATAGGAAGGGAAATAAGGAGGAAGAGGCCATCTTTTACCAGCTGCTGACAGGAAAGAATCCCCTTTACCTGAGCAATTGGGAGCAAGGGCACAATGTGCAGCATCTGCTCTGGGGCAGATAGGTGGGGCAATGACACAGGGTCAGGTGATGTTTGTTCAGCTTAGACCAGTTCCCTCAAGTCAGCTGATGTCTCAGTCTCTCATTTTCATGAATCCAGCAGCATAAGGAAGGGAAAGGGGAAGGAAGTACATCATGAAGTGCCCAGTGACAAAATGTGTGTTTGCCAGAAGAAAGGACAAAGAACTTCCTGGAGTATTTTGCCTTCTCTGAACAAGCTAGAGATTCCATGGGTGAGTCTCAGGTAATGGGTGTTTAATCTACATGAGCCCATATGTGTATTTATGGGACTGTGAAGTTTTGAAACTGGCCTGGACAAAGAGAAGGTGATCATCTTAGTCCTGGTCTCATGGAAAAGCTGTCCCTTGCATGCTTCCTAGCCATAAACGTGGAAAGCATTTCTTCCAAGATGGGAAAGGCAAGCAATGTTGAGCCTTAAGGACCAAAAGAGTAAAGTGGAAAAATAACTCATGTGGGAAAAGATATTGGGAAGTCCCTTTTGAAGAAGACATGAGAAGGTTTAGTCCAGAAGCAAAAGGCACTGGAAAAAAGAAGATAATGGGGCTGCAAATGCTGGTGATGTGCAAGAAAATACAGGAAATAGTCGTGTTCCACCTACAGGGAAAAGAGGGAGAAGGTTGACAGAAGTTGGTAAAATTGAAGGAAAAAGGGACTCAAAAGGACTATTTCCTAAGAAAATAAGTTTTCCTCAGCTGGGTCACCTTAAACCAAGGAAACATTTGAGGAACTGAGGCACGTACAGACACACAGAGCCCATTCCCAGGTGGGGTGCAGGGGGGGCAGAGCCGTGCAGATGCCTGACAGGAACCGCTTCAGCGAAAAGCGTGCATATTGTGTAGTTCTTGGCATCCTTGCATACACAATCAGAGCAGTTACTGGTGTAGGATCCAGACCATTGTTCCCCTTCTCCCACCTTCTCCCAGAAGGTGGCAGAATTACTCAACAGGTGCTTTCCATTATGGAAGAGAAGTTGCAAATGTCCAGGAAGAGCTCTATGCTGTTTGTCACTTCTCATAGGGATCACCAGACTATACAGAACCTCTCCACAGCAGGACACACGTGCTGGCAGGGTCCCAAGGATTTGCTGTGCCTGCGCTGGGGTTAGTAAAGGGAAAAACAGCACATGAAGTGGTGGACAGTTCTTTCTTGGCACCATCCGTGCTGGGGGTTCAAGGGAGTAAACCTTTCTGCAGCACAGTTCATCTCTGAACAAACTGGAGCTATTCCTCTCCTTGCCACTGGGACACCTGCTGCAACATTTCCTTCCCAAGCAGCACTGCTTTCATGGAATCAGACTCGTTGAGTCGTTAACGTTGGAAAAGACCACTAAGGTCAGAGTCCAGTCGTCAGCCCAACCCCACCGTCCCTACCAAACCATGTCCCAAAGTGCCACTTCTACATTATTTTTAAACACATCCAGGGATGGATCATAAAATCATAGTATCATTAAGGTTGGAAAAGACCTCTAAGCTCATCCAGTCCAACCATCATCGACACAACCCCACTGTGCCTACTAAGCCATGTCCTGAAGTGCCACATCTACATGTTTTTTGAACCCCTCAAGGGATGAAGACTTCACCACTGCCCGGGATAAAAATACAAATCTTTTTTTGGCTTGTACAAAATCATTTAATATTAGTATTTACAAATGCTAAGCAAATACAGCCATTTATTTTGGGTTAGTAGCTGCTGCACCTCCCTGCCACAGTAGCACCACAGCTATTTCTTCTCTTGACTTCTGCTGAACCACAGAAATCTCATTTGCATTTACAGTAGATCCAGTTTTTGGTACTTGTAATTGGATCTTCATGCAGTCCTTAGGAAGGCAGAGCACTCTTCTGTTAACTAATTTGGCAAAGCTTGGAAGGCCTCTGGCATGGTGAAGGTAGAATCATTGAATCGTTTGGTTGGAAAAGACCTTTGAGATTGAGTCCAACCATAACCTGTCCACTACTAAACCTGAGCACCTCGTCTGCCCGTCTGTTAAACACCTCCAGGGATGGTGACTCCACCACCTCCCTGGGCAGCCTCTGCCAGTGTCTGAGAATGCTTTTGGTGAAGAAATTTTCCCAATATCCAATCTAAACCTCCCCTGGCACAACTTGAGGCCGTTTCCTCTCATCCTGTCCCTTGTTACTTGAGAGAAGAGACCAACATCCACCTTACCACAACCTCCTTTCTGGGAGCTGCAGAGAGTGATGAGGTCTCCCCTCAGCCTCATCTTCTCCAGGCTAAACAGCCCCAGAACCCCTGTTCTCCAGCCCCTTTCCCAGCTCTGTTCCCTTTTCTGGACGCCCTCCAGCCCCTCAGTGTCCTTCTTGGAGTGAGGAGCCCAAAACTGAACCCAGGATTCAAAGTGCGGCCTCACCAGCACCACTGAAGGAGAACAAAAGGAAGAATTTGAATTTCTTGGGATCCCTGATGAAGTAACTATAGTGTGCTGAGACTGGAGAGAAAACATCTTAAAACCAGCATTTCTGAGGAACAGAGATGGGATGAGAGCCCCAAACAATATCCTCTGCTGCAAAGCACAGAGCCAAACCAGCCCGAACAGTGTGCCTGGCTGGAGCTGGGAATTCACTGCCAAACCTCCCCAGGCCATCAGTGCTAAGACCTGGATATTAAACTTCAAGTGGGAGAGGAACACGACAGCATGGTCACAATGGTTCTTCTGTGGAGGTAAAACATCCCTAAGCCAGAAGGTGCTTTGAAAACCAGGTGTTTCTAAGCAAGTCTGAGCAAGCCGAATTCCTCTGGGGCAGGAGGACTTTATTTCTACAGTGAACTGTTAAGGCTACTGAAACTGGATGCAAATTTCATAATGCTGAACAGATTGAAAAGTTCTTTTGGAACTTACACGTGAGGATGGATGGGAGCACAAAGTCATGTCAGCAGCCAGGATACTGATTGCTACAGTGCTGTTTGCAATGCCTTATAAATATCCTCCTCAAGGGTAACATCTTGCATGCTCCTCTATTTTAGCCAGCTGCTTGGGTGGCCTCTGAAATAGCTTACCTGAAAGAGCTCCCGCCAGCATATGGCTTCTAAAGACACACCTTTTATCTTTGCAGATCATTTGAAGAAGACTATGACACAGATGAAGTCCTTATCTCTCCCTGAAACTGGAGACAAGTCAGATAAACTAGTTATCTCACATCTCTCAGCACAGAGAAATGGAAGACATTGAATCAATACCTTTCAAACTGGATAGTGTTCAGTCCCAAGACACTTAGGGATTTTTCTTAAATCTGTCATTGGAGCAATGTGCTTGATTTTGTACACTGTAACCTGAGAACCCTTTTCTCTTCCTGTGTAATTGCAGTAAGGTAATTTCTATATAAAGGCTTTTTACAATGTGTTATCATGCACGCTCATTAAAAACGGTGATCGCACCTTGTTTCCTTCATATATAAACTCCTTCCTGTCCCCAGATGTGCAATAAATGCCAGCATCTAGTGTTTAACTGGAACAACCACAGGCAGCAGCCACAGAGGTCAGTTCTCAGTCAGGGCAGTCCTGTGCCATCCTGGCCCCTTGACTTGGTACCGGGAGTGACAAAAGAGCTGCCAAATTAACCTAATTTCAATGTATGTCTAGAAATCTTTTAAAACACAAGTCACACTGAAGTTCTCTTTCGTTCCTTAACATCCTGGAAAGCAAGGCCTGTGCGTGGGGGGAGCGCAGTCCCTGTTAGCCCTTCAAACCACACGCTCTTACAGTTGATACTGGACATGTTTTACCTGTGTGAATCTGTGAACAGTTAAAGCACTACATTATGCAGTGTTTCTCTGAGAATTTGAGGTACAGGTAACATTTCTACATATTCTCCTGTGCATAAGGTGTTCCTCAGGCTCGTGCTCTGTCTCTGTAAAAGTATTTTTGAGCATATTTGCAATGAAAGTCCTACATGCTTTTCAGCTGGTGTGTTGAAACTGCTCTCTCATGTGCACCAGTTCTCTCCATTCCTGATGTTCTTGCCTTTCCTGTAGTGCTCACCTGTGCCTTCTCCAAGAGACTAAGCTGGCACCACCAAGAAAAAATACAACTCTACCGAGTCTGCTAGATATGTTACCACAGGGATCCATTAACTGGTAAAGGACTTAGTCTGTAATATTGCTAAAAATTTGTTTCCCATCCATGAACCAGGTCCCAGTCTCGGAGAGGAAACACCATGACTAAGGAATTCTTGCTTCAAGTGCAAAATTGAAGTGACTTTCCCCATAGAATCCCAACCAGTGTCTCTAGTAAGAGTACACACTCTGCTCTGAGAGCGGTTCCTCTTTGCTTAGTGCCAGCAATTGGGCACAGAGCTGACCATAACAGATTGTGACCAGTTCTCAGTTTTCACCATCACAGACACACACACAGAGACTTGGTACCCTCCTGCTCCAGCTGCGACAGGTTTCAGCCCTCCTGTTGTATTTCAGCTACTGTAATTGTGCCCAAATGTGTAACACACTGTATTCCTCTGAGCTCACGATGAGACTAGCAGACCATGCGTCCTCAGGACATTTCTGGGAGACAACTGCCAAGGCCAGGATCTGACCTCCGAGCAGGCACTTCCTTGCCAGCACTCAGGGCAGAAGCCATCAGTCAATAGATGCCGTGTGCGGATACACGTGCACACTACTGGCTTGGTGGGTTTTGTACATACAGACACAGGCACGATGGAACAGTGATCCCTACATGATACCTCTCAGTGTTAACGACCATATAAGCAACTGGCTGACCAGTACAATGGAGTTCAAACTTTCCAGGAGCCTCTGAAGTGTAATGCCCACCTCCCGATGCCAGGTGGGAGCTACTGCTGCTGTATTGAGGTCGGTAACTCTCTCTTCAGGATCAAAATCTTGAAGAGAGGAAGCTTTCAGGTACGCTGGCCTTGGAGATCTGTTCTCTGCTTCTTGTGTGAAGCCCCTGTTTTATCCAGGTGCATATACACATCCCAGGATCCTGGACTTGATATTTGGAACACTTCTGGATGGCCAGGTTCTTAGCAAAGGTGCTGCAAGGTACTCCCATTCCATAACAACAGATGGAAGCAGGGAACACTCTAACCAAACCCCTTGGAATGCAACATGCACGCACTCTCCATTGAACACCAGGGTGTTTGAATCACACCTCCGTCGTTGCTCTAACTTTGAGGGGAAAAGCTGTACTGGGGATGGTTGCACGAAGTCCCAACATTCAGAAGAAACATGACTGCAGAACTGAGTGTCGGATGGAAGCCACACAGCCACTAAGTGTAACCAGCTCCATCCATGTTTCACCAGAAAGAGCCTGGGCAGAGCAGCTCTCACTGCTGTTCTTCACTGGGTGCAGAGCAGCCTTTTACTCTTTGATGAAATTTCACTTCTGTCCAAAGACAAAGATTGTGTAGGGGAGTGAGAAAAACCTTGCCCCCATTCTAGACTCAAACCAAATCTTCACATTCTGTCAGCATTGCTAGCTTTTAACTCCATGAGCAGCAGTACTGGTGTGTCCAGTTTGCCAGTTACGTGAAGCCTCGTTCCAGAATAACTTAGTGATTGTTTAAAGTTTTGACCTGGGGTAGCCCTGGCACCTCCAAGAAAAGCAGCTTTCCTAGAGCGGTACAGAATAATGTAATAATTCATGTTGGAAGGGACCTCTGCAGGTCTCTCTTCACCTCTGCACTCAAAGATGGGCCAGCTTCAAAGCTGGAGCAAGTTTCTCAGGGCCTCATTCAGCTGAGTTCTGAAAAATTGCCATGGATAATGACTGCACAACCTCTCCCTGCATTACATTTCCTCCTCCTCCTACCTCTGGGAGTTCAGAGCAACATCCGTTTCCAGGAAGGATGTGCGTACCCAGGAATGGGCAGGTTCTTTTTCCTACAGGAGGGAGTCAGATTCAGGACTCAAGGACTCACAGTCAAGCAGTGACTCCCTGTTTCCGAGCACTGGGTGTGTTGGGCTGCAGACCTGGCCCGTGGCAGAGCTGGTACCAACCCCTCGCATGGGGCATCGCTCGCTCCCTTTGTCAGTTCTGCTCCTGCAGGGCTGTACCTCGAGCTCGCGTCTGCTGTTCTGTGTTCGCTGTTCCCTGCTGCCTCAGGAGCTTCCCTCTTTCTCCGCAGGTGCCTGTGGCAGAGGGGCTTTAGCTCAGCCTGTCAAATCCATTCAGCCTTTGTCTCACACCAGTCTGCCTGAGCTGCTGCCTTTTTTGTATTCCAGAAGTCAGTGTTCGGAGCCTGGGACAAACCACCAGTCACTTTTTCAAGGCTTGGCTGCAGTAAACTGAGCCAGAAGCTGGTGGCTGCTCAGCTGAGCCCTTTGGCCCCCAGCCCCTCTCTTCCACAAGCAGAGGCTCGCTGCTGCTGTGGCAGAGCAGAGTGGTTCCCAGCCCGGTTCTTGCTTTCTGGTAGGTCAACACAACGAGCTAATCACAGAAACCCCACACACACCTTTGCAGCACACGTGTTGCCTTATTTGTGGCACTAAGGACACGCCACAGCAGCCACTGCTGGCACGGGAGCAGTGCAAAACTCACAGGAGTTTGTATCATTTGCTCCAGGAGCAGAAAGCCACGTTCTCTCACCAGTATATTTTTAAAGCAATCCCAATTCAACAGTGGTGGAAGCAGGTGCTCTACACCCTACTTGTGGCTTTGCCCTGCCCACAGCTGCTCTGGCTGGAAGGTTTCTTAACCTGTAGTATGAAGCAAGGTAAAGACCGTGCCTCCTGTCCCACTGCTGAGCTGTTCATTCTGGGATAGTCAGAACAGCAGCAGACAAAGCAGGCTCGTGCCCACAGGCACCAGCATGGCTGTAACACACCCCAGCTTCAGGGGCCAGCAAGCTTCCTACAATGAAGCAACCCAAAAATCACAGCACAGAAGGCTCGTGGGAGTCCACTTCGCTCTGAGTTTGCCTTTGTCTCCATCTGTCAATGCCACTGTACGACCTCGGGTTGCACCAGGGGAGGGTTAGATTGGATACTGGGAAAAATTTCTTCACAGAAGTGGTTGTCTAGCACTGACACAGCTGCCCAGGGAGTCCCCATCCCTGGAGGGGTTTCAGATATGTGAATGTGGTGCTTAGGGACAGGGGTCAGTGATGGAGTTGGCAGTGTTTGACTTGATGTTCTTAAAGGTCTTTTCCAACCGAAACGATGCTGTGATGCTGTTGCACACCTTTAAGACAGCACATGCATTTGTCACTGTAAATCCAGCTTGGACTGAAGTCTGTTCCTCATGAGTAGTCAGAAAACTGAGGAAAAGTCAGTTTTGTGTTGTTTTAAAAACATACATTTGTGATTATTTATTCTCCTTGGTCTTCTTTTGTCTGGCAAAACTGTTCTGAGGCGTCACAGCCCCCTTGTTTTTTAGTTTTGAACTCACAAACAGCCCCTCTCCAAGCCAAGGGCTGTGGAGAGCGTTCCCAGACTCTGCCCGCGGCACCGCACTTTGTGCCTGAGGCAGAACGTGCCTGAAAGGCCAGAACCAGAGGTCACCGAGCGCGGCTGTTGTGCAGTGGGGGGTGTGGAGTGTGGCCTTTCTAAACCACAGCATCTCAGGGCTGTGCAATCCCAATTGCTCTGCGGTGAAGAGCCTGAGCTCCTGTAAGGAAAACACATCCAGAGTGCTCGCTGTTTGTCCTCATCTTCTCTCTGTATCACCAGGTGATGGTTTTAGATACCGGGTGTTGAACAGTAAAGGTTCTCATACTTCGTAAAAGTAGCTTGGAGGCATTTTGTGCTGGCATGGTTTTATCTTTGTATTTTTACTTCGTGTTTCCTTTTTTGTTTTTTTACAAATAAAGGACTTTTGAATTTAAAAAACTTGCCTGGCAGTGGTGAGCACAGCATTGTTGTTCACTTAGCCCAGCTGCTGTCCCAAAATCCTGTCCCTGCTGCTGCTGAGCTCCCCCCACCCAGTTCCCCGCCAGCGCCACAACTCCAGGCTTTCTTCTCAACACACTGGGGAGGAGAAGCAACGCCACCACTCACCTTCCTCCCATCTGCATCCTCAACACAGAGCGCTGCCCATGTGCTGACTTAGGAAACACCAAGCTCCTTCAGCCATCTCCTGGGTCTCCTGCAAGTGGAATGAAGGGTGGGGTGAAAGGAAAAAAAAAGGGAAGAAGTAGTAACACCTCTTCTGACTTCATGGGAGTCAAACAGTGAAGCAGAACCACTGTGTTATCACGTTCCTTCAGCTGAGACAGACGGGTCGGCGTCCCTGTGTTCCTGGCTCTGCAGAGTGCACAGTTTTGGGGGAGGATCTCTGAGTTTCTCCACAATACCTGAGACATTTCAGCTTGAAAAAATCAATAGTTGAGATCGACAGCGCGTTTGCGGCGTTACCTGCTCTGCTGTAAATCGCAGCACGGACGCTTCAGAGAGAATTCCAGCAGCCGCACCACAGCTGGGAGGAGTCAAACAACAGAGCTGCACTTTTTTTGTCATCTCTCTTCTCAGCAGTTGGGCTGTCATGAGGAGGGGTTTTATAAATGTAATTTGTATAAAAATTAAACACATAAAAGAAGCCAGGGGCTGTGTGCTCCTTGGGTGCAGCAGAAAGATGCTTTTGGTTGGGATCCGGCCTGATTCTTTGCGCAGTTCCTGGGAAGTTTGTGTCAGGGAAGGGATCATCCCCCTGCACTTGATGCTCGTGAGGCTACACCTCGACTCCTGGGTTCAATTTTGGGCTCCTCACTCCAAGAAAGACAGTGAAGGGTTGGAGCGCATCCCGAGAAGGGAACGGAGCTGGGGAAGGGGCTGGACCCCAGGGGTTCTGGGAGCAGCTGAGGGACCTGGGGCTGTTTAGCCTGGAGGAGATTGAAGGGAGACCTCATTGCTTTCTGCAGCTCCTGGAAAGGAGGTTGTAGTGAGGTGGGTGCTGGTCTCTTCTCCCAAGTAACAAGTGAAAGGATGAAAAGAAATGGCCTCAGGTTGCGCCAGGGAGGTTCAAATTGGACATCAAGAAACATTTCTTCACCAAAAGGGTTCTCAGGCACCAGCAGAGGCTGCCCAGGGAGGTGATGGAGTCACCATCCCTGGCAGGATTTAAAAGATGAGTAGATGAGTTTCTCAGGGATCTGGTTCAGTACTGGACAGGCACAGTTAGACTCAATCTCAAAGGTCTTTTCCAACCAGGTGATTCTATGGTTCCGGTGCCACAGCTGCACGATCTCTTTCTGGAAGGCCTCCAGGTTTCCGTGAGGCAGCAGCCCCTCACTTTGTCCACAGGCTGGGCAGGATTTGCAGCTTTTTGACCCCAGGAAGTGCTACGGTGCCTGCAGGGCAGCTGCCAAGGTGCAGCAATGACCTCATGGAAGACTCTGGGCAAAACAACACCCATTCCCTGCTGCCTCCCTTTGCCATCACCTAGAACTCCTGCACATCCCACAACATCTGCAGGGAGCTCAGCGGACACAGGTGCGTTTGTGGCAGCCCCCATGCTCTCAGGCACTGAACTGAGGGTCAAGACAAGGCAGAGCTGGAACATCATCTGCACAAGCTAACTGCAGAAGAGCAGCAAGGTCAGCCTAAACCGAGGGCTCATTTCCAGTTCTGCTTCACTGTCCCTCCCTGCACCAGGACTGAATCCCAACCAGTGATTTCACCCATGTCCAATAGATGCAAAGAGCCTTTTCACTCAAAAAGAAAGTTTAGATGACTTCTCTTTCCTGAAGGAACATCTTCCACATGCTCGGATTTAGATCGTTTAAGGTGCTGGACTAATTCTGTTCTATCCCAACATGATCAGGAGGCCACCCCTTTCCAGAAGGAGCTCTCCTTCCCATCTTTGCAACAGGCAGGAAGGCTCCCACAGCAGACCATTCAATGAGCTGCTGCTTTTTCTCTCTGATGCAGCTCTAGGAATTACAGGAATCCCTTTTTCCAAGAGGATGGGGAAGAACACTAAAATACCGCGCAATCCCAAAATGAAAAGAAATCCCCAAGCAGCTTCCTCTACGCTAATGCTGAGGACAGTTCCCCGAATACACAGCGCACAGGAGGAACCGCCAGGGTGATGGGAGACTGGGAACTCCCACCAGCCCAGCCAGGGCTAAGCTGGAACTAAACCGATCCTTGCAGCTGTTCTCTGTCTGGGATTCCCTGGTGCTTCCCCGCAGACAGCCAGCAGGGAGCAAGTCCTTGCTGTAGGCTGCACTGGGTGGAGTTTTCCCCCAGCTCTCTTTGAGAGGAGGCACCAGAACAGAGTCTGCTTCGCCTACTGCCATCTAACAGAAAGGAATGCTTTTCAAACTGGAGCCACTGCAGCTTTTCCAGAAACATTATGATCCTTTCCATCGCTCAGCTTCTTTGGGAACAACTGGCCAGGAGGTTAAGAAAACCAAACCACGCCAACCCTAATTTAACCAATTACAGAATTAGTCAGCAATGGACTAAGTGGTGTTTAGACAATATGTTTAACAGATGCCATGCTGGTGCCCTCAGCAACTGCAAAATAGAATTAGGAAAAAACTAACATTTATTAAATCAATTTGAATTTTAATAGACATTTCAAGAAGGTGGCAGCATAAAAGAAAATGTTTTTAGAAACAACCTGAATCTACTGTTGCAGTTTACATCAACGATCAGGGCTCTCCTGTCGGCAGTTCCAAAGCACACTTGGCCTAAATCTCCAGCTTGTTGGTACCATGTGTGATGCAGCAGTGAGATAGCAAAGATTCCAAGTACTCCCACATTTCTGGAGCCAAGGTACTGTGGATTCCATTTAATGAAAGTCCTAATCAATGTACCAGCAACAATCTCAGCAAAACTTGACAGCTCCGCAAAAGCATTCCGAAACAACCCATGCTGTGCAGTTCCCTCCCCTTAAACCAGACCCGGGGCTGGCAACTCAGCTTACACGCAGTGGACTAGAACAGGTTTACATCAGTAGGTCACGATCAAACCACCACAGTCGGCAATGGCAGGATCCCTTTGGGTCAACACAAAGATCACATACAAGTTTAACTAAATACATTTTAATAGGACATCGTTCAATCTCATGAGGGCTAAAAAACACAGATCGTGGGTACTTGGGTTGGCAAATAAAGACAAGAATACTAAGAAGCATTTTCCACCATTTACTCATTATCAAAAATATTTTTCAACTCTTCTTGCAAAACAAAAACAAAAAAGTACAGACTGGACACGTACATCACATTTTTCTTCCTATGGCTTTAACCCCCCACCCTACCCACCCCACAGAAAAGACGGGGGGAGAAACAAACCAAAACCAACAGAGAGATCTGACCACGTTCACAGGAGATGACACCATGGTACACTACAAACAAAGGAGGTGTCATTTGTGTCCAAGGGGGTTGCTTATTTCTTAGGTGAGGAACCATCATTGTACATGCTTTGTGCCAAATCAAAACACACCTAACACTGGGGCAGAGTGCGCTGCAGGCCTCCCGGGACGAGGGAAGATGGAAGCAGGGAAGCAACTCAAAAATTCACCTACGTGCTGCTGAAGCAGGAGCTGCCTTGCACATGAGGAGCTGATGGTTTGTGTGGTAGCCAGCCCATGCCTAGCGTGTGCTGCATCGCTCAGAGGAGAGAGGCTTCTGCTTTCACAAAGGAATCTGACTTTTTCAGGTGCCAGGGAAGCCTTAAACACAAGCCTGAACAGGAGCACAAGCAGAAGAGTTTAGGGGCAACGACAAAATAAAGCATTTATGCATCAAGCTGAACTCCCACAGAGTTCCACTGAATGCTTTCTGGGTTAAGCTCTTTGCAACTTTGTGTTAGTTCTCCATTTGGGCCTTTCAGCCCAGGCTGACAAGTGCAGGGACCTTCAAAAGCTGCTCCCAACAGACTGGAGGAAAATGAGATGGATTCTGGGTAAACAATACAGCTGGTTCTGTCTAACAGACATCCAAGGCATTTGACCTTACAGCAACCACTGCCTCTGCCCCAGCTGAGTAACCACCCTTGAGGGGATGGGTCCCAAGTCTGCTGTGGCACAAACTTCATCAAAGCCACCCATCCCAACTGCTGTGGAAGGCTCCATCTACCCCAGGGATCAACTGCAGCGGAGGGGTGAGAACCAGCCACAGTCTCTCTGTAACCCACAAAGTCTCTCTGTAACCCACAAAGTCCCCTCTCTTTTCTAGAGGCAACAGCAGAAAAATCAGCAGGAGCTCCAAAAAAGGAAAGGGGGTGAGGAGAAAAGGAGAGAACAGTGCTAATCAAGCTGCAGCCTTCTTGGTGTACAAGTCATTTTCTCGCCCCAGCCAAACAGTCTGTAACTCATCAAACAGACGAGCTGGCATGGAGGGCGGAACAGAGCAGGAATGACTGGTGGGACTGTCAAGGAACAACAAATAACGTTGTTAACAGGCCAGAGCATCCCAGTCAGCAGGGTGATGTTCATACCTAAGCTCCGATGCTCCTGGCCCTCGGCTGGAGGCTGAGCTGCTGGGCGAGCTGTTGGCTCCCTCAATATATCACTCCCTCTTTCTCATTTTTAAACTGTCCCATACAGTCGGTGTGGGCAATGGTCTGGGACGCACACTGGGAAATTACCTACCCTTTTCAGACGGTGTTCCCCAGCTCCATGCTGCATTCCGTACAGGAGCACCAGGTGATCTGCTACTCATGTTGGTTGTAACTAATGGGTTATTACTTCTCTAAGCCGTACTCTAGGACTAACTAGATACCGCTTTTAAGCAGAAGCTTTGATTGAGCACAAAGCATGACCAGGTACAATGAGGTTAATATATTCCTTGCCAAAGATCTTGTGATAAAATCATTTACATCAGCAATCGATCTCAAAACTATGAGGTGCCGTAAGAACTAAAAACGGTTTAGGGTAACTCCTCCATTATCTGCAACTATTTCCCAGACACTAATACACAGAACATAGCAATGAAAAACACTTGATACAAGTGATCTAAACGCAGGAGCTCCAGCAAGTTAAACAGAACCATAGCTGCCGTAAAACTGTAGCAGTTCCCCTACGGAGGGCAGGGAAAAGACAGTCAACAGTCATATCTCATGTCTATAGCTTCATCCAAACTTTTATCGTCGTGTGTACTGGCAGCTAAAAACGTCGTTACTGGTGACCCTGTCACATTGATTACACTGGTGCTTGTGCTGGCATTGCGCACCGCAATGCTTGTCACATTAATGCCCAAAGTAAGCCGAGTCTGCTCCAAGGCCTTTTCTGGCACTGCAAACGCCTCCAGCTTCTTCTCCCCATTAGCCATGTACGAGTTTTGGCAGCCACGGCATATGCAGTCAAGGCAGGCTTTGCGGTTCGAGTAGCAAGGGCAGCGTTGGCCACGGCATGTAAGAACACTTGGATTTTGGGTGGCACGACCACATTTGCACCCTTTCTTTTCTTGTGGCTTTTTATACACAGTTTTTGTCGGGCTTCCCGGCATAACGTTACTGCTAGGAACTTTCTCCTTTGCTTTGTCTTTTGTTTTCAGCACCCCGGGTTTGGCTTTTGGGTGAGATTTCTTAGGGGCATGTTCTAAGTTCTTTTTCATGCTTTTGTTAGACAGGAGCACAGTTTTACTTATTTTTGGAGTAGTGCCTCCGTTCGGCACCGTTGCAATAGGCTGCAAAGACATTTTATTTTCCTGCTTCACTGTTACCGGAGCCGAAGCTCCCAGTGTTGGGCCACAGATGATGCTGGAAATGGGTAGAGGTTGCACCTTTTCACTGTCGCTTTCCGATCGAGATCGCTTTCTGTTTAACTTAACTACCTTAGGTGTTGCCGCTGTACACGAGATTCCGTGCGGAGAAGCATCTGTGGACATGAAAATGTTATGGCTAAGAGGTGGGGGAGAAAGCTGCAGGAAAGGGCCGTTAGTCATGTTTGCATCCAAGCTGGGCTGCAAATTAGAATCGCAGACTTCAGTGTTGGAAACAGTCTCTAAGCTCCGGAGAACCTCCTCCACGCTGAGGAGGAGCGAGCCGCCTGGCTTGATGTCCTCACTGAAGCTGCAGATGTCGATGCCTGTGGTGCACAGGTCGCTCGTAGAGACAGTGTCGCACACAGGCTGCAGGCTACCGGAGATGTCCTCAGTTTTTATGTACTCCCCAGTACTACAGACATCAATCGTATTTGCCTGTTCAGGAGAAGGAATATTCACTCCCAGTTTATCTACTGAAAGCCCATTACAATTGGGCAACCCGTTGATAACAGAACCTCTAATATCGATGCTGTGTGTGCTTTCAGGTATTGACGTATAACTAGCTGGAGGATCAGCTGTGAGTTCCGAGGTTGAAGGTACTGGGGAATGTGTCAAACACAAAGCCAAGGTGGCATCAGAAGATTTTTCAGTCTCGTCATGGAGTGGTGATCCATCTTTGAGCAAAGCCAAGAGATCTGCAGAGCAATCAACTGCCTGGATGATGTCTCGTGCCAGAGGAGTCTGTGTTATGTATTCGCAGAGCTTCTTGTAGCAGTTCACCAAGATGCTCAGCTGCTTGTTCTCCTCAAACTGTTCGTAGTCCTTGCACCAGCTACATGACGGTTTCATCATCATCTTCTTGCCTTTACAGGTTTTGCAGACATAATGCTGACACGTGGAGTTGGTAGGAGCAATAGGGTCTTGTAGCAAGTTTCCTAAGGAGAAAAAGGAAGAGAAAGATGACAATGGACTCGTGGCAACATTCCAGGATAGCATGGGATGGGTTTTGGTACTATCAAAACATATTGCCTGAAGAAGGTCACTGAGTCACACGAAAGCATACCATCCAGGCAACAGCCTGTGAAAATTTTCGCATCTTCTCTATCTGGTTTTAAACCAACATAAATTAAGGAAAAAAAATAGAAGAAACCCTTCACACCATGATCTGTTGTGCTGCTGCAGCCTTGGACACACCCTCAGCTAACCCACTGCCAATCTCGTGTCCCCTTCAGCAGTTCCTTCCAGTGAACTCGCCAAACACACAAGGTTTCTAGGAATTTACCCAAAGGAACTCCCATGAAGAGCTACTGTAGAGATGTTAATGACATCAGTGAAAACAAACAGCAACGGAGCAGAAGGAGACTCCAACAGGAGCGGAAAAATGATGCAACAGCAACCCCAAAAGGAAAGAACACAGACGTCTTGGTTTTACTTTTCATTTAGCTGGGACTAAAAATAGAGCCCAGCTTTTTGACAGTCAGTGCCACAACTATCGCACAGATTTTAACTTTGCAAGTAATAAACCAGTTAAATGGATCCCATGAATGCCTATAAACACTGAATAACCACCCTGTAATCTACATGTATAAACCCCAGGCAACCCCACACTGTATTGCTCTCTAACACATAGCTCCTGTGCCAAACCAGAAGGTGAGACAAGGTGACTACTGACACATCCTGGGGAGCAGCGGTTCCTGGTTTTCCAATTCCCAGACATGCATTGGTAAAATAATGTTTCGAATAGTGGCACTGCCATAGCCATGATGCTTAAATACTTTAAAGTGCCAACAACAGCTCCTGTCCTGGGCAGAAGTGATGAAACTGGGAGAAAGTATTTCTCCGAGGTCTTACAGTAAAATCAATTGCTGAGGGATCACCACACCTGCAGACACAGAAAGGTCCAAACACCCTGTCCTGACAATCTGGGAGGTTATATCCCAGATCCCTCAAACGGTAAAAACATAGGAGTGTTTCTGGTTTTCCTTAAGAGCAAACCAAATAACATGTAAGGATAAAATAGGAAAGAACAAAGGTAACTGCAATTCTGCACAGAAACAACCCAGCTAGTGACTCGATCCAGACAATGCCGGGATTGCTTAAGCTATTTCTAGCCCACTCTAGGCCTGAAAGAGACTCCCAACACCAAAATTCCCTTTCAGAGCATCTACAGTCACCTACAGCAACAGGTTCCCCCCTTTCCAGGCAGCAGATACTCAGCTTCAAGCAGAGCCCTCTGCCCAGAAGAAGCCTTTGTTGGACGAGTTACAACCATCAGTGGATTCTCACCCAGAGTTTCCACAGTGAAAACATGCTGCTAGAACAAATGAACAAAATTAAACCATTTGGGAAAAGAAAGCAAAGTGCACATATTAAACAGACTGAGATTACAAAATGTATGCAAGATATTTTCTCTCCTCACTCACTTGCCAAAGGACTTTTCACCACACAGCCCTTCCGTACCTTATTCTCATGACAGCATTTGAATGCAATGAACTGGACCTGGTTGAGTGTAGCAAGTTCTCAGCTAAGGAAAAACATCCGCCTTTCCCACCCTGTATTACCTTAGTCTAGAATCCGAGTCGTCAGGTAGTGGAGCCAAACTCTGCCAACCCTTGGCTGCAGTAGCACTTGAACTATGGAACACATCACCTGCTCTGCAGCTTTTGTCAGCACACCCCACCCCTTCCCAACCGAACCCTCCACACTTCTCATTATTTCAACCACCTGTAAAAATTCAACTTCACCAACAGCTGCCAGTCCCTCCTGGATCTCGAGTCTTCCCAACAGGACAGGCAGAAAGCCATGGCCTGCCCCACACAGGAGGCAAGCCCACCCAAAACTCCTTCACGTCATGCTTTGAGACCTCAGGAGTTGTTGTACATGACCACATTGCTCCCAGGACCAGAGCCCACCAGCATTCACACCTGGTGAAACCAAGCAGTCAGGTGAGCCCTGGGTCCGTCTTTACCCTCGGTTTGCTGCTTTTGATTACATGGGAGTTATGATGATCAGTGCTTTAAAGCTTATGAAGCACTAAAATACATCAGAGAGGGAACCAAATAAACGATATACCAATTTATCTGTTAATTAGATTAAAAAAATCATCACCAACTGTGCATTTTATTTCTCCCAAAATAAATTTGGCTGAAACTGTTGGATTGGTATGAATGCTAAAAGAGGATACTGAAAAATTTAAATTACCAGAAGCTTTGGGGAGAAAAAACAGACAGGCGGACAAGAAAAACCCCCTCACATGCTCTCAGTGACGGGAAGAGCAAGTGCTACCCTCAGTGAATGCCAGGCAACCTACACTGGAGAGACGGTAGGAATGCCTGAGCTGTGGGAATATTTTTAGCTTGAGCTCATTTCTCATTGAATAGTCATTCTTTAAAGTTCCTTTCTCATATGGATTCTGTGGCACCTATCACTCTCTTCAGCTTTAGTATCGTTACGCTAAACGAGAGCCAACTATGACATGCAAATTCACAGAAAATTAAATTTCATTACTTTTAATACTTGGGGAATGGAATGAGATCAGCAACACTGTCCCAGAATGACATCACCCGAGTTGCAACCCAGAACCTGGGACATTCCAAACTGTCGGACTGTACAGGCTCCCAAGGCGTAACAGTCATTTAATGCTGCAAATTATCAAACCTTCCCAGATTAGGATTATGAACTCCAGCAAGAAAATAAAGTCTGGAGGGATTCCAAGATATCACTTAGCCCATCCTCAAACTCTTAAGAATAACCCTGCTGAGTTAGACCCAAGATCCATCTGGCCTGGCAGCCATCTCGCTAGAGGCCAAAAGCAGGCACCCAGGGTGGAGAATAAGAAGCAAGCAAGCAAACTCTTAGTACTTGCCCAGCTCTGAACTGCTGTTAGCTGAGATACTTCTCATGGAAGATGTGCTCAGGATCTCTCAGAGTCTCTCCTTCAGCTTGCATCATCTCCTTTTCAACTATTTAGGACATAATCAGTCATGAGAGGCCTTGACAAGGAGTTCCTTGGTCAACTGCCCGTTGGGCTGGGAAGGACGTTTGAACATTCCTCTCACCAGTCTCACTTGACAATCTCCGCTTCTTGTGCTGGAAGAGGCACAAGTCAATTCTTGTCCCTCTCTTCCATGCTACTCGTGATTTTAGACATTGACCATGTAACCCTCTGAGCTGTATCTTTCCAGACTGCACAGAAGTTGCTCCTTCCGTCAGATCACCCTCCTCCTAACTCTATGGTTCTTTTTTCAGGGGACCACAACTGCAAGATTGTAAGATACAGGAGAACCACTGCTTTATACAGTGTTATAATAAAGTTCTCCACTTTAGTCTCTAGTCCAGCCCTGATTGCTTTGCCTTTTTTGATTGATACTCGATACTGAGCTACTGTGGAGGTTTCCACTGCAAGGCTGAGATCTTGCCTTTGGCTGGTAGCCATCAGTACTACCACTTCCTATAAATTCACAAAGGTACACAGATCTGCAAGATATAAAAATGGTGGGCTCTGAGAAGTCAATATTTTTCCATGTTTATAATTTAATATTTATCTAAGCTACATTTAATTTGTCGCTTTTATTGCGCACTCATCCATCCGCATGTGATCCTTCCACAATTACAAAAATGTAGTCCATTTTTACTGCCCTAAATATCTTGCTATTACTAAACTTTTGTTTCCTCTTTTCTCACCCTCTTTTGTAGGGGGTCTGTTAATACACCAAAAGCAAAATCACATTCTTGCAAAGCCTCCAATATGAGGCTTTCCCCAAACAACATCAGTTCTTCACTCCCCTACTTTCAGAACTGCTTACTAAACATCTCCATTAGCACCAGCACCGACAGTTAATGAGCTGCAAAGACAGAGGAAATACTTCTAATGTATTATTTACAAAAGACCACAACTGCCCTGGAAAGGCTGCTACAGCAGGGAGGTCAGTCCAACCACAAGGAATACTTCCTATTGTGTTCCTTAATGAGCATTACTTCACAGATGCAGGAAGCGGGGAAGCATCTGCAAATTGTGTCTCAGTGACCAAAGGGAGAAGAATTGGGAATGGAAGCAATTGTTAGGTGTGTATGTCTGGCAAAGGTGGCATGGTTGCCATTCCCTGAGAAGACACACCCGAACAGGTCACCTTCTCCTGTTCTCATCTGGCAAAGGCAGAAATATAATACCCTGGAAAAGGGGTTAAACACCAGTAACTACTTTAGTGCCCTTGGAAAAGCCTACTGACGCTTCATATATTGCCTTTTTTTAACAACTCCAAGAATGATGGAACTATTAAATCTTAATTTGATGAAATACACTAGAAAAAAATTATGAGGTCAAATTTTGTTCCCAGTATAAATAACTGTATCACCTGGGTCATCCTCCAGCATTTGTCTGCCAAAACAGTGTCTTCAATCCTTGATTGCACTGGCATCACCAGAAGTCATCCTTGGTTTAGAGTGCACAGTAGGCAAGTGGGAATCGCAGCAGCCCAGCCCAGCCCTCCCCTCCACTCTCTGTTGGGCTGCAGCACCCTATTTGCTGCACAGCGCAGAAGGAGGAGCTGCATCTGCGAAGGAGGGAAGAGGAAAGCTCACCCGCATCAACCATGACAATGGCCAGGGTGATGTTTTTAAACCAAGTATTACAAAAAGCCTCTCTGAACTCTAGGTTAGTCAGACAGAAATTCAACAGTTATGTCAAATCTTGCAAGTTTAAAACACAGGAAGCTATAATTGGTTTGCTGAAGCAAACATACTTCAAATGAATACAGGACAAGCACCTCAAAGGACTGCTACACTCCCAGCATTTTGTTTTCTGGACTAAATGTGATCTGATTGTTCCTACTAAAACAAGCAGCATAGGGCAGTAAGCTCTAACACGTTCCTACACTCACAGTTCAGAGTTAACTGCCTCCTGAAGGATGGGAGCTAGTTCTGACCCACCACTTGGGAATGGCTGTTGGATATTCAGCTGTCTGCCCACCTGCAACTCAAGCACTTCCACTGAAGCCACCTCCAAAAGGAAAAAGCTTGCTCCCTCCCTCTCTTCCCTGCATTGCTCCCTTCTCCAGCCCCACACAGCATCCCTTCATCTAAGGAGTTATCGGCCAGATCTGACCAAGGAATAAGTACCTCAATAAGGTTGCAAAGCAAAACATGCAGAAGAAATATCATAAAAAGTAAAGCTATCTAAGAACAGACAGGCATATAACACAGAGTGAAAAGGCTTGTTAACCATCAGCGGGAAAATAAAACAAGCATCTAAGAGCTGTTGTATATGGGTGTGAGATTGGGATATTTACTAGAGAAGAAGAACCAGACACACTCAAACCAGAGAAACCTCAAGGAAGGTTAGTGCAAGGGGCAGCTGCCAAGGGCAGGACAGCAGAGGAAAGTCTCCTGTCATGGATCCCGCTCCCCATCTGAACCCTTCCCAACCACACACTCAAGAGTTGGGCTGGAACCATGCCTGATGTGCATCACAAATACCACACCGAGGCCAAGGCGCCAACTTGCCAGGCAGGCATTTGACCCACCTCTGCCCTGAAAAACTGCCCTCATCAGAAAATGTTTAGCAACTTCCGTCATCACAGGGAAACCCACTGACCACATGGCACTGGACAGCGTTCGGAAACCACATCAGCATTGGCAGCCACCATGCTCCTGGGTGGGAGGCACAGAGGCACAAAACATCTGCAATACTGCTAGCACAAAACTTTAACCTAAGCCTATGAAACACAGACCGTAAGTAAGAGTTCTTCACAATGACACTAGAAATGTACTTATCCTTAAATGGTTCTTGTGAGACAAGGTTTCATAGACAGAAATAGTTTTATTCAGCCAAAAGCCAGAAATAGAAAAAAAATGCCCAAGACTTTGAGCACAACTCTTTTTCAGATCCGGAACAGTAAGAGTTTATTTACCTGTTACTAAATGATAGGATTTGTTCCTGAAAATACCGTGGTGCTCTTGCACCACCACAACTGCAACAGTGCCACTAGAATTTGTCCAAAGACATTCACAAGCAGCGACAGATTTCCCATCAGGCGAAATGGAAACGAGTGACACACAGAAAAACGTGAGCAAAAGTCACCTTATTGCAAAAGTTTATCAGAGAAAACATTCTACTGGGTGATGAATATTCCTGAGCCTCCTCCATCAACAAACTACTCTGAAAAATTAGCTACAGGAATTATTCCCCTCATAAAAGGATGGTCACGGCTAGCAAATTAATGATTGTAAAACTCTTTGGAAACACAAAACCTGCACTATATTTGTCTAAATGCCATGAGAACCCCAATTAAGCATGGTAAGAATACAGTTAGACTGTTTTGCTGTGTTTCTGGAGAAATAACAGTCAATCTCTTTAGTAGCTGAAGTTCAAGAAAAAAACCCAGAAGTGTGACAACAAACTGCATTTTAGCTGTGGAAGGGGCTGCTTTGTTCTCTGACTCCACCCGCTGCATAAAACCCAGCAGAACAGATTTTGCCAAGTCCTATGTCAAAGTTACATTTCTGTTTGAAAGTCTCTGTGTTCACAAAATCACTGACTGCAAAAATTCTGAATCTATTTTTAACAAACTGGAAGGCAAGGTTCAAACTTGGAAATGAAAAGGCTTTAAAAAGATCGATAAATTCATCTTTTTCATCACCCAATGTAAAATGTTCGTGTAATGATGTTTTCCAAAAGTCAAGCTTGCTGTATTTAAGAGGTTTTAAATGGCAAAGTTAACATTTCTGTGATGCATAAAAGATTGTTTCTATGCAGCGTGAACACGCGTAAGAGTTAAAACTTGCTCTGAAAGATATAGATCTAGTTGATCGCATTCTCTGAGCAAACAAAAAAGTAATGAAAACTTTTTTCTCCACCAAACATAAATGCTCGCCCCATTAAAATTAACTGTTCAATCTTGAAGTAGAGTGGGGCTGGGGAAGCAGGAGGCCCTGTGCTGCAACTGCCAGGCTCAGGAGACACAGAATAACAAATGACGTCATCAAAGGACCTCAAAGCAAATTCCTCCCTAAGAGCAGGGCAGCCTTTACTTATCTGGGAAGCAGGGTGCTCCAGAAAGGGCTGTGCTGTGTTCCTCAAGTCACATACTAGATGCAAACAATCTTTTTTTCTGGCCTCGTGCAGTCCCCACCAGAATATCCAGCAACTGCTTGCTCCATGTTTAGCCAGTCTCAACTGTGAATCCTACCACAGTGAGAAAACAAAACCACAGAAGTCTGTGTTTGAATGCACTGTATCCATAGCCCCAGACAACTAACTTGCCCCAATAATGATGCCTCTTGGCAACATATTAACTTTTCTTTAAACACTCTGAAATACAATCGGTTTAATCATATCTCCAGGCGACCAACAAACCCTGTCCATCATCTCCCACTGCCTCAATGAGAAACACAAATCACTTCAGAAGTCCATGGCACAATATTCCCTGCGCACCCTTCCTTGGAAGTCCACCACTCACCAGCTCTTCAGGTGGAAACCAAGTTATTTCTCTTCCTATTCCTCAGTCTTGTTCTAAGACAGGGGATTATTTTTAGTTTAGAAACCAACCCAAATTCAACTGGTAGAACTTAATGTTATCAAAACACAGGCAGCACAATGCAGACAACCTTGAAAAAGCAGTTCTCCCAGGAGTTACGCACAGGACTTAAAAACAGGAAAAGGAAACGCTGAATGTAGGTAAGGAGGTTTTAAGAGGAAGAAAAACCATCCAACATGTTCTTGGCTAAAAGCTGGTGTATTCAGAGAGGTGCCAGTGGACATTTTATCAACAAATGCCCATGCTGAGAAGGAAAATAATATCTGCAACAGAAGGTACTGGATAGGTACTTAGTTCCATAACCCATGCTCACCTATCGCTGTGTCAGAACCTGCTGGTATTTTGCACATTCTTCATAAATTCAGAAGCATTCTGGCAATCATTTATGTAATTTTTAAGGGGAAAACAACATACTTTTATCCAGTTATCACATATTGGTGTTTTTCATCATTGAAAATGAAGGAAAGAAGACAACGTCAACGATAAAATACCTATAAAAAAAGCACTGATCCAGATCACTTTTCAAACATAGAAGGAGACTGATCTGGCAGTACAGATCATGCATCAGCCTTCACTCCCCGTAATCTAGATACACAGGCTTAACTTACTTAGTCATGGCCCACATCCCAAACAGAAAATCCAGTATCATGCATGTAATTAAGTTCTACTAGTAGTGAGAATTTGTTTCTTTTGCCTTATTCTACCTCTGTGACTGGAAACTGAATTTTCTAGAAAGTTTCAGTCTTCTTAGGTGTCACCCAATGATCTTCTCTTCTCTGAAGGACACCACCTAACTGCTGCATGCCTCAGACTGCCTCAGTACCATCAATGAAAAAAAAACTTTACTTACTCTACAGCCATAATTCACTTTTGCATTCCACTTGTTTGTGGTGCTTCTTCCCTTAGATACCTATAGAAAACTTCATATGGAAGTTCCATGAAACTATACAGGTCTAATTCCCAACTTCCGCAACACAAAGTAAGAGCCTACAGTAATAAACCTTACTTGGGATCTGTAAGGACACTGCTAAAAGCTACAGACATGGGGTCCAGATAAGGTCCCACCACGCACCATTGCAGGGGAGAAGTGGTCAGAGCCGCAGAAGCAATGGAGAATTAGCTCAGCGAGGGGCAAGCAGGAAAAGGAGGAGCCTTCACAGGCCCAACAACACAGAGAAGATAGGACAAAGATGGAAAATTTTACACAACTCAATAGACCACCAACTAGAGATTCCAAACCTAGCTGGCAGAATGAGTTCTCTAAGACACCACTTATATTAAGGTTATAAAACTTTCAAAAAACAAACTCATGCTTTTATACAAGAGCAGGACGGAAAGAAATACCATCCCTGCACTGATCGTTAAATAGGAAAACAAAAAGTCTACAGTTTTTATTCTATATTTTGGTAATCCATGCCATTCCCTGTACTTGAGAGCTGCTTCTGTAATGCTGCTTTACCATGTAGGCTCCAGCCCTCTAACTAAAATGATCAAGAGCCTCCTCAGAACACTTGACAGGAGCTGTATAAAGTAGCAGTCACGCTGTCAGGTCAGCCTTTGTTCCCTCCCACCCATTAATCTCCCTAAGCCTCCCTTAGCCACACATTTTCTCACATCCCTGTACTCAGATTCCGGGATGTTTAAGGCAAGAACGATACTCTCACTTTGTATTTCTACAGCACGAACTACAACTGGGGCCCTGGCCAAACACCAAGTGTTGTCCTGAAGCCAGGCAACCTCTCAAGCACTTTTGCACTCTACATCAGCAATAACGATCTTTCACACTTCAAATACCTTCCAGAGGTTCCAGGGTGAAGTTTTCCACAGATAAAAAGCTAAGCTGATCTGACTGGCAGTCTGTCTCTTACAAGCATTTTAACTGAATTCCAGAAAAAGGCTGTTAGTGCTGAAGAGCCCACCGACCCTTTGAATGACTTGCGGTAACCGCATGGTATCTGGAACAGAGAAAGCCACTTTTAAGAAGATTTTCATCCCAACAGGAAACGCTTTTAAAACATAGAAGTTTGTTGCATAAATCCTACTAAGCTATTTTTAAATTAAATGTAGTATTAACATGCAATTCAGTAATAATCATTGTAGTCCAGAGACTGACAGTCCTATTTCACATCCTCAAGATGCAGAGGCAAATACCTTCTGCCTAATGCACCCTCGGGAGCAGTTATTTTTAAGTTTTAAAAGCTCCAGGAAACATCGTCTCATACATCCCTGTAAAAGGATGATGCATTACCTGCAGCACCATCTAGGAAACTATCACATGATCCCACTTAAGTCCTAGAAACACACACCGTCTGACCATCCACATAATTCCACCTTTATAGTCCTTCAAGTAATACAGAGCCCTCAAACCCACCTAGAACAGTTTTAGCTGACTTACGATGCATACAGTATTTACATTACAACATTCTATTGATGGAAGATCGTGTGTACCAATTCCAAATCTAAAAACAGAGCTTTAATTGGAATCGCGTAACTACATGTAGCCAAAAACTTCTGCCACCCCTATGTGAGCCGATTTAAAAGACTACAGGATCAAACCAAAATAATTTGGCTTGTGTCTAGTGCATTGAGAAAATAGTGAAAGTACAGCATTGTTAGCTGATTTATAGAGCTGTCACTAATTTCTTCTAAAAACAATTCTCTAAAATTAAAGGGAGAATCCTGACTGTGGAATTAATACCTATAGCACAACAAAAGCATTACAGGATGCACTGAGAGAGTTGAAATACTGAGGAAAGGCTGATGACATAAGGAACTCTAACTTGGGGAGTCATTTCCCAAGGGAAGTCCGAGAAGTCCAACTCTTAAGACTCTACCTGAATGTAGGGGGTTTATGCATTACTGACAATTCACTCAGCATTTCTTCAATAAAAAATGATTTTTAAACATTTACAGCCAAGGCCACACTCTGCCAAGATCTGTGCAAGGAAAGCACCAGACACTCCAAGTTACAGATATCGAGGTATCTGGATCTCATGGTCTGAATAGAAAGAAGTGAGCATCTGAAAATCTTTTCAGTGTTTAAAAAATCTCATGCTGTAAAGTTTTGGGTGGTTATAGCACTCACTCTTGTGATCATGACACCTCACAAAGTAATCTTAGCTCCAGTACTTAAACTTTAGCTTTTAAAACACTAAAGTTAAAAAGTTTTTGACAATTAGATAGGCTTTACATGACCTTAAACATGCAGAAGGTGTAACAGCTCCTAGCACTAACATGTACAACAGAAAAAAAGCATTTTAAAAGTATTACAGCAGGGTCAGAGGGCCAAAGAGAGGAAAAAGCAGCGATATTCACCTATGACAGGAGAGGGAGAAAAGGACCACAGAAAGGAAACGAGAAAAAGAAGGTGGATTTACATTTACCAGCCTGAGCTGAGGATTTGTGCCTGCTGGTCAAGCGCAGAGAGGACAGTTTTGTGTTGGGCAGAACCGCTCTCCCATGACTAACTGCCTGCAGGCTCAGGAGAGGCACTTCACAGGACAGAAATGTATTTTACTGCAGGGCTGCACAAAGCACCCTACAAAGTCTGTTTACTGAGGCCTCTGTATGTACAAGCCACAAATAGGAGCCCAGGACACAGAGATACTGCTGGGGAGTCACTCCGAGACAAGACACGTGAAACAAACAGTGGCTGCAGTTAACTGAAAGCCTGTCACAGCAGGAAAAAACACACAAGTAAAAGCAGTGAACTTAAAATTCAAAGAAAATCAGGCATGAAGAGGGGAGGTGGAACCATCAAATAGCAGTTTGTAAGTAGGAATATCCATGGAAGCACAAGCCAATGGAGAAACTAAAAAACACAGTCTGCTCTACCAAACCAAGAGTGACTGAAAAAAACAAGCAAGAAAAGCTGAAGAGAGGGAAAATAGCTCAGGAATGCCAGCAGGGAAAAATTAAAGATAGACTACTTCAGTAGCACAGAGTGTAAAAATAAGACTGCAAAAGGCCAAGAAGAGAAGAAATCCAGGCAAGGAGAACAAAGACCACATTTCAGAAGACCAGTCTTAAACTGGAGAGGCCAGATACTGCAGAAGCTAGAACACGCAGTCTTGATGTAAATATCTTATTTAAAAATAAAAAAATAAAAAATTAGCATATTTTTAGGAGGAAGCAGTCTGACAATTGATCAAAAGCAAGGATTTATGGAAAAAAAGCACAATTTGGGACAGGAATGAACAGGGACTAAGGTAATAAACAAGAGATTAGGAGAAAAAAACCTTCAACAAACTGTTTCAGGAAATGACGATACAGTGATCCTGGGAACAGGCTCCCTCTTTCCCAGTACAAACAGATCTCTCTTTTCTAAGACTTTAAGTAGGAGGAGCCAATAGCTACAGGGTAGGAAGCACCCAACAGGAGTGCAGCAGCCTCAACAGCTGAAATCCTGATCATGCAAACAATAACAATATTTAACTTCATAAACCCCAGGAACTCATTTAAATCTTAGCGGGGCCACACACATCAGGAAAGATAAATATGCACCAACACAAGTCCACTCTGGCAGGAAAACACATACACAGGGCCAGGGCTTAAAACTACCGGGGGAAAAAGGAGAATTAACAAAATTAATCAGCTGAGAGGTCTAACAGCTTGCACTCCCTCTCCCATCACCCACCATGGCTTCAAAGGAAAGTTCAAGAAAGGCTGACAGCTTATTCCAGACCTTCCTACCGGGAACAAACACGTGCCCCCACTTCATAAACACAGCAGAATGCAGTTCTTTCCCTGCACTCCCCAGGCTGTAAAACCAAAATTCCAGGCGCCTGCCTTTGCCCACAAAACGCAGGCTGCTCGGTTTTGGGGCAGGGAGCAGGAAACCCTCGACTTGCAACCTATTTGCCTCTTTTTTTTGATAATTATCATTACAGGACGATGCATGAAAAAAACAATCCAAACGCTGCTTCCATAGGCTTAAAATTCCTGGCTTTCCATCTGAATTACTCTTTGCTGTTCACATTTCAGGGAGTAAATAATACACCCCCCCTCCCCTAAGAGGTCCTTATTTCCCTGCCTCTATGCTCTGTACGCTGCCTGGGGTACCTTTTACCACGCTTGCTCTTAGTCATCACTTTTTTAGGCAATCAACGCCCCTCGAGCAGGGCATTCCAACCACCGCCAACAACCGCCGAACCCTTTATGAAGCACAGGGACTACAACAGAGGGGCGGGCTGGGCAAAATCCCACTCTCTCGACAAAAAAAACCCCACCGCAGTGTTTTCTGTGCAGCCTGCCGAGCCTTTAAACCCAGCCTCTTTCCAGCTTTCCCACACGGATTCTGCAGGAGGGGGTGGAACCCCGAGGGTATTTTCTCTCCTCCCCCCCTCCTCACCCCGCCGTCCCCCCCATCCTCCCCGGGCCAAGTTTCCCGGGCGAATCCCGGTGTGGGGGTGGGGGGTGTTCATTGTGCAGGGAACAAAAGAAAGATCCTCACCGCACACGCAGCAGGAGAGGGACTGCCTGAAGTAGGGCAGGAGCTTGTTAATCTCTGAGAAGGACTGGGGGTCCCCAGGGTCGTAGTTGAGCACCAGGCGGCTCGCTGACACGTAGAGAGCAGTAGCATTCACCGGGTTCATCGCAGCCGCTCGCACGCTCCGCCGACAGGAGAAGGCGCGGACGGCCCCGGGCCGGCCCGGGTGTCACCTTGGGCCGCGGCCACCCGGGGCCCGGCAGCGGCGGCGGCGGCGCGGAGGCCGCGGCGGCCCTGTCAGCACGGCCGCGCCGGCTCCTCCTCCCCCGGCTGGCGCGGGGGGCCTCGCTCGGGCCGGGCCTGCGCGCGGGAGCGGCGCTACGCGGGGCTGCGCGCC